>OX451395.1:1757722-2125391 GCA_949629135.1 Eremobia ochroleuca | reverse complement strand
CCAACTTCTGACGGATATGTTCACGTGCCTTCAATTTAAAATATAACCTACTGGTTGCCGTTCTGATGTTCAGAGGGAGCGCATTCCAAAGAAAGATCGCCTGGACAAAGAAGGAAGAATGAATGAAGCCAGAACGGTGAGAAGAACATCGTAGAAGACGATTGTTGGTGGAACAAAGATTTTTAGCATGGGCACAGCATACATATTGAATTTGGGAAGCCATGTAAGAAGGAGCAGTGGGTTTGTCGAGAATAGAGAACAACGTACAGAGGCCTTAACTCTCTGCGCTGGCGAATATGTAACCATTTTAAAAGAAGCCGGTGCTCGCATACGTAGTCATACTTACGATTTACAATTATCATTTGGAAGCACTTATACATAACGCGTTCAGTGTAAATCACAATAACATCTTGGTACGAAAAAGAGAGCAAATTTAAATATTATCTACTTACTACCTTATCCTTCACTACTAACTCTGTTTGAAATGTATAGTGTCGTCGATGTCATTTAATACGAGTTTGTAGCTTTTTAGTTAAATGAGTCATTTCATTAAAGACTTTAGTTATTAACTAATCTGTGACATTTAATTATAACTCAAAAGATTGATGAAGAAGATTGAATTTCAATACAACTTTGCACATAATATAATACAATATAATAAGTAATGTTCATTAGATAATGAATGTCATTAAGGACGATACTGAGCTATGAATTAAGTAGATCACTCGCTTGTGCACTACACAAATCATAATATTATGATGATAAACGTCTCGATGTGGGAAACATATTAATAAACTTAATTAAAGTATAAGTTAATAAATATTAGTTGTTAAATACTGTAGCAATCGCTCTTGCGTGAAGGAAAGAAAGGAAATGCGTTTATTAACGGTACGAAAAACGGCCATCGCTCAGCATAATCAATCAATCAACTCAGCCTATCGCAGTCCACTGCTGGACATAGACCTCTGCCAGACTGCGCCACAACACCCTCCGCCTTCCGCATTCAGTCTACCCCAGCCACCTTCTTTAGGTTGTCCGTCCATCTAGCTGGGGGGCGGCCCCCACTACACTTGCCGATACGCGGTCTCCACTCCAGGACTCGTCTGCTCCACCGGCCATCGGCCCTTCGACAGACATGGCCAGCCAGGGTCAGCATAATGCTACGACCCTATGCGAGACAGAGCCCCAACGCGTGCCCAGCGCCATAGAACTATATTATATACAAGCGTACAGAACCTTATCTTAGTGCCCAGCGCTGGTTTTCAGGGACAGCCGGCGATGACGTGACGACGTCAACCGGTGCAGTTTACGATAGCATATAAATAACACAATATGAAATAAAAAATACAAAACAAAACAGCTATTTTTGCTAGCTAGCTATTTTGATTACCTGCCGGTCGATTCTGTAAAAATCTCACCGAAATCATAAGTGAAGTGAGCACTCAATAGTGTTAATTCCTAGCGAATGACAGCTCACTCCACGCTCACTTCAGCCAAGCTTTTACGGTGAGATGGTTACAGAATCGCACGGCTGTATGCAAGTAAAAGTTTACGTATGATCATTTGGACATATTTGACAGCATTTCCTCGCATACGCACCGATCGCCGTTTCTTTAAAATTTTGGAATGTACCGAAGCGTATATTATTTGGACACCAAAATTTTAATCACTCTTCACAGCTGTTGTAAAAGGTTGCAGAAACTGATAGTTTTTGTCCTAAGGTTTGTGCATTGTTAAGGATAGAGCCTCAAGGTTGCAATCCATTGTGATTATGTAGATTTTCTCAGATTTCTCTTAAGTTTTTAGGCAACACTGATGATTAGCTCACATTGACATCAATAATTGTAATTTGAGCAATTCAACCCAAAATGAGATTGAATTGAGTATGTGGGATTTAGCACAAATCACTTTCGTGTCATATGAGGAAGATACGAGCACAAAAATAAAGTTTTACAATTAATGAAGTACTTAAGCCTGAAATATTAGGTCATCCCACTTCCAGTGTCATATTTTTTATTTCCAATATTTATGTATTGCGCAATGGTATGCAATAGTTAATACATGTGTAGTCTTGTACAATCATGTTAGTTTAATTTGGTGTGTTGTATTGTCAAGACGTGCATTGATTTAATATGGAAGATTTAAACAAATCAATTAATGTAGTGGAGCAACGTATATTTCTAAGTTTTGTGCTTTACTCAACTACTCTGGAGGAGTTGCGCACGACTTAATGGTAAAGTGTGTTGGTCGTAACGCCTTAAATAAAAGAACCGTACAGCGATGGCTTGAAATGTACAAACAAGGAAGAACAACAGTTGAAGATGAGCCGCGAGCACCTCGATCATTATCATCGACTAGATTAGAAGCAAGGGACAAAATCAAGGAAGCACTTCGTCAGTCACGTAGGGTCAGTGTCAGTGATCTCTCCACTCAACTTAACATTCCTCATTCCACTATACATAGAGTACTCACGGAGGATTTATGTCTGGTCAATAAAAGTGCAGTGTGGGTGCCCCACACTCTGAACACGGATCAGAAGGAGTTTCGTTATGAAACTGCGCGTAGCCATTTATCGTGGTATCGACGAAAGAAAAATATACTTAATAGATTCATATGCCTTGATGAAACTTGGGTCGAATTTTATACTCCTCGTCAAAGACATCAGTCACGATGTTGGGTGGAACCGGGCACTTCAGCTGAACATTTACCACGTGCAGAGCTACATGAACGAAAAATACTACTAATAGTAGCTATTGATGTCAGAGGCATTGCTTTTTGGAGAAATTATGATGAAAATACAACTATGACTGGAGAGCGATATAAGTCATTTTTAGAAGAAAATATTCCTATTTGGGCAGACGAACATCATATAACGAGTCCTATAATTTTACATGATAACGCCAGACCGCACAAATCAAAAATAGTTCAGAATTTAATTGAAGATAAAGGATGGATTGAAATTATTCAGCCGCCATATTCCCCGGATATGAATCCTTGTGATTTTAATTGTTTTGGCCATGTGAAGACGAAATTGTCGGGTACTCGATACAATAGCAAAAAAGAGTTAGATATTAAACTAAAGAGCATTATTGATGAATTAAATGAAAGTGGTACTTTAAATGGTGTTCAAGATTTGCCAGCAGTCTGGGAGCGAGTGATTAATAGTGGTGGAGATTATTGGTTAGTGTCACAAGGTTATATAGTATAGTAGTCAGTTTTTGTAAAATAATAATAATAAAAAAATATGACACTGGAAGTGGGATGACCCAATAGTAGAAAGTAAATTCTCTCTTCTTCGATCAAAAGACGTTAGCAACAGGTCTTGAAGAAAGGGCCATCAATGGCCTAATATAACATGAAAAAATGGTAAGTAAATGATTTAAAGAACACAAAAAATCATGAAAATAAAGACTTATATACAAATGTTTGTGTTCTGAAAAGTAATAAAAAAAACCCATCTAGACTTTTTCAGCACCCCCAAGAGAACCTATACTTCAGCTTGTTTTTCCACTAGGTACACACGTGACCTTGCTTCAATTAAGGTAAAGGCACAGACCGTGTCAGTCACAGAGACCTCTTGAAATAAAGTGGCTAAGGAGCAACATCTTCATCCATTCATATACCAACCGATGATTATAATACGGGCGAACCCGCACTGTATGCGGGTTCGCCCGCTTGAACGTCAGAAATTATCCCACGAGAAAGTACTACCGGGGTAAAAAGTACGTAAGTATTGGATATTATTATACAACATTATTTTTAGTATACTGCAAACCTGAATATAGTTTATTCAGAATAAGTAACTGAATCGATTCCAATAGTTTTTTACACCATGTTGCCCCAAAAACATTTTAAAATGGTAAAAAGTTGGACACCGAGCGACACTAAGTACATAGCCGCAATCATATGCGCACAACACAGGTCACAGCCGGTCGGCCGGTGGCGCGTCTTAAGTGGTAACTGGTAACCAACTTTTTGTACGGACAATCAGGTAACATAACAAGCTTATAACTTTGTGATTTTTCATGATACAGTTTTGAAATTTTGTACATAGATTCTTTACATAAAAATACTAGACACGTGTTTCGGGTTTGCCATACACTAAAAATAATGTTGTATATATGGATCCTGTATCCTAAAAAATAATCGAATTCCGTTCAGCCTCTCGCATTTATAATATCAGTATAGAAATATGGATGAGCTGCATACCTTGTTATGGAAAACTTTGTTTCTCTTCCAGGTTCCTCTTTGTGCTAACAAAATGATGTATTACTTTCATTGTCAGTTCGTTTTAATTGTTAAGTATTCAGTAAGGTTCAACGATCGGTGAGTAACACAAGGATCGCTTTAACGTCTGTTTTGGTTCAACTTAGTATTGTTCGGTAGCTTATTTAAAAAAAAATGTTATGTTAAAATGTAGGTATGTAAACTTTTTTATTATTGTCTTTTCGCTTCCTCTTTAGGTGTGTGATGCATTAAATTGTCTATGAACACATCATTTTCTTTCAGGGCATGTTGGTGATTTATATCATTTAGGTACTTAGCTATCTGCCTCTGCACGCTTATTATCGCAAGGTTTTTACGACTTGACAATCGATATATTTTTATTATAAGTATGTGCGTTTCATATTAATGGATAGGATAAATACTCTAAATCGTCACCATCTGCCCAGCATTTTTCCAACTATGTAGGGGTCGACTTCCAGTCTAACCGGAAGCAGCGGAATACCAGTATTTTACATGGAGCGAATGCCTATCTGACCTCCACAACCCAGTTACTGGGTAATACCATACCCCTTGATAAGACTGGTCGTCAGATTTTCGGGCTGACAGTTACTGACGACTCGTAACGACTGTCAAAGATCCACAAATGACACCCGGGACCAACGGCTTAAAGTGCTTTCCGAGGCAAAATACTCTAAATTATTATGCACATCTTAGCAAAATCCATTGCGTAGTTCAGAAGAACAACGTGGTCACAAGAAAAGTGACTTTATTCTATCTATACCTATACTAATAATAAAGCTGAAGAGTTTGTTTGTTCGAACGCGCTAATCTCTGGAAATGCCACTCGGATTTGAAACATTATTTTGACATTTGATAGCCCACATTTTTGAGGAAGACTATAGGCTATTTAACATCAGGCTAGGACTCTTAGAAGCCGAGCTAAATTAAAAAAGTACTTAAGAAACAACGCTAAGCGGAAACAAAGTAATAGCGCGAGCAGGGGATATGATGCGACGGGATAGGTCAGGGAAACCAGAAATTTCAGGCGGACAAAGTCATGGGCAAAAGCTAGTTTATAATAATTAAGTATAGGTAGATAAAGATGATCGCTTTGATTTTATCTTTCTTCATGTTTTATCTTGCAGTCCTTTTAGAATTCTTCAGTGACATAGTCACTCTTGGTGACTCTTTGTGACTACATCACTGAAGAACTCACGTCTATTCCTGCTCTTAGCCTCACCAAAATAGAAACTCAAGGTGGTCTTACGCCTGGTTTTTGAGGTATTTTAATCGGAGTTTAACTATTAGATACCGCGATTAGTTCAATGTCACGTTTTTAACACAATCATCAAATTAACTTAAATCGATAACTTTGTCGAATCAATGGCTATTGACAATTAATTAACAGACATCAGAAACTGGGCATTCATCTGCATTCATGCCATTAACAACTGCATCATATCCTTCAAAATTAACCGCACCTAGGTACGTAGATGCACATCATAACCCTGGCTTCCTATCGCTAGGTTAATTAGCAGGTCAGTAGCCATGACCGATCCACCTCAGTAGGACAGCGTTAAAATCGTTCTCATTTGCTAATTAATTGACTGGACTGTTATTGGATAATATGTTGCAATGAAGTTGTCATTTATTTTGTATTCTATTTAATATAGTATGTTTCGAATTTATCTGATGGTTGCACAATACTGAAATACAAATCAAGTCAAGACTGATCCGATTCTGATACGAGTATCGAGGTCTTGCTTTTAGTTCACGTCGCAGAAAAAATATCAGCAAATATCAGATTTTAATGATATATGTAGTTGATAAAGCCGTTCCCAAAGTTTGTCCAGCTCTTATAGGATTAGGCATAATCAACCTATAAACTTCCCACTGCTGGGACACAGGCCTCCTCTCTTCGAGAGGGAGTGGGCTATAATGTACCACGCGGACCCAGTGCGGGTTGGTAGATGTCACATGTCTTCGAATTTTTTGTTCTAGGGCATTCGGTTTTCTCACGATGTTTTCCTACGCCGTTTTGAGATTAGGCAATGCGCTTAATTGCGCCAATTTGAGTAACAACAATTATTTAGCATACACGAAAAGCTCGTATGAGAATTCAAGGCTAGACTCAGTTAATTACAACCACAGACCCACAGATTACGAATGACGGATAGAAAGACCGGTGTTGTGCAGTGAGTCAGCTTCTGCCAAAACCATCAGTGCTGGTACACAGGTCTCCTCTCTGTGAGAGTGGGCCATAATCAACCACGCTGGCCCAGTGCATGTTGGTGGATACCTTGAAAACTTAGGTGAAGTTAGCTTGAAGTAAGCTGTCATTCCACCTGATACTAAGGATTGACACTATTGGTCGCTCACTTCTCCCAAGTTTTACGTTGAGATTTTTATCGGCTGGACGTTTTTAATTTTTCCTCTTTAACCCTTCGTATGAGAGAACGTGGATCCACGTGAGACGCAATGGCTTTTTAATTGTTTCCGTAATTACCTCCGGCATTCAACCGGTTAAGACTGGGATCCCACTAATCCCTAGACCTTGCGACGCATTTCAGCTGAAAATGTAATTAATTTTGTAAATTCCAGCGTAACTTTTAAACAATTGTACATTACCATGTCTACTTTAAAATAAATCTTAATGGGCAGGTATGTTCACGGCAATTAGTCAAGTGTGCCGTGAGAATAAAGATCTTGTTATTTCGTAATCTATTCTTATCAGATGAATTCTTCACAAGTTAATCTGTGTTTTTAGTTTGTAGGTCATTAATCTGTTCTTACTTGGTGATTTGTAGGTCAAAGATTCAATTAATCGATTTCGTTTTCTCAAGGATTTTGAACAGGTTGATTGTTTATGGTAATAAACTTCGAATCTGTGTGGCAAAATAACCACTACGTAGAGCCCTGACACAGCTAGAATGTGTCGCGGCAGACTCCGTAAAAAACGGCGGGATGAGCTGGAGAAAAGAAACGACCAGTGGTTAACTTTAGCCCTGGATCGAAAGAGCTGGAAGTCATGTGGAGAGGACTTTGCCCTGCAGTGGCATGATGTGGCTAACAGTAACAATAAACGGCGAATCAAGAGATTGTTCATTTGCTTTCGAATTAGTAAATACACACCCCCGACTCCTAAATCGAGCCACCGTGCATTTCTACGAAAGGTACAAATCGATACCTCCTAAGTATACTGAGTCAACTAACAAATTTAGGTATTTTTATATTTTTATATAAACGTTAGGGTGTCCCTTATATGGGTCAAAAAATTTTTTTTTCAGATATTGAAATGCATACCCCTTAATTCTTTTTAAACCACCTAAACTTAATCAAATACAAAATTTTATATTTATATGTCAACATTAACCCGTGCCGACAGAGCCTTGAAGATTTTAAAAATCGTTTTCTTTAACTGTCTTTAACGCTTATCGTTGTGTATGTGTTATAAAATGAAATAAAATGTTTATATTGTATAAAAATAATAATCGAAGAGAAAGTTAGAAAATAGGTATTTATTAATCAAAAGAACATCACAAATCAGGATATTTTCTTTTAAGGGTCTCTTTTTTACAATCTGGGTACAGATTTCTATGCTCTTGTACACAGCGCAGCAAAAATTGTTTTTGTTCTTCCTTTGCAGTGACTAGACCATGGAAATCTTGCATAAGTTTTACTGCTCTTTCAGCTGTATCATTCACGGCCCTTAAAGAAAGAACCCTTCTTTTTGCCTGCAAATAGGTTACATCTTCTTCCCATGTAGAAACGGGTCTCTTCAAGAAGTTTGTATCAATGTTTAAACGCGCAAATAAATTTGTGCTCTTGACAGACACAAAATTATTTAATGATTTTCCTGCAATAAAAGACAAGATGATATTATTATCAGTTTATTAAGAAGGATATAAGACATAAAAGTATGTACTTTAATTTAAATTAAATAACTTAATACGAATTGGCAGGCGTAATAAGCATTGGCGAAATAAGAATTGGCAGGCGTTCTTCTTTAGAACTTCTTATGTCTAGTCCGGGTAATAACATTCCCATCCCAGTGAACGGTCACCGTTTCAGGCAAATTATTCTGAAAATCTAACTTTATAGCTTCCGCTCTATCTTTTCTACTCTGTGTGCGAATGCGTTGAATAGACGATTTATTTATCGGGAACTCATCACAGCTGAGATCTAGGGCTTCTACTACAGCCTGAAGTATATAGACAGAGTCCCTTATGCTTAACTGACATCTATCCAAAGCCGCAACTAACTTAGGAGTGATGAAGTCTTTCCTTCCTCTTTTTGAAGTTGTTACAGAACTTACCATTTGAGATGTCGATGGCAAGGGTTCCTCAAGGCTTTCGTCAGAGCTGGTAGGTTGATTGGGGTTTTCTTGCGTTTCGATAAAATCTGCTGTAGTTAAAGATGACGACAAACTTTCGGAACACATTTGCTCTTGTCTTCTTTTCTCTTCTGTTAATTTTCTCTGTCTTATTCTTTCTTCTTTCTCGGCTAACTTTTTATCTACTCCCGCTAAACATCCTGGACGCCCTGGTTCTCTTTGTTTTTGTAAAAAGATTTTATCTTCTTCTATTTTTATCCATTCCAAAGCATTTGCGTGTGCTATATCGAATAAATTATCTAAATTGTTTTGAAAGTCCTCCTCGCGGCGCTTGTAAACATCTTGCGTTTTTTTTTTTAATTTTTTTGTAACTCTCTCCAAGCACGGTGAAGATCCACAAGTTATTTTTACACAGTTAGGCACAGCTCTAGTAGGGATTCTAGCTTTTCCCAGAATATAATACACTCTCGAACGGCAAGATTTGCGCTTTCATTAACAGTCAATTTAACTTCGCGAATGTTAAAAAAGAGGACTGCAAGAACTTGACGATTAGACGGCAACTTTGCTCCAGTTATTTGATGGTTCACGTCACCAACTAAGATAATACTTTTTTTATTGCTTCTTAATTCCACTGCCATTTTTTTAACTTTAAAACAATATGTTAATCACGAGAGTTACTGTGAACAAATGACAAATACGACGGGTGCGCGCCGCTAGTTCGGCGATACTTGTATGAACATGTTTCGATGCAAGTCGGCACGGGTTCTCGTTCTCCAAATGAGGTAAAAATGTATTTTCGAGTGTTTTAGGAACATACGAACAAAACTAAGACGTATGCGTTAAAAAATAAAAACTTTGAAAAATAAGGGACACCCTAATAAACGTACATGATAAATCGTGATCTTAACGTTTGTGTTAAAAAAAAATAAAAAAGAACAATAATTACCGAGATAATTTCACGTATACAAAATCAATTTCAACATCAGTAAAAATCGTACATTGTAAACTGATCTAAATACATCGTACCAGTGTACGCGGGGCGTGAGGGGGGACGCATTGATACAAGTTTATTGCGCGGCTCAGTATACGATGAATGGCGGCGAGTGCGCACGCAATTTTAGGTAATAATTCTGTTTCGTAAAGTTACTATTATTCGTATATAATATATCGTGGATGTATCATCACTACATAGTATAAAACAAAGTCGCTTCCCACTGTCTGTCCCTATGTATGCTTAGATCTTTAAAAGTACGCAACGGATTTTGATGCGGTTTTTTTTAATAGATAGAGTAATTCAAGAGGAAGGTTTATATGTATAATACATGCATAATATAGTAGAGAAACACTGTACATTTTAGAGGTTTCTAATGTGATGTCGTAAATAAACACATTTTTTTGCGCTTACATTGCAAACGCTGGCTTAACCCTACGCGATAGATCAAAATAATGTACTACAGTATTGTACACCATAAAAAGGTCTATAAAAAAGTCCACGATGGCATATGTCTATCTCTTAGGGATAACCCACAATAACCATTTTTTATCCTATACTTTTTAAGAGAAATAATGGCTCTAAAATTATCAGTGTTTCTCTACTATATTATGCATGTATTATATGCATATAAACCTTCCTCTTGAATCACTCTATCTATTAAAAAAAAACAGCATCAAAATCCGTTGCTTATTTTTAAAGTTCTAAGCATACATAAAGACAGACAGACAGCAGGAAGCGACTTTGTTTTATACTATGTAGTGATAGTGATCAGCATTGCACCCGTGCGAAGCCGGGGCGGGTCGCTAGTGTGTCTGATAATATAGTTGTACATGTTAAATTAATACTTATTAGTAACAGAATGCAGTCAAACAGGGCGCGAAAAATTTTAAATTTACTTGATGTATATGTTAGCTAGTTCGCAGTTTGTTATAGATATTAGTAATCGCTTTCTAGTAGTGGGTCACACTCAAAATGAAGGCGACAGTATGCACGCTTTAATTGAAAGACAGACGAAAGATAAGATGCTTTATACGCCTGATCAATGGTATACAGCTTTTAGATTTGCCAAATCCGATGAAAAGCCATACAAAGTTACTGAAGTGTCTCAGGAATTCAGGATAAATTAATTAAAGACTTTAAATCAAAGGTAAAACTTATAAACAACTAGACAACTACCAACGATGGATAAAAAAAAAATGCCTTGGAATAAAGTAACGGAAGTACCAGTTAAAGCGGAATATCCATTTAGGCTGTTTTATAAAACGAGTTACCAAGATGATGCTTACAAGTGGATAGATTGTGTAAAGAAACCTAAAGCTACACGAAATCGAAGAGAGTTAAATATTGATATAGATATTGTAATATTTCTTTAGCTTATCAGTCACCCATTCCTATTAACCAAAATAAGCACAAAGACTTGATGGATCTTTGTAAGACACTGGTAATTCCTAAGGAGTATCCACGGACTAGATTTTTTCTAGTCCGTGGGAGTATCATTTATTTTTTAATAATTTGATTTCAACGAACTCTAATGCAGCTAACAACAGCGATTCTGACTGATCTCTAATTTGTTAAACCTTATATCTTTTGAGCATTAGAAATGCCTAGACTGTTGTGTTATTAATTTCTATTATTTTTATTAATATTGTTTAACGTAAGTTACCATTTTTAGTTCTTATTACTTTTATTGACGTACTGGAGAAGTACCAGTTTTAGTTTTTAATAGTGATTTGTTTACGTTGTAGCTTTTAGTAAAGCTATTATGTTAAAAAGAAATTCCTACTTAATTATGGCGAAAAATACATTGTGATTCTTCAAAATGAGTTGTTTTTGTTTTATGATTCTTGTTCTTCTTCCTAGCTTTTATTAATCCCACATATCGTAAGGTATTACAAAAAAAAAATACTAATAAAAAACCTCGGTAAATTACATTGGTCCAGTATACGTTGAGGTTTCAAATGTTAACATTGCTAAGTACTTTCCTAGTATAATGAGTCAAGTGATATAATTTCAACATTTTATTATTATGTGAGACAAAAAACCCCGAAAACAAACAAAAGTAAAATTATATTAATAAAATGACAATCATATTTCATGTGATTTTGATGTAAACGATGGATTTTGATGGACAACGTACATGAATATAACTGGTAGTTAAACCATTTCACTATTGAGTCCCGCCGGCGTATACCCAGTCATGTACATAAAATGTCATTTAAAAACAAAAATCAGCAAAATCATTTTATACCAAAGGAAGAGCTTACATTTTTTATTAAAAAAACATTTACTTTATTTCGAATTAATTTGATTTCATTAAAATATAAACGATTTGCCTTCAAATCGCTCTCCTATAAAATAACTATAATGACAGTTGACTCATTATACTTAGGAGGCATCGAAATACCTACAAGATGAAAAGACATGAGTTAAGGAAAAAGTTTTGATGCAGTTTGGAAGCTGACATACTGGCCATCATTTAGTTGTCACCATTGTTCCGAATCTGAATTCACGACCATTTAAAAAAAATGTGGGCTGGCTCGATTTAAGAGTCAGTGAGTGTAAGCGATTTAGCCTGGCGTCCTTTATTATTGACGTGCAATAGGTTATCTTCATTTTTAAAATTATTGTCATCATCGTCCACACATTTTTTCATCTCACTGCATAAACTTCCTCCCTTTTATGCCAATTCTCACTGTGTCGTGCCAAATTGGCTACATCCTTCTGAAAAGCTTCACTATCTTGCATCGATCTTCCAAATCCACAATTTCAAGAAGAAATATAATGCCCAAATCCTTCAAAGTATTCAACAAAACGTCCCAATTGAATTTGTTATATTTAGCCATTGCTAATGAATGGTTTAACACAGTTAGCGCCAATCAGAGCAATTTTGTAGCTCAATTGACGTAACAAAAAGCATTTGGGTTTCTAATGTCAATGCTACACTTAATAGAGGTGAATTGCTTTAATATCTCTGTTGTATTTTGAGGCATTGCACGTACTCAATATCTGTGTGTGTAGTTATTTTACAATTGAAATAAGTATAACTGCTTTATTATGGTGTCCCTAGTGCTCGTATTACGAGGCCAGTTATTTCTAGACTTACAAAATCTAGTCGAAAACTCATCACAGCGTCAATCAATGTCAAATACTGGTCAAAAATTTAGGGAAATTACAGGATTTTTTGACAAATACAGACTGAAGTTAGAGTGCGAACGATGCCCCTCCTATCAGCCTTTTAACAGTTACTATCGTGATCTAAGAATGGATAAAGCATTCAGAATACATGGGTTAGAGGGGTAAATATAAGTACTTAGTACGCACGACGACATATCAAGCTTTCATTATATTTCCAGCATAAGCTGACTTCTCACTGTACGAAATATATAGCATTGCATTTCAACATGCTTTGACAAATCGACAACATAAGACAGACTATCTTATGTAACGTTACTTGTTAGGTCTACCTACTGTGAAAGCCTGATTTCCCTAAGGGTTACTTGGGTCAGACACCTAGTAGATATTCTAAGTAAACTCAGAAACTGGAAGTGTTATGAAGAGGAAGTCAACATGAGTTTAGTAATCAGTAGTTAACTGATGTACAACATAAAATTACGTAGTCCCGAAGGGTTAGGCACAGATGTAACTACAGACGCCAGCACATCAAACTACTACAATCTGTCAAATTTCTTTAATAGGTTTTCAACTTTATCGCTGAGGCATAAGGTTCCAAGTCGATTGGGAAAATTTGACAGTTTCGGGTAGCTTGATGTGCTGGCGTCTGTAACTATAGTACACCCAAATTTCGCCAGTATAGTTAACGTTCCACGTAATAGGTGGCAAGCCTATTGCCATCAACTGGGCACAAGTCCAGACCCCGAGCAGCTACAGAGAAATTCCAGATGGAAACCTCAAACACTTTGTCCGACCTAGGAATCGAACCCAGGACCTTATGCTCAGCAGTAGCGCTTGCGACTAGCTAGACCAAAAGGCAATTGTTAAGAGTCAGTTGCTAAATGTTCCCAAGTAATCCGACTGGGAAGTCGTTAGACAAATACTGCAATAATAATTAATCTAACAGTCACTACACCAAAACCCACCTATTAACACGTCCCGTACAAAAAAAAACCTTTCTTAATAACAAGCACACGGCAACTGACAAAAACCGCACCAGATCTTAAGAACAATGAGTTGCACAACGTAATGTTTCGCACACTTACGTCACGTCAAACGACACAGTTCGCGGTTGCGATTCCAAGCGATCCCGTGTGAGCGTGTACAAATACCGAGGCACCTGTCCCACCGGCGAGTAGCGAGGAGCGAGTGCGCGACGGCGACGAGCGATTACTCGCTGGTATAGTCCGATTCAAACATTATGGCGGCTCTGAAGTGCGCTACTCACCCCCGCTGACAGGTAAATTTGTTACTGCGCCTCATGTTCTGAGCCGCAGTTACAGTTTGTACCAATCGTGAGTTTCTGAACGTGCTTAGCTCTTTTCGCTGAGACAAACGTGTATTCCCAGGCGGCGGTGGTGTAAACAGTCAGCGTCCAGCATAGCATGTATCTCTTTTTCTTACACGGGACCACAGAATAACTAATAGTATTTGACGGAACCTACAATCTATTGCACGTTTCTTGAGCGAGAAAATCGTTAATATAAATAATTTTTATTTTTTATTTTTATAAGTAGGTTTGCACAAACACTTTTACACGTCAATCATATTTTAAAAACTAGAAGATGAGGTCGGTTAGCTAGTCGCATCATCGTCTGCGGTGGGAGAGTTGCCTAATGCAGATACACGGTTTTTGTTTTAAACAAAGTAATCAACGTATTGTTTTTGTTTTCAAGGGTAAGTCTAGTGGTTTTTGTGTGACTTATTAAGTAATTGTTTGGAACAAGGATTATTATCTAAGCTTAGGAACGTAATTTTATTGTGTGGTGTTCTGTGTTTCGTTAATTACTACCTCATTTAGCTACAAATCCAAAACAACTAATGAGTTCAGCGTTATATTCAGGTCAGTCAAAAACGTACTGCGAAAGATTATTCAATATCAACGTGATATTTAAAAAAGAATTAATCGGAGCTCAGAGGAGAAATTCTCGTAATTTTAAGAATGTTCAGTCTGATCTCAGTCTCAATCTACCTAAAGTACCTCTAAAATCCCTGAATTGTTGACAAAGTTTATGAAATTGATTGTCGCCGAGATCAGATTGCGACTTGACTTTGAACGTTTTTAATTACAGGAATTAGCTTTCTAGACTTTGATGAAATATGGTAGTATCGGGCTTAAGCAGCAGAAGATATTGGCTCATTCATAGTCAGTCATACATTATTGAAGATCAAAATATGTGCATGCAGCAGCTCCTTCAATAAATACATTTTAACTCCTGGCTTTTGTATTTTTTTTTTTTGTAATCTGCAAGTCAATTAAAAATGCTGCAGATCCAGTCTTTTTAGCCGGAGATGACGTAAACGGGTAACATAACGTGATAAGCGATGGCAGCAACCTGTTTTAAATATAAAATGCATCGCAAGATAACTTGACGTGAAAAGGGGGAACAAGTTCGAAGAATACAGACTGACCGACTCCGTCATACGTAAGTTCATATATATACAGCTAACCGGAGGTAGATAGAGAAGCCTAAATACCAAATTTGTCGGTTTTCTACGGATAGATTATAAACTAAGCGTGGGAATCGTAAATGAATACGTTATATTGTAAGCAATATAGTGTTCACATTTATCGACAGTTTACAGCCTCGCCAGATAGATTATAAACTAACGGTGTTCACAATCTTACGGTGACATATACAACGTGTAACGTTAAATGCGCAAAACCTGAAAATAGTTTGATCAGAATAACGAGCAGAATTAATTGAACCACTTTTTAATATGGGTCACATTTTCCAAAAAATCTTCATTCAAAACGTTGCCGTGTCTATTTATTAATAGGTCAAGCAAGCCTATGTCAGCGCGGCGCAGCGGCCCGGTGACGACTCCTCCCTCGATAAAGCGTCGTCGCAGATGCGAGAACCGATCAGAATGGCCAGTAAAACTAAAACAGCACATAAAACCTTTACAATTTTTTTAATGACTTATTTTCTCTGTGAAATAGGTCAATTGAATTAAAAATCAGTTGGGGTGTCTGAGGTTATGCGCATTTAACGTTACACGTTGTAGAAACCTTCCTGACAAACCTGACATTTTTATGACGAACTTATCTTAATTTAATTCATATGATTTACACATTATTTAATTTCTTACCCTTGAAATTGAGTACTTAATGTCTATTGATATTTTCGATAACTTTTAAGTGCTCAGTAAATATAAGTTATAATCGCAATAAAGGGACTTTCCAAGCAGATTGTGGACCACAATAAGTTCAGCTTATTTGTGACACAAATCTTATAGATTACATCTCTAGTTTATGTCGCTTTTATAGCCTCTACCGCGAATGTCGTAACATTCAGCCTACACAGTAATATTATAAATCTAGATTTCCTCAGGGTTTCGTAGGTCAACCGGCAGTTATTTGTTCCGCCAAAACCAGAAACTCAACCTACCATGGTTGAAGGAGCTTTTAGTACAATCGCTGAGATGTCGAATCATGCTAATTTCCCTTCTGTGAATTATTCATATAAGACCAGTGGTGGCCAAGTGCCAACGGCCTCGATTTAAGAGTTGTAGATCGTAAGTTCGAACCCAGACACACACTTTACTTTCTGTAAATTATAACATCACCACTGCTCTCAAAACGGTGTAAGAAAATATCGTGAGGAAACCGGCATGTCCTAAAATCAAAAACTCGAAGACATGTGCACACCTACCAACCTGTGTCCCAGCGGTAGGAAAATTATAGGCTGATTATACTATGCTGAATGATTAATATTGTAAAATGGATCTTAGCAAAACCTATAAACATTCTAGAAATTAAGATTTTTTATACACACAGAACGGTCAGGACCACTCAATTCCCGACTTGGGGCAATTTAAGTTATTGTAGACTAGAGAGAAAACTAGATAAGTGTTTGATCATTGAAGTTACAAGCTTTTGTTAACAGTTATAAATAAATGGACTAAAAGACCTCTTAGACAACTCGATACACGTGAAATATCAAAACCTTATTTCAACACATACGGCAGTTTAGAAGTGGTCAACATAGCTCACAGAATAAGCAAGCTGAAGTGGCAATGGGTCGTAGAACCGACGATCGTCGGGGTAGACGTCTTCTTGAGTGGAGACCGCGAATCGGAAAACGTAAGGTAGGATGCCCTCAGGCTAGGTGGAGCGATGATCTTCGTAGGGTGGATGGCGTGCAACTGGAAAGTCCTAGGTCCAGCAGTGGACTGCTGTACCGTGATAATGGTAAAGTTTTGGTTTATCTAGCAGGAACTTTCATACGAAAATTTAAAATAATTGTTACGTTTTTGGCAGATGGATAACAGTTATAATGCCCCCTATAATTATTACGAGCTATCACATTACAGTAAAACCCACACAATAATTGTGTGGGTTTTATTATTTTCGATGAAGAATAAACCTGAATCACACAGGAGCGAATGATTTCTGTGTCTCACTGCTGTATGCAGTAGTTACTGCCTGAGAGATAACTGTAAGGTAATAAGTCCGGTGGTGTAACGGTGTTCGGGTCAACCGCAATAATGCACGGGGTTTGGTTCTGCTGGACTGCTTACACTTTAATGTTCTGTGTCTGATTGTGGAATGATATTTGGTTCACGTTTTTTAAATAATCCGGTTAGAGTTTCTCTTGTAACTACGTTTTAACATTTGCATAATATATTTTATTTTCATGTCAAAAAACTCTGTGCAGGATGTTCTTAATTATGTAGGTACACTTTTAATTTTAAAATCTCTTAGCTGTTAATGAAAAATATAATGGAATTGATACCTATAAGCACTCTGTGACTAATGGCTATAAAGACTCCAATCTTAAAAGCTGAACCTGTTCCAACACCTGTTCGGTTAGACTGGTTGCAGTGAGGTCAGAGGTTAGACTAATTGACCATACCGTCTATGATTGGAGCTTCAAGAGAAAGACATCGCTAAGATTGATGGTAGAAAATCTAGTGCTTATATGCTCAATATGTCCATACCGACAGGATCTAAAGACATAACCATCAACGGACCATACGGTGCGGCTTTGTTTCTTAATAATACGTGACGAATCTTACATTAACAACTAATCACTACATTACTTACAATAAATCATGACTCGTCATAGCGTCTAGACGTGCTTTAACAACACAACAGAGTGCTTATGTAATTAATTCTTATACTGTATGTAAGCACATTATTAAATAGTCTAGAAGTACAGACGCCAAGCACAGCACATCAAGCTACCCGAAACTGTCCCAATCAACTTTGAACCTAATACTTCAGCGATAAAGTTGAAAATCTATTAAAGAAATTTGACAGATTGTAGTAGTTTGATGTGCTGGCGCCTGTACATACTAGCTACTGCTCACGACTTCTTCCGCGTGAAATTTCTAGTTCTCCCGACCCACGATGGGTCACTCGCAACGCCCGTCCGCGCTATTTCTAGTTCTCCCGACCCACGATGGGTCACTCGCAACGCCCCTCCGCGCTATTTCTAGTTCTCCCGACCCACGATGGGTCACTCGCATCGCCTGTTCGGGCTATTTCTAGTTCTCCCGACCCACGATGGGTCACTCGCATCGCCTGTCCGCGCTATTTCTAGTTCTCCCGACCCACGATGGGTCACTCGCATCGCCTGTACGCGCTATTTCTAGTTCTCCCGACCCACGATGGGTCACTCGCATAGCCTGTCCGCGCTATTTCTAGTTCTCCCGACCCACGATGGGTCACTCGCATAGCCTGTCCGCGCTATTTCTAGTTCTCCCGACCCACGATGGGTCACTCGCAACGCCCGTCCGCGCTATTTCTTCGTTTTCGCTTAACGTTCTTTATTTATTTATTTTATTATTAACGTACACACAGTAAAATACATAGGGATATGAAATAATCATAATTTGAGTACAAAGGTACCTACTACTTATTTCTTAAGAAATTTCTTCCAGCTGTCCTGCGAAAGGAGAAGTAAAAAAGAAATGTAAACAATAGTGTGTGAGAACAAGAAGAGAAAAATATGAATGCGTGAAGTATAAAACTAAAATATTACAATGCAAAAAATAACATAAGTATACTTAAATAAATAGTATACACAATGCTAAATATATATAAACACACATATATAAATATAAATACGCACAGTATAGAGGAAAGGTAATGCTATTTTAATCGACATTTAAATACGATTGCTAGGCGGAAGTGAGTTCTACAATCTTACAGCATAGACAGAGAACGAATAAGAATAGACTTTTATCTATTTACTCGGCTCCGAAAGGTCCTAGGACGATGTTAAATAGCCTATAGTCTTCTTCAAAAATCGGGCTATCAAATTCAAAAATATTTTTTTTTAAATCCGCCCATCATCAAACTCTATAAAGATTATAACATCCAGTATATTTTAATGAGAAGTGTTATGTGATGATTATTATCATTGTTTATGTCAATCTGTCTAGCAACCAATATAACCGTAATAAAAATATAGCAATAATAGTTGATGAATTATGATCGGATATTGCGGCAGGCACTGAACTCTTAGAAGCTGACGAGCAGTTCCAGACAGAGTTCCTTTCGCGGCACGGTACGAAGCAAATTTTTAGGTAATTGACAGCAGCGCATTGCGTCAACAAATAAGGTTAAAACAGCGATGCGTTCGATGTTAGTTGAATCGAATGACCACCAAAATAAAAGTAATTTTGCATGACTCAGTGGAAGTATTTTTAGGTATTTCTTTAGTTGATTGAATTCCATTTATCAGCATTATATATAAAATACTAGCGACCCGCCCCGGCTTCGCACGGGTGCAATGGAGAAACACTGATAATTTTAGAGACATTATTTCTCGTAAAAAGTATAGGATAAAAATGGTTATTGTGGGTTATCCATAAGAGATAGACATATACCACCGCGGACTTTTTGTAGACTTTTTTAAGTTGTACAATACTGTAGTACATTATTTTGATCTATCTCGACGGGTTCAGCCAGCGTTTACAATGTAAGCGCAAAAAAATGTGTTTATTTACGACATCACATTAGAAACCTCTAAAATTATCAGTGTTGCTCTACTATATTATGCATGTATTATACACATAAACCTTCCTCTTGAATCATTCTATCTTTTAAAAAAAACCCCATCATAATCCGTTGCGTAGTTTTGAAGATCTAAGCATATATAGGGACAGACAGACAGGGAAGCGACTTTGTTTTATACTATGTATGGTAGTTTTAAAACATGATGTTCTCAAAATTTTGAGAAATAAGTGACGAAAAATATTTATTTACAATCGTAAATAAATATTTTTCGTCACTTACAAACTTTTTCGTACATTACAAACCAGAAAAACAATCAGTGTAAACAATCGTTTACACTGATTGTTTTTCTGGTTTGTAATGTGTTCCAATACGCCTAACTGTGCGACCAAAAAACTGAGCATGTTACGGTGTCCTACATTTGGGCAGCGCCTTAATATAGTTATAGGTAGATAGCGCACGGGCGACAACTGCCTTGAGGGGTTCTGGGATTGATCCTCAGGTCAGGAAAAGTGTATCAGCCCGAAGATTTTGATTTGTACACGGTTAATGGCAATAGGATAGGTAGCCCTCTCTAACATGGGACTTAAACGAGTTCCTGCCGTTCCGTGGACAGTCAGCCTAATACCGTGTAATTCTTTCACTGATAGAGGTGCACTATTGCCGAGTGGCATAGAATATTTTTTTCTGCCACGCGGACGCAGTCAGGGGCAGAATACTAGTATCTAATAAAAAGACCGTTAATTTACACCACAGTATCTATTTCCGTAGACTATAAAAGGCTCTATTGACTTCATTTTTTAACCAACCCGAGTAAAAGTAGCTCGACACCATTCCTCTATTGGACACAAAAACCTCATCTAGTGCGGTAGGTAGGTACCTACATAAACTTGCGTAATATAGTGCTAGTAGTAGTAGGAAACGTGCTAACATTACTAGCACCAACATTTGTAGTAGGAAATGAGAAGTCGCACCTATTTACTGTAACTATGTGATCTTTAAATACTTCCTGATCGATCTTATTTGTGCTGAGTATTTAAGTAGAAAAGATAAAGGAAAGACTAACGACATTCAAACTATTGTAATTATAGATATCTTGGATCAGGTACTGCATAACATATATTATGTATTATTAGCCTATAACGTTGACACTGCTGGAAAACAAGCCTCCTTTCTGGGAGAGGGAATGGGCCGTTAGCATCACGCGGGCCCAGTACGGGTTGGTTGTTGTCACATGTCGTCGAAGTTATGGTTCTAGGACATGCTGGTTTCCTCACGATGTTTTCCTTCGTCGTTTTAAGACCAGTGGTGATGAAACAAATTACAATAAGTAATGTGCCTGCCTGGGTTCGAACCCACGACCTACGCCACGTAATTCGGGGCCGTTACCACTGGGCTCGATTGCTCACTATTCACCATTATTTAGCTGTTAGCTTCATGAGACTTCGCTTCCAACACATTCCAACCCATTTGTCGGTTACAAAATAATTAACACGGACATTCCATAATCAGGAAAGAAACAATGGCTGGATATGAAAGATGATATGGCTAGAAAGAGGTTTACTGCGGAAATGACGGCGAATAATGAGGTTTATAAGACGAAGACATGCTGCGTCGACCCCAATTAATTGGGAGAAGGACAAGAGGATCACGATATCATAATAACTAAAATTACCGTAACATAACAGCACGCCTTCCCGAAGAAGGGTTACTCATAGACAGACGTGTACCTATAGTCCACCCACATTTCGCCAATAGGTAATGTTTAAGTCCCATGTAATAGGGGGCGAGCCGATTACCATCAACTGGGCACGGATCCAGACTCCGGGCTGCTACTGAGAAATTCCAGATCGGAAAAACTAATTAACACTTTGCCCGACCTAGGAATCGAACTCAGGACCTCTCCTACTTTAATATGATCGATCGAGGCATATTGTCAAAATTGGTGGGAGAGGACTGGTCTTCAATCTCTTTCAGAAGTTGTTTCCATTTAATTTAGAGAAATAGTGAAGCACGTCACTGATTCAGAACTGAAATATCATTCATAGGGACAGCAAACCAAAATATGTGGAGAGAAAATAAAAGTCAACGCGGGCACTTATTATCCTTACAACATTGTTGTAGGCCTCTGTAATTTAAATAATTTTATTTGAAGCATTAATTACAATAAAGAATGAAACAGAAAGATACACTGGTACAAAATGATGACGCTATTCGTTCCGAATTTACAATGTTTACTTCCCAGGCCTCACAGTAATTTACCCCATGTTAAGGTGATCACACAATATTATGAAAACAAAGCCAAACAAACCATGTTTAACCATACTATAATATTATCGATCAACATATTCAACATACTACACCATCACAATGATGGGAATTAGGTGACCTATTCGTGAACATCGTGAGAATCCGAATTAAAACATTATTTGTCTTAACATACACAAGTGGCTGTTAACAATGTGG
This sequence comes from Eremobia ochroleuca, assembly GCA_949629135.1. NCBI lineage: Eukaryota > Metazoa > Arthropoda > Insecta > Lepidoptera > Noctuidae > Eremobia > Eremobia ochroleuca. Next base: position 2,103,233 of record OX451395.1, on the reverse strand, counting down.
CTAAATAGCTTATTTTGTAAATGAGTGCGAAACTCAACCATGATTACAAAATGTATTACTTAATTGTAAACTCAGTAGTTTTTTAGCTCTTAGTTTCTATATAGGTATGAGGAACAGGGAGTAAAGTTCACTCATCATCTATAGAAAAGGGAGGATCCTCCGACGATTGATGTCGAGATGTTTCATTTCATTTCATTTATTAGTGTGTTTTTTGGTACATTTTACATGAGATCTTCTAATAAATAAGTTGTATACTATACGCGCGCTCAGATTCTGGTATGATGCGTAGTTTGCATGTGGCGATGTAGATGCCGCCACAGTTCTGTGGTAGCAAAACTATTATCCTGTTAGCAAGATGTTATCTGGCATAGCGTGGCTCACTATCATGAGTAGCGAGGTAGTGCCGGATGCAATTTAAGTCTCCTGTAAACGGATCAATAAAGCTCTTTAATCAGATTGCAATTATTCTTTATATCGTCATTATCATTACACTAGCTTCTGCCCGCGGCTTTGTCCGCGTGAATTTGTTGCCTTGTTCCCCCGACCCATCCCGTCGCATCGCGTCGCATCGCCTGCCCACGCCATTACTTCGTTTTCGCTTAAGCGTTTCTGACTTTTTTCATTTTGACATGACGTCATCCACGTGTCGACTGGTCATGAGGACTATTCTTTGCATGTCACATGTAAACTAAGCCATGTTACTTGTCTCTCCTGCGAGAAATACTCGAATCGACATGTCAAGAATAGCTGATTTTTACGAGGGTAAAGTTCGAATCGAACGACAATAACGAATGCGGGATGCGCGACAATTACCCTCCTGCTACGGAATGCCCAATCTTTTCACATGACATAACACTAATCTTTAAGCTACAAATTATAACGACATCGAAACATGGCAGTTCTTGAGAAACCATAATTATTATATATTATTCTTTCTTCAGCGGACTATAGGAACAGTACACTGTCTACCAGTACAGTCTGTCTTGAATTCTCAGGACATGACAAAGGTATGTAAGATTTTATTATGCATGATAATGAGTGGATTTCCTCACGTTTTCATCGGCTCACGATGTTTGATGGCATGGCAGTGATAAATGTATTTATAAAGCTCGACACACACCGTCTCATCGATGGTCATGACGAGTCACGACATCATGTTGATTGCAGAATTGTCGGACAAATTGCTGCTGTGTTACGTCGTGTGTAGTTCCTTAGTTAGATGGCTCTTTTGCAAGCTGATCTTTCATCTCAGTGTGACTTTTGGGATTTAGGTCCTGTGGAATCTATTATTCAACCCTATTGTTTTAATCTTGGTGCACATTTCATTGTGTGGTCGTTGTCTTCAAGTCATATATAATAGTTCCATTTTTGTTTATTTCACTTTTGGTATGTGATATTTGGGTACCTATAACTTTTGAAGATCTTCAAATCCACATCCTATTATTTATTATAAGCCTGTGTTGTCCCATTGCAGGGCAAATGTACTTTTATTGATTCTACTTTCATCTGGATCAACACCACACACTACTTCTGTAGTTTGGCAGGCTGGTACACTAGGAACCCCAATATCACACTTCACACTATAATATTATAAAGGCCAAATTTGGTACACAGATAGTTTATAACCAGGATTAACACATAGAATACTTTTTATCTCGATATTCCTACGGTATCGAGACTTATGCGTGTGAAACCGCGAGGCGCAGCTAGTCTCGATTATAAATTCGAGTCGTTGTGCTACTGTTGACTTTAATCAGGTCGTTTAACGACACCTTTGGCAACAACATGCAATATTAAGTAATAGTGTGGATATCCAGCCAGTTTTAGCTTATAATTGAAACATGCGCCCTATTCAAAAGGGGCACAATCGCAGCGTCAAGTGGGTGGCACCTATTTGCGTACCTACTTCAGTTTGAATCACAGATTAGTCTATTAAGGGCCTTACTCTCGTTTAGTACCGTAACACGGTCACTTTATGAAGCCTACTCCTCATTAACGGTTTGGTTAGAAGATCTGAAAAAAATATATGTTTGCCATAGATTCATGAACAACATTTTTGAAGCAGGATTTTTTTCTAAGGCTAATACTTTTGCCAGAAAAAAATATTTACCAATACGCTATTTTTGGCTAATATTCCCTACTACTTCCAAACGGCTTTGATGTTTGGAAATATTTTTACACTGAAAAATAGCTGGTTAAAGGTACTACAGATTTGAAACAGCTTTTTTAAATCAATCAACATTTGCATAGAAAATATCCCCACTTTCATATAGAGGTTCAGAGGTGCTCTGCGCGGGCGCGGGCGGCAGTCGTGCGGTAGCACTGGGACGGGAGGGCTGTGTCGCTCGCTGCTCCGCTCCGGCTATCGACCGACTACGCGCGTTTGATTGTGTTAGTGCAAATATTTACAAACGAATTGTGTCAGTGTGCGTTTATAGACTAAGCTCGCTGCAAAGGGCCCATTTCTATTGTGCGCGTGGACGCTTTATTATTGGTGCTATTTCTAAATACTGTTTTTGTTTATATTGTATATTGTGTAAATATAAGATAATTTGTAAATAAATAAAAATGCCAAGGCAAAGCAAGTCAAGAAAAAAAGAGTTCAAAAGGCTATGAAAATGCATCTGATGACGTAAGTACCTACCTACCTATATACATATTACTGTATTTAACTTTATGCTTAATATTAGTTTTTGTAATCATCTGGTGAGCGATTGTTTATTCATTTTTTCATAATTGAAGTTAAATAATTACGAATTGTTCCAGGAAATCTAGAAAGAAATCATCAGAATCGAATAATCCGAGTACATCTGCTGATAATATAGAAGACTCTATTCAGGTAAATAATACTATAAAAAGAAAAAAAAAATAGTTTAACGATTGACGATTGAATTAGTTTTAGTTTTCAATTTTGATAGATATGGTAATGTCAGACGTCAAAGAGAGAGAGCGAGAGAAAGAGAGAGAGAGAGAGAGTGAATTTGGTCAAAATGAAAATCCAAATTGGCGGCTGCGAAAATTTTCAAAATTTTCGACATGGGTGTCGTTTTCATAGTTTTCGAGGTTGCTTAAGCCGATAGTGAAGTCAAAATGAAAATCCAAGATGGCGACTGCGAAAATTTTCAAAATTTTCGTCATGGGTGTCGTTTTCATAGCTTTCGAGGTTGCTTAAGCCGAAAGTGAAGTCAAAATGAAAATCCAAGATGGCGGCTGCGAAAATTTTCAAAATTTTCGTCATGGGTGTCGTTTTCATAGTTTTCGAGGTTGCTTAAGCCGATAGTGAAGTCAAACTGAAAGTCCAAGATGGCGGCTGCGAAAATTTTCAAAATTTTCGTCATGGGTGTCGTTTTCATAGTTTTCGAGGTTGCTTAAGCCGATAGTGAAGTCAAAATGAAAATCCAAGATGGCGGCTGCGAAAATTTTCAAAACTTTCGTCATGGGTGTCGTTTTCATAGTTTTCGAGGTTGCTTAAGCCGATAGTGAAGTCAAAATGAAAATCCAAGATGGCGACTGCGAAAATTTTCAAAATTTTCGTCATTGGTGTCGTTTTCATAGCTTTCGAGGTTGCTTAAGCCGATAGTGAAGTCAAAATGAAAATCCAAGATGGCGGCTGCGAAAATTTTCAAAATTTTCGTCATGGGTGTCGTTTTCATAGTTTTCGGGGTTGCTTAAGCCGACAGTGAAGTCAAAATGAAAATCCAAGATGGCGGTTGCGAAAATTTTCAAAACTTTCGTCATGGGTGTCGTTTTCATAGTTTTCGAGGTTGCTTAAGCCGATAGTGAAGTCAAAATGAAAATCCAAGATGGCGGCTGCAAAAAATTTTCAAAATTTTGGTCATGGGTGTCGTTTTCATAGTTTTCGAGGTTGCTTAAGCCGATAGTGAAGTCAAACTGAAAGTCCAAGATGGCGGCTGCGAAAATTTTCAAAATTTTCGTCATGGGTGTCGTTTTCATAGTTTTCGAGGTTGCTTAAGCCGATAGTGAAGTCAAAATGAAAATCCAAGATGGCGGCTGCGAAAATTTTCAATTTTTTCGTCATTGGTGTCGTTTTCATAGTTTTCGAGGGCACTACAGGCGATAGCGAGCTCAAAATGTAAATCCAAGATGGCTGCGAAAATTTGTTTTTGTTTTTAATGTTTAAACATAATTAAATGTTTTTTAACACAATTAATGTAAAAAAAAAAATAATCACAATTAAATTTATTTATTACCATGTATGTTTGAAACTTAAACTTTAAATTACTTTTTAGGTTGAAACATCCACTGGCGCAGAGCATTCCAGGCCAGACTTATACGGGGTGAAATTGAAAACATGCGACAAATCGAAATGGGAGATTGTACTGATCATTATGAACAACTTTTACCATGGGACCAAACCTGAAATTGGGAAAAAAAATTCAGCTGTTCCCTACATTTTGACGAGTTATGCGAACATAAATGTAGGGAACAGCTGTTTTTTTTTCGCGATTTCAGGTTTTATCTCATAGTAAAAGTTGTTCACAATGATGAGTACAATCTCTCATTTTGATTTGTCGCATGTTTTCAATTTCACCCTGTATATAGAATGTCGACAAGACCACAATATTATATCTCTGTCTGCACAAAAAACGATGGAAGTTCCAATTCAGGTAAAATTATGCCTACAAGTCCTACAACCTATATTTATTTTACAAATATATCTTATAGGTGCATATTGCAACATCTAGTGGACCGCACCATTCCAGATCAGACTTGCTATTGGAAAGTCTTGAAGAAAATAACGATATTTCAACCACATTACAAAAGTTAACAGAAAATCCGATTCAGGTAAAAAAACGTCTTACCTCGATTTTTTTTTTCTTGTACCTGCAAAGTTTATTGACTTCAAATAATCAATACTTAAATTTTTGCTATGAAACCAATTGAACGCTTTACACGCGGGCATTGGCCTTCTGGTTTATCCAACTCTCTAGCCCGCCTATTGATTCCTTGACAAAAATCTTCAACATGTCATCTTCAATGTTGTTAGGGTTAATTTAAATTTATATATTATCTTTTTTAGGTCAAAACATCGCCTGAATCTCAACAAGTCCCAAGCTGTTTCATCGAAGGGCGACGTATAATTAATATTGCTTACTTTTATTCAGAACAAGAAAATCGCCAAGCACGGAGTTATAGACTGTGGATTAGAATCCGTTGGTAGTGTTGGAGAACGGCAAGTGGGTCAGATTACAGAATCGACCAGCAGTATTGTCTTCATAGAAAATGGCCGAAACGACGCGTTTCGAATAATAATACAATAAGATTTCGAAGCGCGTCGTTTCGGTGTTACTTTTACGTACGATTAATAGTAATAAATTTTTTTTACAAAAAAGAACCAGCTTCCAAAAAAAAAACACTAGAATGTGAAAAATAACTTTAATTCGGAAGTCGGTGTCTTTGGATTTGAATTTTCGTTTTTTGCCACCGACTTCGAAATAAGGTTATTTTTCACTTTGCAGTGTTTTTTTTACTGAAGTCGGTTCTTGTTTTTTTTTGTATTTTATTTTTCAATTTTTAGTTGTGGCGGCTACCCCACACAAATTAGAATACCACTACCTGCTGTGTAAATAATTTATATATAACTTCCCTAACGGGAAGTTATTACAATATCATCCAATTGGCTACGGAACCCTAAAATTGCTATTTAGGTACAGACGCCAGCACATCAAGCTACTACAATCTGTCGGATTTCTTTAATAGATTTTAAACTTTAGTGCTAAAGCATAAGGTTTAAAGTTGATTGGAAAAATCTGACAGTTTCGGGTACCTTGATGTGCTGGCGTCTGTACAGTGCTAGTTAGGTAGGTTTATTACTGATTTATAATAAAAATTGGTGAAACATTTTTTTTATAACATCTCATTTTATGTAATTGCTCCTACCTACAGTCTACGCAAATGAAATGTTATTCTATTCTTACGAAAATACTCGAAATCATTTTTAAACTTAGTTCCAACTAAGTTTGTTCACACACACTCACTCACTTATGTTTTAAACTAAAACAAAATTTCCGCAGCAGCTATCTTGGATTTACATTTTGACCTCACTATCGACTTTAGCACCCTCGAAAACTATGAAAACGATACCCATGACGAAAAATTCGAATATTTTCGCAGCCGCCATCTTGAATTTTTATTTTGACTTCACCATCGGGCTTAGCACCATCGAAAACTATGAAAACGACACCCATGACGAAAAATTCGAATATTTTCGCAGCCGCCATCTTGAATTTTTATTTTGACTTCACCATCGGACTTAGCACCATCGAAAACTATGAAAACGACACCCATGACGAAAAATCCGAATATTTCCGCAGCCGCCATCTTGAATTTTTATTTTGACTTCACCATCGGGCTTAGCACCATCGAAAACTATGAAAACGACACCCATGACGAAAAATTCGAATATTTCCGCAGTCGCCATCTTGAATTTTTATTTTGACTTCACCATCGTACTTAGCACCATCGAAAACTATGAAAACGACACCCATGACGAAAAATTCGAATATTTCCGTAGCCGCCATCTTGAATTTTTATTTTGACTTCACCATCGGACTTAGCACCCTCGAAAACTATGAAAACGACACCCATGACGAAAAATTCGAATATTTTCGCAGCCGCCATCTTAAATTTTTATTTTGTCTTCACCATCGGGCTTAGCACCATCGAAAACTATGAAAACGACACCCATGACGAAAAATTCCAATATTTCCGCAGCCACCATCTTGGATTTTCATTTTGACTTCACCATCAGGTTTAACACAATCGAAAACTATGAAAAAAAACACCCGTGACGAAAAATTTACTATGGTTTTGTGTACACATGATTGAGCAAATAAATGTATTTTCTTCCACATAAATGCAAAAAAATTGTCCAGTACAAACTTAAAATATACGTAACATCTATCTATACAAAATATATCAGCCGCGCATCCCCCATTCCCTTCTGGAAACGTAGGCAAAAATGGCGACCGACGTGCAGCATGTCTACGCCTCTGCATATTCTTTGATCGTCGTTTTAGTGTAGGGCGCCACCGCACGCGTTTTACGTATTCGGGAGTAGGGCGTTTAGCTCCGCCCACATGCTCAAGGCCAGTGAGCCCTCTACACACCTTAATACACCTCACATATTTTATTATGTTACTGTTAGCCTGCATCATCCCACTGCTGGGCAAAGGCTTCTACCCATGACTTCCAGCTCTTTCGATTCAGGGCTAATGTGGACCATAGGTCTCCTATATTATATTAGTAAATGTAAATAAACCGTCATACAACGGCATTCCGTTTTATGTATCTAGTGTTATTAATAGTCTAACCTTTACGAAAGCATATTAAATAAACTAAAATATCTATTCGAAGTTATCTAAGCTTGGTGTCTGTCAGCTGTCGCTACGAATTAACTACTGATGGCTCTTTTCATTTTTTACTTCGTCTATGTCTAATTTCTTCTTCCAAACAGCATCTTATTTTAAACAGCATCTTCCCACTTTCCATTTTATTTGTAAAGTGCTGTTTTTGTACAAGAATTACTCACAGTCACAGGTAACATTTCACTACAGTCAGTTGTGCAACCAAAGTTTACGCTTCATTTTGGGACGTCACGAACCGATTGTTTGTTTCATAATAGGCAAAGGAAGAAAAAGAAAGTGTCCGAACAATGCCTGGGTCTTTGAAACAATTAGCCTTTTTAAGGCTTGACCATTTTGGTATATACACATACTTATTATGTATTTCACTGGCTTATACCTACGTTCGTAGAGTTAGGTACCGCTGTTTTATCCTTATCGTAATAAATGTTTCTTTGCTAGAATGTCTGTCTGGTTGTATTTGGTAGTTACATCACTTTTACAATATTTAACATAACTATTTACACTAGGTACTAAATTATATGACTAACTAACTAACTATACAAATAAATACAAAAAACAACAGGACACTTAGACGTTGTTTTGGTACTTGGTAGTATAGCTATGGATTACAAAATTGAGTCATTACCCCAAATAAATTGGGGTAAAGGCAAGATATTAATCATGATCCCAAAGTAGCATAGCTCACTATGGTTCGAGTTGCTCTGAGGTGTTTTTTAAGGATTGTCTGGTTTTAGTAAATTATTATTATGTATACTCAAAAGTAAAATAGTAATTGAGAACCTAATTATTGATATCACCCTAAGGTTGACTGGTAGAAAATGCCTCAGGCATTACCTAAGTCCGCCTTTGTACAGTACTTTTTTTACTTGTGCATAAAGTTTTAATAATAATTATAATAATAAATTATAATAATAATAATTATTATTATTACTTATGTTCAGTTTTACCAAAATAATCACTTGAAAGTCCCTGAACCGTCTCCGGACACAAGTGGAAAGAGTACGTCTAACCTGCTAAAGTGGAGCTATCTTGACGGAACGGCAGTAGGGTGTGAGCTCTCGCAAACCATGCTCCGCTTCCTATCCGGCCCTCTGTGTCCCAAAACATGCAGCCAAAGTGACCTCTGCGCTGCCACCGACCACGCCGTGGAAGTGGCGAACTTTTGGGCCGACAAGATCTAAAATACAGTCGTGCCAGGGACAAAGAGAAGAAGAAGACCAAAATAATCAGCACGTTAGGTAACGATTCAATATCAATGAAAATGTGTAGGTAAGTACTTATGCAATTATTATTGACGTTAACTTCTATCTGATTGTGCAGTTAAATCAACATTATTAATCAAGCGTTTGGTCATTTGAAATTTAGATGAACTGTTTGGAATCACAAAACGTGATGATTATTTATGTAACTATGCAAGAATTAAGAAAAAGTCGCTTATGTATGTATGTAATGTCTTCCTGACATTGCGCTATGTTTAGCGTTCCGTGCAACAATCTGCCTTGCCTTTTCAAAACTATTGGAGTCGGCTTCCAGTCTAACTGGATGCAGCTGAAAACCTGTGTTTCACACGAAGTCACCTCTACAAACCAATAACTGGGTAGTACGATTCTCGGTCAAAGTGATTGTCAGACTTTTGGGCTTTGGACGACCCGTCACGGCTGTCAAAGAACTACGAATGACAGCCGGGACCGACGACTTAACGTGCTTTAGATTTTTTGCTGTCAGTGGGAAAATGTGACTTTCATACAATATGAGCATATTGCATTCTAAGAGGTGACACATATTTTTGAAAGCGAGGCAGCATCCTATATTTTGGCGTCGCTTGCCTCGTCAGATAGTTTTGGTGTTCTTTCGATATCACATACCTATTTGTGCCGCCACTTGTATATAATTATATCTTCTAGAAGTGATCACACATGTTAACTGCCATCGTCTTGGCGACAGATATCAAATTATTAATGGACGAATCATGAAGTCAGATATTATTGCATAGCTGTCCATAGTAATATTTATGCTCGTAACTGTACAGAACCCTTTTCCCGCTAGCCCGACGTCAATTCTATACTACCTAAACATCAATCAGTTCATTATTACTACACATTAACAACGCTTATTACAATAACTATTGTTAAATGTGAAAACTATTAGTTACTTATCAGTTTATAATATAAATTGATGCGATATTAATCACTAATTGGCGTTGCATTCTTTTATATTGTCGTTGAGTGGCGTGGTTGGTGGTGATAAAGTTGTCATTTCGCCATTTCCTATGGTTAATGGGGACATTTTGGTGTGGTAAATAAGCGTTACGAATTTGATCGTAGACGGCGGGATATCAAAATTGTATAAAGTAGTGAATGGTGACGGACGGTTGACAAAAGGAGGATGAACCAGTCTTCATATAAAAAAAAAACTTTTAGCACTACGCTTGGCTACACGAAATAAGTATTGCATTTTCATCATCTACTGATGTATAATAGGGGGAGCCAGATGGCAGATGTTTTCAAGAATACAAAGAGACAGAGTAAAAAAATCGTACGTCTATAACCTACATAGACCTACGATTTTTTAAATAATAAAGTACATTTCCCTAAATTGAAAATCCCTTCCTTTATTTAATTCGGTTTTAAAAATGTTGGAAGGTTTTTTATTCAATAATCATGAAATAATTTTAATAATTCATGGAATATTAATTTAAAGTTAGACACTTGTCCGTTTGCATTTCAATACGATGCAATCTTATGTAAATAGATACCAGTAGTTTAGGTATTTAAACAAACTTCCTCCAATCAAAGCATAATGCCTCTATGATTTCCTATCAGTATTCCTCAATGCGTCTGCGCGAGAATCTTGTTGACCTTCACAAGAACAGCTTTGCATTTACAATAAGTGGTGATCGGATATGAATGTCGAGGCATTTATGTAGTCTGGTATTGCACAAATATGTAAGTAGAAAGGAATATTTATTTAAATCGTCGCGCTTAGTTTATTGTCTAGTCTCTTTAGACTGACCAGACCGTTTCACCGGAGACAGCCTTTTTCGTCTTTAAGCTCTCCAAAGCCGGGAAAATACACACATGCCAAGTATAAGTATGCAAAATCAAGTAATTTCGAGAATCAGTACTTTTTAACGTCAAAACGACACACATAAGACAGTCCCCCAAACAAAACGCCCGCCCTTCAACACTTCCCAGTACTTTAGCTGGGAAGAATCCATTTAGTCATAATTACTCTTGGTTGGTGATTGACAGATAGGATATTGGGCATGCAAGCTACTTGCATGGGTACCTACTCAAACTCAAACATGGTGGCAATATTCAAAGTCAGGGTTGCTAAGTAAGTCCTAACAAAGAAGTTCTAAAACCAAAAAAAAATATGACACTGCCTGACTTAGCCATCGAACCCAAGGCCACATGGTAGACCGGCCTAGCTTTCAACTACAAACAAGAGTGGTTGCAAGACTAATAAATCACTAGAGAAAGGCATGCAGTAACTGTGTCACTTTTAATTTTCTTTACATTGATTTCATTCGATCTGGGAATGGTGTGAGAATTCTATTGTTTCGAAACGAGCAATCACGTTGTGATTTAGATGTCACATTCACATATTATTTCAAACTAAGTGCAGTCAGGGAAATGAATTGTTAAGCAAATTGACTTATTATTTTCCTGCCCTTGCGTGTCCTATGTTACTTGGGGTAGGCGGCGGCGCAAGACGTTTTCTTCTTCCATTCTCCCCTGTCAACCGTCACCTATCATTCACACCCTTCATATGCGATCTATCCATCTTTTCATTGGCCTTCCTCTCCCTCTCCATCCGTCAACTTTATATTCGACATAATAATAACACTTTTATTATTCAGCTGTCAAACAAATGGACTACCAACTTAAAATGTCCGATTATATAAATATTCGAACCACAACTGTCGGTCTTTAACAGCGGTATGAATGGCTATATCACGGCCATTTGAGGTAGGGTGTCAATTTGCTTCATAATTAATTCGAAAGAATCAAATGGCAAATCTCTTCCAAGACAATCTATTGTTATCCATACCATGCATATTTTACCAAAATTAATTTTGAATTTGGGCCACAAATAAACTTTCTCCGCTGAATTGCGGCAGAATGTCACAATGAAATAGATTGTCTGAAATCAGTGTGAAATCTAACACTCACTGTTAGTATTTTTTTTTTAGCACGTGAAATTACTACAAGACGTTGACATCTATGAACCGCGGAAACCTATTAGGTAACTCAGTTTACGTAAAGGAAACTTGTTTTCTAAGCGATATTTGCCTGGTAATTAACTACCAGAAATATTACAGCGTTCCATGCTTAATGTATCCAGCAAACGGGATGCTTGTGTGAATATGTATTTTTAAACACGTACACTACTAAATGGGATCCTGCAAAAAATTGTACCTGCAGAAAACGGGATTTTGCCGTGGGAAAGAGCCCTATTAGACCGAGTTCCAAACGTCGAGATCCGAAGACCTTCGATATCGGAAAACAATACTGATAATAGATGGCATAAGACAGAGTGGTCTCCAAGGACTAGAAGACGAAGTGTCGGTCGTACGGCTATGAGAGGAGGTCGACATTGTTGACATCGCGGACAAAACCTAGATGATGCTGGTACTGGAGCGTGGAGATTGGTACTAGAAAAGAGAGGCCAATGTCCAGCAAAAAATTGAAGACAGGCTGTGGATGATGATGATTATTATTATTATAATACTGCGTGTATCTTATTTTCTTTAACAGATCATAAAGGAAGAAGGAAGATGAAGAAGTATGTAAGGATTATAGCAGGTGGCGTTCTGTAGTTTCTGCCTACCCCCACGGGGAGAAGGCGTGATTTTATGTATGTATCATGAAGGAAAGCGACCAGTAATTTCAACAAACTGTAGATAGAACGATTCTAGGAAACCCGATAACACGGTGGGTTGATGATAAAAAAGTCTAATTAAAGCTAGGGACTGTATCGTTGGTCGCAAGCGCGACTGCTGAGCGTCAGGTCCTGCAGGGTAATTGCGTAACACACTATCAGTAGCAATGGGTTTCATTTTGACAATTCAACAATATCCATTGCGTTATTTACGTTATTGAGCAGACACATTTGTCGAACATATGAAGCAATGGATTAGCATTATGCTTCAAAATTATTCAAATTGGGAGTAATAGTGCGTTACGCAATTAGGGTGCTAGAGTAAATTCGTATGTAACCATGAAAACACACACAACTTTTTCAATTTTGGTACCTATCTATTTAATTTACTTATTTAATTTCTCATATTAATTTTCTCTAATACCTAATAAATAATCCCGACGTTGATTGCATACGTATGTGTAAGTATAGGTAATTATTATTTCAATGAAATCTCGAAACGGCTGGTTGACACTTCCCGTGACCCAAGGGCTGGCTTTTACCTTGGCCAGAGGCTAAGCATTGCCATACAACGTGGTAATGCCGCCAGTCTTTTGTGTACATTACCAGTCGACAGCGATGCGGAGGAATATTTCGACGCAATATTTTAGTTTTTTAATAGTTTTAGTTAAATTAGGTTACTTATTATATTTTTATTTTAATAATGTGTAGTTTATTTAGTATTAGAAGTTTGTACATATTAGATACTTAATAAAAAGTTTATGTGTTGTATATGTAGATAAGTGTAGTTAGATTTCCTTCAAAGCGGTGATTTTAGTCATTTAATTTGTATGTCATTTGCGTGGTTTCTGGTTAAATGATAGTAGCAGGAAAAAAATATCCACATTTGTGGTCCTTTAGGGATATATTAAATTTATACGAAATTTATTTTTTATAATTTGACTAATTTTAGTGTGTATCAGGAAAAAAATGTAGGTAATTATAACTGAGGGAAAAATAAATAACCGCAAATTCACGCGTTCCTCTGATTTCTGAGTCACTGATACATCGGCAGACATTTTGAATATTTTAGCATCAGGTTAAGCGTTTGAAAACTGGTTATGTTTGAGGTATTATTAAAATTTTTGGTTACTTTATGATTTTTGCTAACCAAGCGGTACTCAAACCTTGGCCTAGAGAGGTTTACGTCTTTCATCGTAATCTGCCTAGCCTTTTCCCATCTATATTGGGATCGGCTTCCAGTCTAACAGGATGCAGCTGAATACCAGTATTTTACATGGAGCGACTGCTGTCTGACCTCCACAACCCAGTTACTGTGTAATACGATACCCCTTAGTGAGACTGGTAGTCTGACTTTCGGGCTACTGACGACTCGTAAGGACTGTCAAAGAGCTTGAGGTTTGCGTCTTTATCGAAGATATTTGCAAGATCGACATGTCACATCGTAAGTTTGTACCAACTTTTTGAACGGTGATAGGTACCTATAGTGCTTACGTACAGTGCTTAGCTGTAATTTTGCATTTAATAGCCCAATTCTCTCCCTGGCTGGCTATAGGTTATTTAACATTACGCGAGCACCCTTAGGGGCCGAGCAAAAACAAAAAAAAGTTGGAAAGAACGCGAAGCGAAAACGAAGTAAAAGCGACGGCGAGTTTTGTAAAATGTGGCTGTTATCTTAGAATAGGCATTGGCGAACGAAGTCGCGGGTTGAAGCTTATCAAATACTATCTAAATACCTTATAACATTCTTGAATTAAATCCTTCATTAACTCACTGACACAACGCGCAGCCTAAACCGCTGGATCTAGAGAAGCATGGAATTTTCACAAGAATTCTCTATAATTATAACGAAGGCATTCTTGAATTAAATCCTTCATTCACTCACTGACAGAAAACTCGCAGCCTAAACTGCTGGATCTATAAGCATGGAATTTTCACAAGAATTCTCTATATAACGAAGGTTAGCACTAAGGATGGATTATGAAAATTCAGCCCCTGAAGGTGTTAAATAACGGCTGAAAGATTGTATGAAAAGAAATTCGTTATTTTCGGTGATGGGAAATCCCATCAGGCACTCAGCTTGTAGGTTAGTTACGTATTATACAACGTGTAACGTTAAATGCGCAAAACCTAAGTCACCCCACATGATTTTTAATTCAATTGACCTATTTCAGAGAGAAAAGAAGTCATTAAAAAAATTGTAAAGGTTTTATGTGCTGTTTTAATTTTACTGGCCATTCTGATCGTTTCTTAAGTCTGCGACGACGCTTTATCGAGGGAGGAGTCGTCACCGGGCCGCTGCGTCGCGCTGACATTGGGTTGCTTGACCTATTAATAAATAGACACGGCAACGTTTTTAATGAAGATTTTTTGAAAAATGTGACCTATATTAAAAAGTGGTTCAATTAATTCTGCTCGTTATTCTGATCAAACTATTTTCAGGTTTTGCGCATTTAACGTTACACGTGTATAAGGTAGTCATGTCGTGAAGCTATTTACTGCCAACTAGCCTTGTAGCCTATCGATTACGATTACGACAGATAATTCTCTACGGCACGCGAAATATGTTTCATTCATACTTAACATGTTTCTTTACGGTTGGTTATTGATATTTGGCCAACCAAGCATTGATGGCCGTTTCAAAATGAAGAATACAAGTACTCAATGTGAAGAAAAATATTTGACAATCACTGCACTAACAAGTTATCGTAACTAATTCTGGCGTGAATACGTGGTAGGTATACGTTTTATTTCTCGTTTTTGTGAACAGAAGGATCGAGAATTATAATTATACAGGGTTAAATTAAATTAGCAAGCAAAACTTCGCAGGCTGTGATGAGTATCCATTTCTAAACACGACAAAAAAAAAAAACGATAGAATGTGGTCTAAAGAGGAAGTGGTAATTCCCTTGTTCACAAACTAAACTTTTAAGTTTAGTGTATCTTTTTCTTTCTATTTTATTAAGAAAAGGACAGAAGATAAATATTTGTTTAGTCCTGTCCAATTAGTCAGCGCCTGACGTAAATTGACTTATTTTTAGTAGCCAATTGTTTAATCACGTTTAAACTTGTCTATAGGTATCTTAATTTGGCCCTTATGAACTTTTTTCCTTATAATTTTAAGCCACTAAATCTTGACAGTTACTACAATTCCTCGCCCTTCCACCTCTTCAACGAGCATGCTTCTAATATGAACCGGTTTCCGTACCCCGCTAATTATGCAGGCATCTACTCGTTCTCGAAACTCGGTCATTGCAATATCGTTTACACCACTGTCTCTGTTTGTCCCCTAACCACCGTTATGTTTGTATCACGAACTCTCTACGGTAGTGATTTGGCAAATCATTACTGTTTGTTGTTTTGTCCCCAAAAACCAGCTGGTATTTCAAGTGTTACGAGTACCAACACCTTTTTTTTATCTAATGTCTCCATCTTTCTACCCGACTACGGAGAAGTACAAATGGTGGTGGAGAGCGGGTTTCTAATTTATATTGCATAATTATCTTTTATCACCGTCTACCAAGTAAGCTTAAGTGGCAGTAGACAGGGCGACACATTGCTCGCAGAACGTATGACCGATGTGGCCGAAGAATCTGGAGTGGCGACCGCGTACCGGAAGGCGTGGTGAGGGCCGCAGGAATCCGATGGATGCGACCAGCACAAAACTGATCGAAGCAGTGGACGTTCTTTGGCTGAAATGATGATGATGATCGTCTATGGTGAAAATGTGCCTTTCCTAAGCTGCATCATAGCACCTGCCGTGCGATTCTGTAACCATCTCACCGTGAAAACTTGGATGAAGTGAGCGTGGAGTGCTGTCATTAGGGAATAACACTATTGACACTGCTCACTTCAAGCTCACTTCATTTATGATTTCACGGTGAGATTTTTACAGAATCGACCCGGCTGGTCCAGTTCAGAATTACTTTTTAAACCGTACAGTCATAAAATGTATTTTAATAATGGCAATAGCATATAAAGAAACACCATCATTCAGATATTCTTTTCAGTGTGAGGAGACACGAGGAAACTCTTCTCACAAGGTGACTCCGGGTCAGCATTACGAGAGGTTGTTATTGCCAGAATTAATGTCTTCATGTCACAACTCGGTCACTTGAATGACGACCACAAGTTTATTTTCTTAAACCGGTGGCCACAATACCCGAATAGCAGAATTTGTAGAAAATTATCTGCCAGATATTAAACGGAGTTAAGTACCCGGAGTTAATAGGACTTTTAAGTTATTTCATTTAACTGCAATAGTCTTAATTTATCACTACTTATCCACAGCGCTTAGTAATAAACAGTAACAATAACTATCTGATAATTACTAAGACCTAAGTGATGTTACAGGAAGTCTTTAATCATGGTAAGTAATTGTTTCAGTAAGTTTATGTTCCTCCAGACTATATTGAGGGATCAAAGGACCGCAAATGGAGGACGATTTCTTGAGAATGTAGGTTTGCATTTATTTACCTTTAACATTATCATCACTTGTTAACTCTTGCAGTTGAGCTTTTGTTTACAACAAATAGTTTAAGTGGTTGATTCCAGGCTGAAATGACAACGATGCCGATGACGATTTTGTACGTTTACTTTATTTTAGGTGTGACGATATTCTAGATCTTCTAATCATTATCTATATTGTCGTATTATTTACTATATATTATTATGCATATTTAGTCATTATTCATAATGATCTACGTTGTGGTGTTATTTTGTTATCTTCAAAATGAAAGCCATTAATATTGTCAAAACACAGTTAACAAATTTTGGATTAAAAAGCAACATTTCATTACGAAGATATTTTGATTGGAGATCATCTTCGCTATAGCAATAGCTACAGCTTCCATGGCTGTTTAGTTTTTGGGGAAGGTTGGTCAGAACGCTTCGAAATTACGCATTATTCACCTCTTAGTCTCAGTGATAGCTTAAAGATTTCTTTGATTTTGTAGAAAAAGATTGTGTAAGCCAGGCCTTACAAGAATTCTCCAGTTCCTGTTACAGTGAATTTTAGCCTGTTTCATCCCACAGCTGGGCAAAGGTCTCTCCCCATGACTTCCAGTGCTTGCGATGCTATAAATCTCCTTGTGCGTGTTTTATTTCACGTCCAAACGTACACGTATAAAAACAACATTACATTCACTTCATACTCCAAGATTTATTTGTTCGGAACTCGTTTAGGAGTCTTTTGTGTGCAGACAAAGTCTGTTTGTGGCTCTAAACGGCTCTCGAATAGAGGCCACGTGTTAAGGCAGGTCATCTAGAAAGTGCACCTAGTTCACGGTCGAGTTTTGGCTGAATTTGAAGAATGTGGGTAGTAGACGAGGCTGTTTGGCTGTTAATATCAATCGGGATAGGATCCTCAGAGATCCAAATAAAATTTGATCGAAGAATTTGAATTTTTTGAATTTTCCATTTGATCGAAGATTATGAAAGATAATTTGAAGAATTTATAAGATAATTTATGAAAGATAATTTGAAGAATGTAAAAAGACAAAGGTCTCTTCTTTGCATTGTAATATCAAAAATTATCCCTTTTTTCGCTGCCTTTCAGAACCAGGTGCCGTGAAAACGAGAAGCGCAGTTCTTAACTTAGCAAAACCTTGCTCAGTCACTATTCAACAAAATCAACAACATCGGAAATGCTATCGGAAACTACAGAAAAAAATTGGCGTTGTCTAATTATCTTGGCGTTTTTTTGTCTATATAAGTTTGCAATACGTCCGGATATGAAACTCTCCGGATATGAAAATCTCAGGAAATGCAAATGCACATTGACAGTATTTTCTTCATTGTCATTATCGTGTTGAGCGTTTAGCTCTCATGAACGGTCATATCTTCATAGTTCGATTGGTTCTGTCTCAAGCACATCAAATCGGCTTTTTGTTACCTATCTACCAGCTTTCAAATGACCACGTGGAACTAAAAGCCGTCACCTGAAGAAAGTCTGTCATGCTAGTTAAAAGGGTATACGTATCATGTATTTCAAAGTGTGTAGAAAAAACTTTCTGTAAACTGTACGAAGATTTTTAACAAAATATATATATCAATTCAACTAAGGCTAAGAGGCTAAGCATTGCCATACAACGTGGCAATGCCGCCAGTCTCTTGGGTACATTACCAGTCGACAGCGATGCAGAGGAATACTTCGACGCAATATTTTAGTTTTTTAATAGTTTTAATTAGATTAGGTTATTATATTTTTATTTTAATAATTTCTAGTTTATTAGTATTAGAAGTTTGTACATCAGACCTTAAAGTACATACGCCAGCACATCAAGTTACTACAATCTGTTAAATGTATTAAATAGATTTTCAACTTTATCGCTAAAGCAAAAGAAAAAGTTAAAAAAAGTAGAGTAAAAGTTGAAAATTTGACAGTTTCGGGTAGCTTGCTTGGTTTGTTTGTTTGGTTGCTTGCTTGTTTGCTGGCGTCTGTACCATGTTTTAACCCTTAAACAAACGCGAGCCGGTATGCATTTTTTTTTTAAGGTTGCATTGTATTTTAGGTAATTGAGGGTCACTGATTTCATATTTTAAAATAAAATTTAAAAAAGAATAGGGGATGGGGTAGTTTTTCTGGTGGTAAATAATTTACCATTATCCGTTCATGACTACAAAATTTTTGATGTTGGTGGTAAAATTGTTACCATTGTCCGTTACGGTTTAATTTTCGTTTCTTGACTAGTGACTTCCTCTTGGTTCTACTTATAATATTTATTTTATATTTTGGAAATGAAACATTTTATTTTTTTAATAATTTTTTATTAGTATTGCATATTACTTTTTATATATTTTTTCATTTAAATTTATTTTCTTTGACATATTGAATATCTGAAATAAACAAAGTATTAATTGACACGTTACGTAAGAACTTTATATGAACTTCTCAAAATATTTATTTAGCTTTTTGCAGTCCAAAAAAAATATACAAAAAGACAACCGATTTTTATATAGATAATCTGATATTTTTCAAAGTGGGATTGGACAAGGGTAAGATATTTACCACATATTTGAAACATCTAAATTATATGAATAAGTCAATTGCAAATGCTGCTAACACGTGATATTAGTCAAAATATGTTATAGTTTTGGAATTTGCGTCGAAAAAGTACTTACCAGATTTTTTCTTGAACAAACTTTTAAAATTTCAGAAAACACCCGCCAAAAACTCGACTTTTTACACAACAAAACCGTTGAGTCAACTTTGACATTACCTTACAGTGACAAATGACGTTGACAGGTTGTCAAATGAAATAAAATAGATAAACAAATTATTATAGATTATAAATATGTGATATTTATACCTTTAGTGTTACCGTATTAAAAGTTAGAGTGCATTATTTAAAAAAACACGATGTGGTAATATATATACCTTTATTTGAATAAGGGTTAAAGCAAATAAATATGTTCCTTATTCAACTAGGTTGTGGAGGTCCAATAGGCAGTCGCTTCATGTAAAATACTGGTATGCAGCTGCATCCGGGTAGACTGGTGGCCGACCCCAACGTAGATGGGAAAAGGCTAGGCAGATGATGATATCAATTCAAAATGTTGTTGTATTAGTTCCTTGTGAAAAGGTTGGTCACTATCTACCTATCTAGATACTATGTTAGCTACATTGCTGTGTTGGAAAGGCGTAGATTTCAATGAAATGATTGGCACGTCCATTTACAGGAAAGTCCTGGAGTGGAGACCGCGTAACGAGAAGCGTAGTGTAGGATCCCCTCCAGCAAGATGGACTGACGAACTTAAAACGGTGGCTGGGACAGACTGGATGCGGAAGGCGGAGGAAAGGGTGATCTGGCGCAGCCTGGGAGAGACCTGTCCAGCAGTGGTCTGCGACAGGCTGAGTTGATTGATTGGTACTTAAATGAAAAAAGTTACTACTGTCTGTCTGTGATATTGAAAACATATACGGCAAGCTCTTGGCTGTATGATTGGTAGCGGATCGGCAAACCTATTCTTTTTCGGTTTTGGGGTCGATAGGCGTCGGTACATCAATATCTATTAGTTTTTCTACTAAAATAGATGCATTTTCTTATGAATCTATCTTATTATCTGATGTTTCATTTATTTGCACTGTAACAGATTCTTCCATTGATTATTTTTGTCTTTCCCATCATATTCGCTGACAATACCTATAATACTCTCTAGGTATATCTGTTTAGAACCCGTTTATCGGTATCGGGCACGTCAAATCGCCATTGTTACCGGCTTTCCAATAGGACCACGTGCGACCAACAGTAGGTCTCCAAGTCTGCGCTGAAGAAAGTACTTTATTAAATGTTTTCACTTGGGTTAATGCTGAATTTCGAGCAGCTTTGAGAGGTTGAGTCAGCGTCTCATATGGCCGTATTTCGGTGTAAAGTGGGTTTTTGCAAAATTTTGCGGTTTATTTGGTTTTAGAGATAATATCTCCCGCGGCGAAGGTTAGTCTCCGTTGAGACTGGCTGCCATGCCTGAAATACGGTCTGGAGAACTATATGTTAGAAATTCAAAATGATTCCACCAAGAATGTATCTGATCCGATTGGAATACGAATGTCAGTGTCGACAACCACTTACAGGGCAGAGTCGGAATCATTATTTTTTAGTCTTTGATTCCTGTATATTAGAGACTTCCTACAATCACCCTTCGGGCGCAAAATATGAAAGGACACCACTTTATTTTCGATTTCCGTATAACAACGACCACGCAATAAGACCCGCATTCCCGCATCTTGCAAAAGTCCAGCTACCGCATGACTAACATTAATTACGTCATTAAAACAAATTCGTATTCGATGAAGCTATACCCTACATTACTACTTAGTCGAAACCCCAAACGGAGTACAAAAATAGATCTATTGCATACTAGCTTTTTGCCAGCGCTCCGCCCGCGAGAACCGTAAATATAATACGGGAACGTCGGGAACGTACTAAGTATTGGGATGAAAATCATCCTATATTAGGACATAAGATACTTTAGGGGTTAGGGTCCGGCCATGGTCTCTCCGTGTGCCAAATTTTATCCTAATCCGTCCAGCCGTTACGGCGTGAAACGGTAAGTGTGGATACACAAGAGCGAAACGCGTCAACGGCAGAGGCAGATGCAGCCATTCGGTTGCCTTTGCCGTGTCGTTGACAGACAGACCGACAGTTACTGAAGTAAGTACGGTATATAATATTTTCTTTATTTACACTTCAAAGTCACAAACATCTGTGTAGCCCTGGCTCTTGTATGGTTATACATTTTAGACTAAACCACTGGCCCAGATATTTTACGATGTTTTAGCTCTGACTGCAAGTAGCAAGCCCTTAAACTTATAAGTTGGTAGAAGGTTTTACCTTTTAGCCAATGAGCATAGGTATTTTAAACCTGTTTGTGCAGTTTATCTTCGTAGGTGAAGGTGTGTCTAAAGTACCTAATATTATAATGAAAAAAAAAAAAAATTGTATGTCTGTTTGATATATGCTTTCACGCTAAATGGCAGAACGGATTTGGATAAAATTTGGCATTTGGGTAGACCGTGATCGGGATTAGGACATAGGATACTGGGTTTTTAGTATAGACTTTTTATCCCGATATTCCCACGGGATCGAGATTTATGCGGGTGAAAAACCGCGGGGTGCTGCTAGTAGAGGATAAGTAGGTAGGTAAGTCTAATTGATTGACCTTCTGAATCTAATTTTATTAGATAGGTAATAAAAAATATGTCTTTTAATTCAGACCAGGAAGTCCATAAGTTGTTAGTGGTTAGTAACATAGTGTGCTTATACTGGATGCTTTTTTTAACAGGCTCCAAAATTTTTACAGGAAGTTCTACTCATGAATATGAACAACAAAAGTTCAATACTTGACCAAAATGTACGAAACAGCTGAATTTTTTTCCATGACTGACGTCTTCTGTGCAGCGAGCGAACCTTCGGGCGAACATATTGCTCCTCACCGGCAACGCACTGCGCTCGCGCTCTATGTCGCCATCATCCCGTAGGTCACTAGTGACAACATGACCTAGGTACTTAAAACTATTCATTACATTAAGTACCTACTACGCCGTTGAGATATACCGGAGGAGGTAGTGGCTGATGGATATGCAGGAGTGATTTCTATCGGTTGTCGAACTTGCAGAAGAGAACAGAACCGACATAATTGGCCGAATTTTGGAGAGGTCTAAGTGTAGCCATGGCCTGCAAAAACCACAATACCTACGTAAATTGGAAATAAAGTTGGCAGGAATAATAAAGAGGCTTGCTTTCAAGGAAAGCTTTCCAATATCATTCATTCTTCGACTTCTTGAATAATTTGTTTTGTAGTTTTTAGCCTGTTCTAACTTCATAGGAGACTGTTGACCGTTGACTTTAGTCATCTAATTAACATAATAATGGAGCCAATATTACGCAGAAGACCTGAAAAATACTTCAACATACCGGCATGAATAAATTAGGTAAAAATTTAGGTGTTTTCTCTTACAGACTGATAAACGTGCGTGACAAACCGGTGGAGAATGGCAAATGGGGACCTTTGCAACAAGGTCGCGGCTTGCTTAACTCTCGATGTCTGCTATTTATGTTTATGAATCATAGGTGAGAAATATTGACCTTAATATCCTGGTCAAAAGTGTGAAAAACTTTTTGGTGAAAGAAAACAGTAAAACAGTTGACTATGCCTAATTTGAATGGAAAAAAAATAAATAAAAAAATACACGACGGAGCTGTGGTTCTGTATTTGAACTTACAAAATGTGAATTAATTGCTATTACCGCATAATAAAGAAACAGAGCAATTTGATTACAAGATCTAGAAATGTCGTAATCATTTCGACAGACCATTTTGCAATAACAAAATTCTGCCTCGTGTTATTTTACTAGTTCATAAGTACTCTTACCGTAAATAAGGTCAGTCAAAAATCACACGCGTTGCATCCTGTACTTTTTGTTCACAAAAACGGGCTCCGTACTAGGTGTGTTCGATTTGATACAAAACCAGTGGTTCACAGCACAACAATACCGTTATTTCAACAGCTTGACATCACAGAAAACGGTCAAAGGTACCACAGCAACACACTAAACAACACTTTAGAAGCTAACACGGACCTACATAATTACTGTTTAAGTAATTTTGTATTAAACACTCGATGTAACAAATTAAACTGAAGTTAAATTATTTTTGTAGCCCGCCACCGTGGAATTTAGCTCGACAACTGACAACTTGTGTTTACGTTACGTTCCATTGACACGATTCTAGCTATCCCTTTCTAGCGTAAAACGTCATTGCATGAATGAAAGAGACGAAGGATGTTAACCGTAATGTATATATTTTTACGCGATCGCTGCACCTCTAGTGGTGGGAAAGAGTACTAGCAAGGGCGAAGGCTTCGACTTTATTGATTGTCTTCTTGATTCGTCATAGACCCGACAGAGAGCGTTGATAGTTTAGTTACATTATTATTCCAATAGATGGCGTTATAAACATCCCGTCAAGATCAACACCATTTATAATATTTACAACTATAAAACACCACCATACAGTGGTATGGTGGTAAGGTTTCTCTAATCATTTTTCATTTTTACTCGTAACGGCCATTTAGGATAGATAACGATATAAAGTTGGTTAGCAACCATTCTCACAAAAAATCAAGTCTTATAATAAAGCTGTGATGTAGGTAGTTCCTATAATATAAGCAATCGTAAAGTAGGTATCATTACGTGAAAAATTAACGTTAAACCATTAACTGCTGAGTAATTAAATTTGAGACCATAAAATTATGCCATTTCAGCTTACATACTTCCTATATGGCCTGCCCGTGGAGCAGACGTGTCCTGGAGTGGAGACCGCGTATCAGCAAGCGTAGTGTGGGCCGCCCGCCAGGCCCCCAGCTACCAGTAGATGCAACGACGCCCATGAAAAGGTGGCTGGTACAGCCGCAGCAGACTTGGAAGGCGGACTGGGTGTTATGGAGGCCTATGACCAGCAGTGGACTGTGGTAAGCTGAGTTGATGGATATTGACTTCCCATATCGTCGTTTTTTCCGGACTTCAGTGACATCTTCATTCGTAGTGTTGCGTGATCAATCGACTTAATTAATTTGCCACCCAGTGACAGCGGCTGACATAAGTAGTCTTCAGTACTGACATACGAGCGATCGCATCGCAACTGCAAAATAGTAGGTATAGCTAGTAATAACTTCCATATTCCATGAGCCGTGAGATTGCGCAAGCGCATCATTTCACTCTCTACACCAAGACATTATATTGAAGAAAATACAGGGATTACGTAAGGATATTTTAGGTTCATTAACTTGGATTAATATAACTGTGAATGTTTGTCTCAAACAAACAAACAAATAAATAAATATATAAAGAAGTCGTACTCACACTAGCTTTCGTTTTAACAATCCAAAAATATGGCAAGGAGATGAATTTTCCTAAAATATTAATCGGTTTTGTTTTGATAATAAAAAAATTAAAGTGTGCGGCGCTCGCTGTTCGGATATCGGAACGGAGTATTGGGAATCAGTCAGTTCAAAGGTAGCCAAATAAACTCAAAATCGAAGCAATGCTTGTGATTATAATAGAGCTGACCATGTTGCTGATTAAGACTTTTAACCAATCTAACCAAACCAGCTTCACCATAATAATAATATGGCTGACAATTTACATAAAAAAATAAAGCTAATTTATCCTTTCATAATAATATTTCCTGCGTACGACTATATTGCAGCCTGTATCTACAACAATAGGGTATGGCATCTGTTTTCTCACATCTAGCTGTCAATACTAATTGGTCGCAGTAATGTAAAACGGGGTGAATAGGAACGCAGGGGTGAATCGGAACGAAACTTTAAAATGGATTTTAACATTGAAATAATATCGTTTTTTGCCAAAAGGTCTCTTAATGTGTATAGGTACTATATTATAGTTGACGATTAAGTGTAATTGTTGGCTACAAACTATATTACATCAACGTTAAAATCCATTTTAAAGTTTCGTTCCGATTCACCCCTGCGTTCCTATTCACCCCGTTTTACGGTAAGCTAAAGCACCCATCCAAACAGGTAAGGTTAGGTTAGAACTGTGACCAACCGCAACACCAAGTTGGTCGCAGTTACTTGGCTATTTATTTTAGGAGCCCAATATAGGAATTTTTTGAGGTTCAAAAAAAGAGGCTTATTAATTACTAGCTGCGCCCCGCGGTTTCACCCGCATAAGTGTCAATCCCGGAGGAATATCGGGATAAAAAGTATTCTATGTTAATCCTGGTTATGAACTATCCGTTTGGGAAATTTCATCCAAATCCGTTCAGCCGTTTGAGCGTGAAGAAGTAACAAACATATAAAAACACACACTCACAAACATTTGCCTATAATTAGAATGTTCAATAATATTTTTAGCGAAGCAACATGGACATTATTCGATTAAATACATGCCTTTATACTTACCGTGAATAATTGTAAACGAAATTATTGGCATCCTAAACTACTAGGTACGGTTAATATAGCAGGATATTCTGCTCATAACCTCGGTCAGTCACATCATCATTATACCTAGTTATACCGTTCGGTATATACCTAGCAATTTCCATTCTCTTTATCTAATGCTCATTCATTTATCCATACATAGCTTCTGTCCCCGACATCGTCCGCGTAATTATTTTTCCTACACCGTCGCATCGCATCGCCTTCCCGCGCTATTGCTTCGTTTTTACTTAGAATTATTTTTGACTTTTTTTCTTTTTAATTATTTCCTAAAGGCCGAAGCGTAATGTTAAAAGCCTTCCTCAAAAATTGGGCTATCAAAGGCAAAAATATTTTTTCAAATCCGACCGTCAAGTTCCAGAGATTAGCGCGTTCAAACAAACTATAGAGGATATGATGAGGAAACAGGTAGCAAAAAATTCACTCATCCTCCATAGAAAAGGGAGGATCCCCTGAACGGATGGAAGTCTGGCGAGCAACTGCCCGATGATTTTTTTTTTTTTAGAATGGCTTCTCGCAGTTCAACCTATGAGGTTCTCGACTGCTTAACCGGGCTTGCCTGTGGTTGCCTCAATAAATTAAGGTCTCCATCCAGGGCTTAAAAACTTAAAAACTAAGCGACTACACGCTAAGGGCACCCCCTGTGGGGTACGGATCTCGGCTTAGGGCGTCGCTGGGAGAGGGTAGCAAGGGACAGGCTGAATCGGAATTATTTAGGGACGAATTGAGAACTGCAGGTTCAGCGGCGCGGGCTGGCTCGAGCAAGGGTCGGGGCGGACATGGTATGGGGGGTCGTGATGGGCCTCGACGGCGAGGACGGAAGGACGGCTGTCGGGACTTGTATTTTGTGAGAGTACTGGTGGCCTTACTACTGTATTGTAGGAGGAACACGTGGCGTCATCGGGGACGGTGTGCCTTGGTCGGCAAATCCTACTTATGCGGGAGGGAGTGTATCGGGCGGCCGCCGCAATCAGGGGATTAGGGTGCTTTATAGCAGTATCAAAGAAGCGCTTGGAAAGGCGTTTCATGAACTGCTGGACAGTGGGTATTCTGAGATCTGAGTGTAGACTCTCATTGCGGACATAGAAGGGGGCTCCCGTGACCTTTCTGAGGAAACGGTTCTGGAGGGTCTGCATTCTATGCAAGTGGTGAGGCTTAGCGTTTGCGAAGACTACGCAAGCATAGGTAATGAAGGACTGATGACCGCGATATAGAGGTGCAATCTGCACTTGAGTGACAATTTTCTGCGGGCGGTCAGTAAGAAGTGGAGCCTACTGAGAGCGAAAGAGGCGCGCGAACGAGCCGTCTTTATGTGCTCTCTGAAAGTAAGGTGATGGTCGAGGAAAACACCTAAGTATTTGGCTTACTTCCCCCAAGGGACCGATCCCTTGGGGGAAGTAAGCCAAATATTTGCCATACATAGTGATCGGACTGGGGAGAGGGGAGGCCAATCGACGTGGTTTCGAGAAGAGAACCGCTTGACTTATCGGGGTTGACCTCGATTCTCCATTTCCGGAACCAAACGCCTAAGACGCTTACGGAGGTCTGGAGAGTGCGAGCGATAGAGCCCTGATAGCGACCCGTAGGAATAGTAAATGGCAGTGTCGTCGGCGAATAGAGCCAACTGAGCCTTTTTACTATTGGGAATGTCACTGGTGAACAAGGTGAACATAAGGGGGGATAACACAGATCCCTGGGGGACTCCGGCACGGATGAGGCGAGGGGAGAAGAGTGCACCCTCGATGCGGTAGCAGAAAGTACGATCCGACAGAAAGTCTCGTAAGATGAGCACGGGACGGTCTGGCACTCCTAGTAGGTAGAGCTTATATAATAAGTCATTGTGCCAGACTTTGTCGAATGTTTTCCCTATTTCAAAGAACAACACGCCCGCTGTCGCACCGCGCTGGAAGCCAGCGCTGATGTGCTCTACGATGCGGTGGACCTGTTGGATGCACGTGTTTATTTCGGAAACCAAACTGCTCGTTAGGGATAAGGCTCTTTGCTTCAGCATAGTCCTTGAGACGCTTATAAATAAGCCTCTCGTAGATTTTGCCAAAGACACTGAGCAAACTGATTGGGCGGTAACTGGTGGGCTCAGTCCTGGGCTTGCCTGGCTTGGGGATACCGATGTCGGTGGTTTCTTTCCACACTTGCGGGAAGTACATAATCTCAGAAGGTAAATGATAATTGACACTGTTAATTATATATATTTGTACGCCTCTGGGCAAAACATAGAGAATCTATCTATTTTTAACACCTCACACTCCGTTGTAATCTGACCTATGTTTACAAATAAATTATTCTGATTCTGATTCTGATTCTGAAAGATGTTGTTGCTCAGAGCGCCATTGAAGATGGCGGTCATAAGCAATATGAGGGCCCGATGTATGATTGTTGCCGTTGTATATGCTAGTTGCGCGGTAAACTTTGCTTGCGAGATGCAGGATTTTGCGTGACGTCAGTATGACGTGAAGTTCGCATGTGGCGTTGTAGTACTGCTACAAAACTATTCAGCTTTATTATCAGTATTTTATACAACGTGTAACGTTAAATGCGCAAAACCTAAAAATAGTTTGATCCGAATAACGAGCAGAATTAATTGAACCACATTTTATTATAGGTCACATTTTTTTTTAAATCTTCATTATAAACGTTGCCGTGTCTATTTATTAATAGGTCAAGCAAGCCAATTTCAGCGCGGCGCAGCGGCCCGGTGACGATTCCTCCCTCGGTAAAGCGTCGTCGTAGACGCAAGAAACGATCAGAATGGCGAGTAAAACTAAAAGGGGAATTATAAAACGAGCGATTAAAAAAAAGCTTTGCGACTGATGATGACATACTGTATTAATAACTTGAGCGGTATGAATTTGAGTAAGCGAAAAATTAACTAAACTAACGACGAATATTGATTAATAATAAAATCCAGAACGAGCTTACAAAAAGTGGATTGTGATAAATCCATTTCATATATTAAAATTTTATCCAAGCGACTACATTACTAAGAGAGCGACTGGAAATACAGAGAGGGCAACTTAGAAAAACACAAGATTGAACTTGAGAACTTAGGATGCAAGAGCGAGCGAAGCGAGCTCGTGACTTGGGGCACCCCGACACGGACAGGTCAGGTTCGAAGGGGATGACGGGGGCTCAAGTGAGCGAGCGGAGCGAGCGAACGAGCCCCCGTCATCCGCTTCGTGTTAGGTTCCTTTAAACCCTGCAGACAGAAATAGGGGCCCCGCGAAGCGGGGCTCCGTCGACTACGCCTTATTATTATGCTCATTTTGTATTTTAAGTAACTCAAATTAATGTTTGTAAGATACTATTCTGTTGATTTTTCGTCACTTACAGTCAGTCGCTCACTTAGTAATTATATAACCCAAATGAATTAATTTTGACACTTAAAATTGTAATTTACAGTCACTCGTTTTATTGCTACCCAAACTAAAACAGCACATAAAACCTTTACAATTTTTTAATGACTTAATTTCTTTCTGAAATAGGTCCATTGAATTAAAAATCAGTTGGGGTGTCTGAGGTTTTGCGCATTTAACGTTACACGTTGTAGAAGATATAGATAAGTAACTTAACTGATGTTGGCGATAAGGCCGCGAGGTTGAAATGGGTGGTCACACTTACGGGATACATCTGGACAGATAGGCCAGGGTCGTCATGCAGTGGGTGCCTGAAGACTGGCCTCGTCACGGAGGCAGGCCTAAGAAACGCTGGCGCGACGACTTGACTAATTCTTGACCGATTTGCCAGAAAAGGCAACAGACAAAGACAAAATGGACAAGTATGGGGATGACCTTTGTCTAGCAATGGGACAGAAAAAATGGGCCCAGCCTTCTCCCAACATAGTTCGGGTTGGCTTCCAGTCTTCGAATCAGAATTCAGATCTACGAATGACAGCCAGGACCAACGGCTTAACGTGCATTGAGGGATCCGATTCCGAGGCATGGAGGGATCTGTGTGTAAAGATCGACACCCATCGACGTACCGACCGCGGCAAGCGTAGCTTAACCTTCGATCGACCCGTGCGGTTGTTATTAATTAACCACAATTAACAGTATAGGTTAAAAAAAGTGACTTTTGCTTTTTATTTCAGTTGACCCATTGCTGTGTCAGCACACACTATTTACGTTTCTATATTTTCACCCAAAACTGAAACTTTTTTACCATCGACACGCCAAGGAGATGTTGACCCTTTAGTACAGTCACTTAGGGCGACGAATCCCTCTCTTTCCCCTAGAACCTCTGTATAAACGTTAAGGACCTGAATGATCACAATAGACTTGTCAACATAACAGTGCAGTAGTATCTATCGACTACAACCGTCCGCGGCGCACGCGCAAGTCATTTCACTCTCTATAGACATTGATCGACAACATTTGATATGGAAACTTTTACGTTGGATAATAAATGGATAACTTGAATATGTTATGATGTTCACATTTTTCGTGCAATAAAAACTAAGCTATAATGATAATATTTTTACCCTCCATTTAAAGTAACTATTTGTATTTTATCTACTTAGGGCTGATTTTTCCTACAGCAAATAATTTTATCGGAGGAATAATTTTGAATTTTTGACAGCTCTTCCATACAAAAACTGTCAGACGTCAATTTTATTCTACGAATAAAAATTATCTGTAGATTGAAAAATCAGCCCTTAAATGTTTAATCATATTATTGATACCAAATGTTTTAAGACGAGCGGTAATCCTGCCGACAAACTGTCACGCAGCTTGTCAGGCTTAGGATATGTGTACAAGTGTTCCAAAATAAAAGTCGTCTGTGTGGAAAGAGAGCAGAGAGGCCGTTGCTCAGTAGTGGGACATTAACGGCTAAAAATAATAATAAAAGTCATGAAATATCAAGTTACAAATATTTTGATAAAAGTCCTCGATCAAAGCAATATTGAACCTGTATTTCAGTTTCGTTTATAAAAATGTTTTTAATTTTCTCAAAGCTGGGAATAAAAACAGACCTGTAAATATGTAGACAAACCTTTCCACAGTTGAACCTGCCGATTTTTAAGTTTCAATCAATAACAAAATAATATTGATTTAATCATGTGTGTAATACCGCCTTTCACAAAAGAAAACCCAATTTCCATCATTTCCACGCAAATGTGCTATTTACACACTTTTTCCAATAACGAATAAGTCAGCGAGAGTCACTTTTCATTTCCTTCCTACACAATTACCCCTTTACAAAATGTTGTCAACTCCCCCACTTCATTGCCGGTGGGGGTTTAGGCGCCGGCACAACACCGCGGAAAAAAGTAAAAACACTATCGTTAGTCATTAATATAGTCGCAAGCGCACCGCGCACTTTTTTCCAACCATTTCTAATTTCGACACCGTCCCAAGCGCACGTGTCAAAAAAAAAACTTTTTCAAATTCTTTCAAACATCGTACGGCTGACTTTTACCGCGTTTTTATTGGCAGTTACAATGATTAATAGTGATGTTTATGAATCGTTAAATATCGATACGTATCGTCGCGTAATTTACGCGTAACATCAGCGCAAATTGTGCGTGGTGGAAGAATGAATTGATTGTTGTCGTGTAAACTAATGACTATGACGCGTGTTAGCTGTTGTGTTTTAATTGTATTTTTATTGGCGATTTTTATGGACAGTTGTGATGGTTACAGCCCTAGAGGTAAGAAGCAAAATTATTATTTTTACTGTGAATGCTATGTGTGAATTTTCAGGGTTTTACGTAGTAAATGGCATATCCCCAAAACTTGGCAAGTATTATTTCAACAAAATCCGCAATCTCTAGCTACCACGAAACTAAATGAAACATCATAAATACCAAATTCTTCAAATTAATTAGTTACTACTGAAATCCTAATGGATTCAATTAATTGTCGTGACTCAACAATTTGTCGTGAAAGGAAATAAGTTTCAGATTTTGTAATAACTTCACTGCCATCAGCAAATCAGCACTTACTGTAATTGATGATAAATGATCTATGACTCAATGTGATTCTTATCTCTGTTGGTCAAAATCATCGCTATGCAGTAGCAATTATTAGTTGTCGATAATTTAATGTGATAAATCGCCATCATTATTCTCCTTACGTTTGTTCAGCCCTGCAATTGGCTTTTTAATTTCAGTTATTTTATTATCTAACTGCTTTCCTTTCTAATAATGTGGAATTCTCTACCTTTTGAAATCCAAATTTTTCTTGTTAGTTATTCTAGACCTCAAATTATCAAATCAAATCAAACTATTTTATTTCACATAAACCTACATGGACACTTATGAAACGTAAGAAGCTAGGTGCACGGTTCCAATTGATCGTTTTCTATGGAGAAGAGCCGACAAGAATTTCCACGGTTACTCTTTTAAAAATAATTGGATTAAATTACAGTTAATAGTTGGGAGGACAGTGTAGGTCTGTCAACAAGTACTTAATCAAATAGAAACTCATGACTAATTAATCACTAAATGTAGAGAAAAAATATTTATTTATAAATACTTTATTGTACACCACAAAAATACACAACATAAAAAAATATATCAAACTCTACAAAATATACAATGGGCGGCCTTATCGCTTTCTGCGATCTCTTCCAGGCAACCTTGGAATGGACAGTGATTTTCCAGGACATAAAATGGGACTATCGTTGGTGCAAATCTTATGTATTCAATACACGAAAATAGATACACATATACATACATATCCAAAATTATAGATACATAAATACATACTTACTAAATATATAAGCAACGAAAATAAAAGAAGACTGTCGATGACTGCAGTTAGGACAACAAGATCACAACGACAAAGTAGTGTTCCTTTACGAGTATTTTGAGCACATGTAACGACTGCGCGTGTTTTCACCACTGAATTCCTGCGGCTGTACCTTCATAAGCTCGCAATTTACTGTAAACCTGTATAAAATATTACCTTGATATAACTTTAGATTAAAATATCAACCAATTTACATATTCACTCTCATTTTCTCCGCCAGCAGTGGTAGCCACAACTCAGACCACATTTAGCATTAAAAGCTGACAACA
Organism: Eremobia ochroleuca; assembly: GCA_949629135.1. Classification (NCBI taxonomy): domain Eukaryota; kingdom Metazoa; phylum Arthropoda; class Insecta; order Lepidoptera; family Noctuidae; genus Eremobia; species Eremobia ochroleuca. The sequence goes on along the minus strand of OX451395.1, from coordinate 2,070,464 downwards.
GCACACGACAACCTAGGCAATGAAAGGTTGCCCACCTTTGTGTAACAATAACAATGCTTTACTGGCAACTTGCTGGAAATTACAATTAGTTAGTGACAAGCTGGGAGATAAATCAGGAGATAATTCAGAATATGGGTTGTTTTACGTTAAGATTACTGAATGGCGTCTGATTATTGACAGCAACAAGATACAAGGCCGAATGTCTTATATTGTTCGTATTTATTTGCTTGCTTCTTTTAGTTGCTCATCCTTATCATAGGTTGCTTAATCTAGTTAGTCAGTCAGGCAGCTGCTACGCACTAGGATGTGGTGAATGACGGGTGTTTTTGGCGACTATCTTATGTAATGTTGACGTTCAAAAAATACTGATTCTCAGCCTATTTAAGTAAATGACTTTTGATTTCGATTTTGAGTTTATTTTCCAAATGAATTATGCTAATTTTTGCTCTGAGAGCATGCCAGTGCATTATTTACACGTTTTCATATTTCTAAAGTTAACTAGCGATAGATAGGTAGTAAAATAAAGTTGTGAAAATGTCAAGAATATTATTTATTAGACACTTAGACGTTGAGTTTATTAACATGTTTTATTAAGTAATAAAACTCATGTCAAGTAGCATTTTAATGATAACGTTAAGTTCATAATTAATTTATTTTATTTACACAGACAATAACATAAAAACATAGAACGTATTGTGCGGACTCCTAGTAGGTAATATGGATAGGTAAGGGCAAGAACTCAAAACTCAAACTCAAAGCATTTATTTTAAATAAACTAATTACAGTCACTTTTGAATTGACAAAGGGTGGGACAGTCAGCAAGTTGAAGCTAGTTACCCAATCCAAAGCGTAGTAGGTTCCTATGGAGAAAAACGGTCAGAAACCCCATGGACACCATTTTGAACCAAGAAGATGATGAACCACATAGAATAATCTACAGTAAAGTTACACTAAAAATGCCGATTATTGGGTATCAGTAAACACTAAAAACGTCAGCATTTAACCTTAAATCCATAACAACATAATCATTCAAAGTTACGACAAACTTACACCACATACAACTATAAAAAAAAACTCGTAATAATCAATCTGGCATCGCAATAGGAAACTATTTTATTACACAAAACTTTAGATTTCACTTTTCCATCTTTATATTTATATCGGGTAGTTTCCAATGCAAACGACCGGGTTTCCCTTTAATGCTTACAGACAATATCTTGTCTTTCTTGTAACAAACGGCTTGATCTGTTAGCTAAACTACCTTAGTCAGTGTTGCGTAAAAAAAATAGGTTGTTAGAATTCAAATGTTTAGAAACAGTTTAAGATTAAGCGCTACCAATTTAACAAATAATTTAAACCATGATTAATACAGTATCCAATAACTAGAACTTTGAATTGTACTCTATAGAAACCAATGCAAATATCCTACGTGAATCAGCACAAGCGAAGTACAGAAAAAGCATGTCAATTCTGTAAAAATCTCACCGTGAAAACTTGCGTGGAGTGAGCTGTCAGTGTTATCCCACCGATGCTAGGGATTGAGCAAGCATACATTTACAATCATAATCGAGATTTTAATCATATTTTATATGCTAGTTCTATTGATCATTTTATATAATTTCAAATCTAGTATTTAAGTTGTCAAACATTATTATTTTGTGGGGTTCTAAAATAAAAAAGCAAAACAGAAACTTAGTCAGAATCTCAATGTGGTTTTTTTTTTCCACAAAATAGTAATGTTTTGTCAACTAAAATACTATCTTTGACATTATACAAAATGATCAATAGAATTAGCACAAAAAACATTATTAAAATCTCGATTATGATTGTAAATGTATGCTTGGTCAATCCCTAGTACAAGGTGGGATGACACTGACAGCTCACTCAACGCTCACTTCACCTATGTTTTCACGATGAGATGGTTACAAAATCGCACTGCAAATGTAAAAAACAGAACTTTTAGGGGTTGAAGTTAAGGGACGTAAAATGTATGGTTAAACAGTCGCTCAGCATTACTTAACTGTAAGCAACGTTTATGAATAAAGGGGTTAAACTATTTAGAAGCGCGAAGAAAAGTTATAATAATTATAATAACATTCTAATAATATAAAATAACAGCACATAATCAACATAAAACCTTTTAAGAAATCTGATAAAAAGCCCCTCGAAATACCCCAAACCCGAGAGCTATATCATATCGCAAGTAGTTTGAATTGTTAGATGAAACTAACTTCACTTACACAAAACCAATTTCCGACTGATTGAAAGACATCAATTTCCAATAAGGTTCTAGTTAGACTTTCATGTGTTTCCTTTGTTGTACATCACTTTATTGTTGCCAATATAACCAATCATTGTAATATAACAAAATGTATTCAGCGGTATTTGTAAAAAAGGTGCTGAGTGTATTGATGCCTTTCATCTCCAAAATAGGTTGTTGATTTGATTTGTATTACATGCGCATATTTAGCAGTAGACATCAATTTATACAAGCTGACTTTAACAGTATGAGTAGAGCCAAAATCAATATTAACAGCAGTTACGTCTTTTGTTGAAGCCAATCGTAATAATAACGTAACCAGTTTGAACTCAACAATAACAACATTAGTGATGCCAATAAAATTTAATTTAAAAACGTGGAATACCTGTCAGCTATTGACAATTCAGTCTTCGCTCACAAAAGATCATCGGTCGATAAAAAAGTTAAAAATATCGACAAAAAATCCATCGAAAACATTATTGTGATTGCTATTGTTGTAGCGGAATTACCAAATTCATTGTCACTGTTACATTTATTACGAAACATCAAATGTTTGCGAGGAAAGCGGTGGAGCAAAAACATCGGACCTGCGCCCGCGCATTGGGGTCTGTGACGTCACGACCGATCAATTTCTCGATTAGTATAGTTCCACTTTGAGCCGATTGACTCGAGCCGTTTCGTGTTCTATACAAATTATTTTATATTTTTGATTTGATTTTAGAAACTGCTGACATTACGGAAATACGCGGTTGCTGCAATTAAAATTTTTACCGCCATCGCTATTTGGGTCTCGATTGTTTTTATGACTATGCTCCTTCTTGCTTGCAGTGTGAGCAGTACCATTATCATCAATGCTAACTATTTTAATGGCTTCTATTTTGCGTACATTTTCTACACCAAAATCATGGTCACTTATTGCTGTAGAGCCTACGAGGTTTCATAGAGAACCCTTTTCCTCTTTTTTATCTTTATACACAGGAAATGAAATAAATCATTACGTATTATGGCTAAAAGATTTCCTCTAGTGAATATAATATTTGCCCATAACGAATAATATTATTACAAACGGATCATCCTAAGTAGCCCCCGTAGGTTTTATCATAACACTACCATCAATATATACTTCTTACTCGTAACATGTTTAGTATTCTAGTCAAAGTTAGCACTCATATAACTCCTTAGTCACTACTTACAACACATAGAAAGTACAAATAAACTACATAATAATATACTGTTAGTGTATTTGTGACCGTTTTATTACTTGGATAGGACTAAATTACAAATCCATAAGTGAATAACATCTAAAAGAACTTCATTTAATCAGATTCGATGCTCTCAACTCTGAAATACTTGAATTCTCTTTAGAATTAGATTCACTTTCACGTGGCAATGTAACGTTGTACGCGGAAAACATAGTGTCTTTGACAAATAGTTGGCTAGCTAGCTGCCTTGCTGTTGCTCTTATAGCCAAGCTTTCATTTATAGTAAAGACTTTGCAATAGAACGGAACTGACATTGTTTTAACTTACGATAACTGAGGAAGATTACTGTAAAAAAATAACAGACTTAAAAAAAAAGCACTACAAAGTGAAAAATATGTGGGTGGATCAAATATAAACCGGACTTAGTAAAAAAAAATACGCATATATTATTATACTCGTAAAAAAAAAGGAATATATTTTATTTTTCTACATAATCTCACCTTCTATTAACACATTTTTCCCAGCGCAGGGGATGTTTCTTGATGCCAGTATCGAAGAATGTAGTCGGTCGTGCCTTTAGCCAATTGCACACAAATGATTCCACTATCTGGTCAGTGTGAAAACGGCGTCCTCCACTTGAATTTTTTTTTTGTGCCATTCCTACACTTGAGTTCTTGAAAGCGTATTCTTATCGAACTGTAGAGTCAATGGATGCAAAATTTCGGAAGGTTTTATGCCCTCCTGTTTAAAAAAATATATAATAAGTCGTTGCTCAACAGATTTATATACCTCCTGCTCATACATGATTCTACTGGCGCGCAATAAACTAAAGTGAGCCGGAGCAGTATACCCCTCTCCCCTAGATGATCCCCCCTAACACATACAACAGCACCAAGCGCGTCACTTCACTCAGCGACCAGTAATAAAAAAAGTCCTGTTTATATTTGATTCACCTAATAACTTTAATTTTGGAAGTCGGTGTCGTTGGTTTTGCATTTTCGTTTTTGACACCGACTTCCAAAATTAAAGTTAATTTTTCAATTTGTAGTGTTTTTTTGGAAGTTGGTTGTTTTTTTTATATAAAAAAAGTTTTTATTGTTCACTTTTTAGGTGTACCTACCCCACATTCATATAACACAATGACATGGATATTTACTTTGTAAAGTATCTTATTTTTATTATTATTACTGTGAGTGTGAAGACTATGTGGGTCATTTCTTTTTTTAGGTTTTCCTTCTTAGTTAGTTTTAATCATGATCTGGCAGTTTGAGTCATTTATGCGGCCTACCCAAATGTCCTTTCATTAGTATTGTTCGTCGAATCGTAAGGCTCCTCAAGTTCTGAGTTGAGCTGCACGATTTTTGACAAATGCGTGCACTGACTGGACAGGTCCGCTCAATCTGTGTGGTTCTTTACTCAAAAGACCATTTCAGACACCAATCTACATGGTCTTCACATTATCTGACCAAGATTATGTCTGGACTTTAAAAGAGACTGTGACCTCTGAGTTTGTTTCGGCCTTTCTTCTCAGAGTAGTCAGATAGGAAACGCCGACCTCATCTAGTTTAAAAAAATATGATTGACATGTAAAAGTGTTTGTACAAACCTACTTACAGAAAATAAATCATTTATCATTTATCACTACTTGCTATGTAAATATCAGTGACAGGAAGCTATTAAAACATCATGAATATAAACTAAGTGGAAAAAAATCGTATTATTGAAGCTAACTCAAAAACTACCCAAGCAAAGTTAATAAAATTTATATGGGACAATCCCTGAGACATACGTTATCCATTAAAACAAGACGGAATTTTTCAAATCCGTCATACATATGACGGAGTTACGCCCAAACATTCACCAAAAAAATATATATAAACCAAATTGGGAATCTCCTCCTCTTTTTGAAGATGGTTAATCAAATCAAATCATAAACAAAAAAGTTGTGCCCGAATATACTTGCAAGATTAGAGGTACCGCAGTCCCCAATAACAACTTTGATAGAGATGAGGGTGTATCGTGGTATACTGAACATATCTGCGTACCCATTTAGAGGGTACAGGCGTGATGTTATGTAGTGTGATTGCGTAAACAATGCATACATATGCGATATTGATTTGGTGGCATTTATTGAGGAGTTCTGTTGTCTGCCTCCGAACCTCATCATCAGATCTTTACAAAATTTAAATGGGACCATTTCGGAATAAACCACTTTCTAACAAAAAATAATTTTGCAAATAATTCTATATATGACGGAGTTATGCCCGAACATACATAATAAAAATATATATAAATATCCAAATTGAGAACCTTCTCCTTTTTTGAAGTCGGTTACAAACTACATAAGATCATAAATCAAATTCACACGAATTAATTTTATGGTGCATCTTGTTACTTCTCGTTTGACTAAAGGAACCAACCATGGCATAAGTAGTATTAGAAAAGGATGAATTTTATGAAGATGCTAAAAAATAAATGATGATATGGGGTGATTGGATAAGCATACCGAAAATGAACAAACATTGCGTTTTGGAAATATTTCAAAATCACGATAACACTAAAGCAATAATTCAAACCACACAGTAGAAAGAAAGAAAAAAACAGTAGACTAACTAAAAGTGAAATTACATTTGATTAGTTGAAAACAAAAGAGTTTCAGTAGTTACAGGTAAAAAAACTATTAGAAAATTGGTTAAAAAGTTTACCTAAGACGTTAAGTAGGATGAAAACAAAAGTTAACTCAGAAAATTAGTCGAAACTGCGTTGGAAAGTAAATAGCCGTAAGTAGACATTGGAAATAAATAAACCTTATTCGATTCGAAACGGAAACTATTACATTTGTTACGTAAGTTTTGCGCGTGCTGAAAATTAAGAATAACATTGGCTATCGTTAGTTGCATGAAGTACTTAACTCTGTCTCTTGCCTAGCATTTGTGCCATTTCATTTGGGGTCGACTCTCTTCGTCATTCTTCGCCAGATGTTTCGGTTCTGGGTCGTCGAGAAATTCACTTGGGCTTGATTCAGGTCGTTGTTGACTACAGAAATCTAGGTGGAAAGGGGCCTACCTCGCTTCTTTGGACCTGAATTCATGTAGAAGACTTGCTTATTTATGTGTAAACTGAAGTTCAATATTACAAGTAATCTGGGGTGCACTATAAAATCCCAGGTTATATTATATGCTCGTCTTTAGATTAGCAACTTAAAAGCAATAAAATACCTTTTTATTGCTTTTAAGTTTTTGTCAGGCAATGTTGGTTTACGAGTACACTTTGTAATTAGCTCCCAGTAAGTCAGTTCCCAGAGCAATTAAAATTAAACTTATCATTGAAAGGAACCAATTATCAACACAAGGAACTTACATTCAAAGTTGTTGTTGTTGATAGTGCTTTACATGACTGTAACATGTTAAAACATAATAAACATAATGCTAATAGCAGCCCATCAACGCTAAACATCGGCTATTGTGTGAATGCCTCATAAATATTAATGGTCGAAAATGGCTACTGCGTACAATCAACCATAAAAGAGGTTTCATTTTCACATGCCCTCAAAAATCTCACGCACGTCCTTTCACACTTGAGTCCGATACCAAAAAACTATATGACAACAATCGATACTTAGAATATCGATTCGATATCAATCGAGACAATCTGTCATTAGAAAAAGACTAGACTTTTCCCCCGGTATTTCTTGCACGGTAATGATGACTGATGCATTTGCAAAACATGAGAGATTGGATGTGAAATACTATTGTTGTTGGTTTTCCTAGTTCGAGTTGTGTTGAATGTCTGTAGATTTGAATCTTCATTTTCAATATATAGTCTGCTCATGTTAAATACATTAGATTTTATCTCGTTATTCATATTAGTTTATCACTGATTTCAATTCGGTTTGCATCTAGCGACGGCACCACAGCTAGTACATTGTGTATATGCGTGAGCCTGATAAACTTACAAAAAATGTGTTTAATGAACAACAAAGTTTCTCAAAAGAAAAAAGATGTTTCTCAAAGATCTTATTATTTTCCTATCAGTTTTTCAATACACTCCTCCGGTGCCTTACTATAGTGATGCATAGTCATAGCTTAGTTACTGCTACTGTTGTTGCTTAGTTTTAGTTATATTATCATAGAATTGTAATTGTGATACTTTTGTATAGTATTAGTTTATAAGTATGTTTGTATTGTTTTATCTATGGGCCTTAGTTGCCTGAAATAAAGGAATAAATAAATAAATAAATAGCTTAATTGTATCTACATACTAGTTTTGATTAATTTAACAAAGACGGTACTAAATATAATTATCAGTAGAATTCATAGATATGTACTCACGTTTGTGGCATGTTTGGGTCAATCCCAAGGTCCTCTTTGACCCTTCATTCGATTATTCCTTCATCATGATCATTCTGCTATTTTGTTGCCCATCATTCCTATTAAATCCGTCTCCCTATACGCTGCCTACAAGATATAATCCACCACACATACGCCGCGTCAATATAACCGCGACTACACGCTTGCGGTCAAGGCTGTTTCCTGCTTCCATGCAATGCTTTTACTTTTACACGCACGTTGCTTGCTTGTAGTTATGATTCGTTTTTTATCTTTATTTCTATCTAGATGTGCAGTTTTATCTTCTTTATTGCTTCCTAGACATGTTTAAATAGTAGCTTTTTTTAAATATAATTTAGTTATCTATTAGTTTCTCGGCAATAATCGTACTCAAATACGTAATTGTACTCGACATTTAGATGTTTTTCATTTTATATTCATCAGATTTTTCTAGAAAATATTAGGCTAGTCAATAGGCATACCCTTCGAAACACATAACTATCTTTCTTATCCGAAACAGTATCTTTAAATAGCTAGATTAGTCTAATAGCACATTTTTTCTAACGCCCGAAGTACTAGCAGACGAATTGTTTCACTAACTTCTAAAACATAGTGATTTAGGAAAATTACAAAACTTATTGCTTATGGGGTGTTTGGGTACCCCACAATTAGTGGCTCGTAAACTACAACTCTTACTTGCGGGGCCAATTTAGCACCCATTGAGCTACCAACTAAATGGTAGGCTTAAACTTTATTGCTCTCACTTGAAACTCTCTATTTCACCCAGATTTGTGTGTTAAGGAACAATGGCTATTCTACTCGTACTTATATTGAAATATTTTGTATATGTAGATGATTGTCCCTGTGTTCAAATTAGATTTTAGTTTTCTATATAAGAAGTCTTCATTACTCTTCATAGAGTATTAATCATTTGGGTTACTTACAATGGCAAAAAAGTGATTTTAGATTTCTTAACGATATTTTCATTCATACAGTGTACAGTCGGCCGATTCTGGAAAAATCTCACCGCGATAAGTAATGTGAAGTGAGCTTAGAGTGAGCTGTGAGTAATGCTGATGCTAGGCATTGACACTATTGACGACTCACTCCACGCTCAATCCACCCAAGTTTTCACGGTGAGATGGTTACAGAATCGCACGGCTGCCGTGCGATTAGTAGCCTTTGCAAAAATATATAATTAACATTGACAAAGGAAAAAATATCTGTGGTATCTACATATATACTAATAATAAAGCTGAAAATTTTGTTTGAACGCCCTAAATTCTGGAACTGCCGGTTGGATTTGAGGAATGTCTGTTGTTGTGTGTTGGATTGTAGGAAAATGAAGTATTAGCGCGGGCAGGTGATGCGATGTGTCGGGGTAGGTCGGGTGAACAAGAAATTTCACGCAAACGAAGTTGCGGGCAGAAGCTAGTTTTTAACAAGTCATATTCAAAAAAAAAATTCTGGGTACCATTGGAAATCAACAGCCTATTCCGTTTAGTGAATTACAGGACAAATCGATTAAAATGGTGTACTATATATTTTGTTTTATATATATATCCTAGCAAAAGTTAGTGCTTTTGCTAGGATATACAACGTGTAACGTAAAATGCGCAAAACCTGAAAATAGTTTGATCAGAATAACGAGCAGAATGAATTGAACCACTTTTTAATATAGGTCACATTTTTCAAAAAATCTTCATTAAAAACATTGCCGTGTCAAAGGTAATTAGGTATTAATAGGTCAAGCAAGCCAATGTCAGCGCGGCGCAGCGGCCCTGTGACGACTCCTCCCTCGGTAAAGCGTCGTCGCAGACGCAAGAAACAATCAGAATGGCCCGCAAAACTAAAACAGCACATAAAACCTTTACAATTTTTTTTATTGACTTATTTTCTCTCTGAAATAGGTCAATTGAATTAAAAATCAGTTGGGGTGTCTGAGGTTTTGCGCATTTAACGTTACACGTTGTATAAAGCATTACCTAAGCATTACATTATACATAACATAAACATCTTGTCCGTATTCCCTGAAAGGTTAGGCAGAGGTATACCTACAATTAGTACCCTCACCCACATTTAGTTAATGTTCAAGACCCAAGTTGAGTAGATTGAATAGAAAATCTATTCCTAACGTAAAACAATCTACTCACAAATATGCTACTTAAAATAAGCTAATAACATAATCCCAGCAATCAGCCCTCAGTAACTCTAGATGTCAGTTTCTTAACTTTCTCCCGCGAAGGTCGCGAGTTCGATGCCTGCCCCGATGACACGACGCCACTCATTTCTGAGAACAAATTATACATTATCTATGGTTGAACTAATAGAGTAGATGTTAATGTTTATGGAGTGTTAATGTCTTGTGAAGTAATAGTTGGACGTAATATGAGAACGAATTATGACATGATTTTATGAGCTTTTGTGAAACACATTGTGACCAGAGTCATCATCATCTGCCTAGCCTTTTCCCAACTATGTTGGGGTCGGCTTCCAGTCTAACCGGATGCAGCTGAATACCAGTATTTTACATGGAGGGACTGCCTATCTGGCCTCCACAACCCAGTTACAGGGTAATACGATACCCCTAGGTAAGACTGGTTGTCAGACTTTCGGGCTTCTGACTACCTGTAACGACTGTCAAAGATCTATGAATGACAGCCGGGACCAACGGCTTAACGTGCTTTCCGAGGCACAGAGGGGTCTCGGTATGTAAAGATGGTCACCCATCCACAGACCAACCGCGGCAAGCGTAGCTTAACCTGATCGATCGACCTGTGCGGCTGTTATTATTTAGCCACGGCCCCCTCTGCCCACATTGTGACCAGAGTCAACTGCAACAAAATAAAATGGTACATTCATCGTTGTGTTAGACTTTTCTCAGGCTTAAATCGGCTTTCAGTACAACCACATAAGGCTAGATTAGATTTCATTTTTTAGGTTACTTGCATTTTCAGTTAGCCTGTGCATTATATTACAATTTTTATGGTTTCTCTTTCCCGTATTGCTTGATTTATATCAGTTTTTTTTTTCTTTTAATGGAACGGCCGAAGCCAATTACACTATTTAAGCATATCATTTATTTAACGGCACGGTTGGCGCAGTGGTTAAGCGATTGACTGCTGCGCTGCGTGTCGCGGGTTCGATTCCCGCACGGAACAAATATTTGTATGACCTACATGTATTTGTTCCGAGTCTGGGTGTTTTTCTATCTATAATATGTATGTATTTACAAAAAAAAAAAAAAATGTATATAAGTAGTTTATCAGTCATCTTGTTACCATAACACAAGCATTAGGTTGCTTAGCTTGGGACAAATGGTGCTGTGTGAAATGTCCAGGGATTTTATTTATTATTATTAACGCAGTCATGCATTCTTCTCACAAAATTCAAACTCTCTGACAGTATCATCTTCCATTCACTCGCAAACATATGATGATTGTGTTTGAGTTCAGGAGAGCGTTAATAGCGGCTTATGTCCGAGGAATAGGTGACTTGGAGTGTGCAACAGTACGGAAAGTTGGAACAGCCAGTAAGCGGTGTTTTCTGCCACGACAGTAAGTGTCTGGGACAAATAGATTGCAGATTTCACTATGCAGATTAGAAACATCAATAATCACCCTAAGAATTTATGTAACTGCTAATTGTTTCTTTCATTTGACGGACAATGTTGTGCAGTAGATATCTCAGGATTTGATGAGCATGAGGTTTAGTTTAAATTTCCAGGACGTGAACAGTGTTATGGAGTTTTTCTCAGTAACACCTGCGGTATAATTGCGTAACACATTAATCAGTAGCAATGGGTTTCGTTTTGACAGTTCAACAACATTCATTGCATTATTTACGTTGCTAAGCAGACACATCTTTCGAACAGATCAAGCAATGGATTATCAATATACATCAAAATGAAGTGTGTTTCGCAATTAGGGTACCGGCAAGAGACTTGCCCCCTACTACATGGGGCTTAAACATAGCAGGCGACATGCATGTGGACGTAACATGTGTACAGACCCCAGCACATCAAGCTGCTACAATCTGTCAAAATTCTTTAATAGATTTTCAACTTTATCGCTAAAGTATAAGGTTCAAAGTTGATTGGGAAAATTTGACAGTTTCGGGTAGCTTCATGTGCTGGCGTCTGTACACTAACACTTGTACCTTACCTTTCGGGGAATACAGGATTGGCATTGTAAGCTACTATCAATATTGGTATAAAATCTCTAAACCTCATCTTTACCCTTCCACCACTACTTACCACGGTAAATGCTAGTACTAACAGTAAGTTCACCTCATTAGTTCAGGGCACGACTTGAACCCGCGCGTCACGACCTCCTGATGACCTGTCAACGACGACGCCTAGCCTTCACGCTGTTGTCGCTTCTTCGAATGTTGCTAGTGGTTTGAATTTCTCTTGATGAACTCATCTTTTGTATTTATTCATTGAAATTGATTGCGTGCTTTTTTTGTCACTTTACTTTGTGTAATTTATTTCATCACCACTGCCGTGCCCCGGAAAGCACGTTAAGCTGTTAGTCCCCGCTGTCATTCGTGGATCTTTGACAGTCGTTACGGGTCGTCAGTAGCCCGATAGTCTGACAACCAGTCTTACCAAGGGGTATCGTATTACGCAGTAACTGGGTTGTGGAGGTCAGATCGGCAGTCACTCCATGTAAAATACTGGTATTCAGCTGCATCCGATTAGACTGGAAGCCGACCCCGACATAGTTGGCAAAAGGCTAGGTAGGATAATTTCGTCACCACTGCTCTCAAAACGGTGAAGGAAAACATTGAGAGGAAACCGGCATGTCCTAGAGCCAGAAAATCGAAGACATGTGACATCTACCAACCCGCACTGGGCCCGCGTGGTAGATTATGGCCCACTCTAAGAGAGGAGGCCTGTGTCTCAGTGTCCCAATGGGAACATTATAGGCGGATTATGTGTGCATGCTTTGTTAAAAAGGTTCCTGAAGAGATATTTTTTTTTAGTTCCATCTAATTTTGAAAATCTATTTCTTCTCGCTTGTTTAAATATTTTGTTATAGTCATCAGAATTTAATGAATTTTTAGCAAGCCCTTTCTTTAGGTATATACAAGACAGTCCTTAAAACTAATAAATTAAGCGAAATCATCAACTTTGGACTTAACGAAAAATTGTGATGTAAAATAATTGAATCCAAAACAATGAATTTTACAATCAGTCATGAAAATTCTTAGAGTCATTTCTTACCTACATTGCAGTCGGCTTCCACTGTATACCAAAGAAAACACCTTATGACCATGTGATTATAAACAAACCATTAAAACTTACACAAATAGGTACTAAAACCACACAATTACAACTTGTCAAGTCATGTCGCAACAACTTGATGCTCTACTAGCCACACATCTTATTTCCCAACATTACGCAACCATTGCCAGGTACATACCGGTAATGTTAAGTGTGGCGCGCAGGGAATAAGCAATGGAATGAGTTTTCATTTTCTTTGAAACGTGACTTGTGAGGTGAGTGGTCTAGGGTTCTAGGGATGAGAGGTCGCGGGTTGTGAATGGATGGAAATAATTAGGTAAATGTTCAGATGGGAAGACGTTAATATGTTAGAAATTATTAAAGCGTTATTATTTATGATATTCGCGTAAAAAGCTATGTTTCCTTTTAATGTGCTTAACAAGAAAGATTAGATAGCCACAAACTCCTAAATTTTTTATAAGCACAACCTTGAACCACAAATAATTTAAGTTTTTGGCCTTAAGAAAAAAACTCTTCTCAAGACTCCAAGTCGCGTTCAAGTACTTAGTTTAGTCTATCGACCATTATATTTTCTGGTAATTCCATCATAATGGAAACGTTTCAAACAATATACCTACAACGTGTAACGTTAACCCGGCGGTACTCGCTAGGTGTTTACATGCACGAATACTCGCTACCGGGTAAAAAATACCACATGATTTAAATGACATTATCTTGGAAAATAAGTTAGCTTTACAGACTTTAATGGCGTATTTAGTTTATCAATACTAATGTCTAATAAATAAAAGAAAATTGAAAGTTTGAATTATTATTTATTTCAAATTATAGCTTATCTTAAAAAAGAACGCAAAATTAAAAACAAAAATTCTTCATAGTCTTAGAAAAATCAACAAAAAATTTTTTTTCTTAGGTATCACGTAAAATTGAGATCAAAAATTATAAATCGACAGTGCTAGTGTAGTTGTACTCTGTGGTATTTTTTACCCAGTAGCGAGTGCCGCCGGGTTAAATGCGCAAAACCTCAGACACCCAAACTGATTTTTAATTCAATTGACCTATATCAGAGAGAAAATAAGTAATTAAAAATTTTTTTTGGAGGAGTCGTCACCGGGCCGCTGCGCCGCGCTGACATTGCCTTGCTTGACCTATTATTAATAAATAGACACGGCAACGTTTTTAATGAAGATTTTTTGAAAAATGTGACTTATATTAAAAAGTGGTTCAATTAATTCCGCTCGTTATTCTGATCAAACTATTTTCAGGTTTTGCGCATTTAACGTTAAATTCATAAGAACAGTGCATAAGGAGTGGACGGAGGCCTTTGCCCTGAAGTGTGCAAGCGTAGGCTGTTAAAAAAAAAAAAAACAAGTAAGTACATTGAATTACGTTTGCTGTAAGTACTGTAAAAGCCATCAAGTAATTCAATTATTTTCTCAGTTGTTTATAACACGTTCCATTCCGCTCCGGTCTTAGCACACACCCCGCACCAAGCGCTTACGTCAGAGCTCGACTCATAACTACACGTGGTTAACAGATTGAACGCCGTGGTGGTCACCCGTGACCACACTATACTTTCCATCTGGTCTGACGCCGATTTACGATTTCGACAAATTTTACACATTTTATTTTACTGGCTCATACGGTTCAAAATAGTCAAAATAATTATTTATTATTACTATCCAAAGAATTACCAAAATAATTGCTGTTGCTCACTGGTGACCACCGTGGCGTTCAACGTGTTAAGGTGCAACTATTCGTGAGCTCGAACTCACTGGGCATCGTGTCCGACAAGAGATAATATCAGTGATGAGCAGTTAGACGCTAGTTTAAACGTACAACGTCTAGTTTGCACGCACACAAACACAGTTCTGATCTGAAACGCGCGTAAAAAAAAACACAAAAAGTCTTTTGAAAAATCGAGTTTTATGAAAAAGCCACTGCATAAATCAATTACAAATAAAATTTATTCGATATTTCGATAATTGTGCTTTATCGGTACCGACTTGGTTTTGAAGATTTTACACTTATTTACACCCAAAGTTACGTTAAAATTAGCAAGCAAAACGAATCTTTGTTAGCTCATAACTTTTTAATGGCTTTTTATTTTACTATTCTGTTTCCGTACACACACAATTAATAATAAAAAAACGATATCATGATTAACTTTGGACGTGCAATATTAAATAGTGGAGTAATACCCTCCCGAAATTTGTTTGGAAAAAATATCGACGAGTGCCACCTTAAGGGACAGTCATGGTGCAGCTCGATGTTACGTCACTTTATGGTCACCACCATAGCCGACAGTTTGATGAACTTTACTAACGTGACGTTGGATTTTTATGATTGGTAGGTAGTAGGTGGGTCGGGGTAAGATTTGTAATTTATTGTGACATTTCAATGCCCCGTATTGTAAAGATACATGCGATTTTGTTTATGTGCCTGGAGTCCTTCTTGCTTTTAGATACTTCTTTTATTTACGTTTAGAATGTTGTCCCACTGAACGACAAAGGCCTCCCTTTCTTCTTTCCACTCTTTGTTTTGAGCTAGTGTGGACCAATCCTGTCAGTACACGGAGAGAAAATTCTTAGAAAAATTACTGTGCTCGTCACTGTAAAGTGAGTGCAAGTGACATCTACAGAAAATTTTCTGAGTAAGATTGGGAAAAATTCACTATTTGTCCAATAAATTGTACAGCATAAGAATTTTTACTGTGCTAGCATGGTAATTTTTCCATTACCACTCAAATGCACTCAGATTATGAAACAGCACAGTCATTTTTCCAAGATTTTTCTCTCCGTGTAGGCGTCAACCTCATCCCGTCATCTTCTCCTGGGTCTGCCTCGATCTCGCCGGACGTTTTATGGGACCCAAGTGGTGGTTTTGGTCCATTACTCGATCAACATGCTGTGGAAGTGACAATGTTTTGGACCACTTGTTGGTCCAAAACATTGTCACCAATCTAAGCTGTTGTACCTTCCCGACAGGGGATGCGTTTAAAAAATCCTTTATCTCGCCTTTATTTGACTTCGCATTAAAATTCTTCTCTATAAACTTTGCCAACCGAATCAACAACCAATTTTACGAAAAACCTTTAAATTCGAGCACAGACTCGTATTAGTAACAATGTCCTTAAAACTAAGTGTTAGTAAACAACACAATACGATAACACAAAGCTTAGTCTTACTTTTATTCACATCGTATTTGTACCGCGACTTTGATATGTATTGTGATATCTACTTAATTAGATGACGAAGCGATATGTTATTTTTGCGTCTGAAAGACTGATTTGTAAGCAACTACTTAATAAACAAACACCTAACTAATTATAATATAATAAATAAACAGTTAACGAAATTTCCTACGTAAGTTAAGAAGATTAAAAAAAATATTGTAAGTTGGCAAAGCCATTACTTCTTTTGAGAACATTATTTGGAAATAGCGTTTGTTTTATTTTTAATATTAATATTTTATTTACTTGCTATCTATATACAAATACTTTATTTTGATAATAATGTCTGAAAGACGTATTAAATAATAACTACCGAATGAACGGATAACTAAGTAAGTTAAGATTAATTTTGTATTAATTTTGTTTTTTATTATTGTTAGATGGTAAAATGGTTGATAAATACGCGCTCATAGTCATTTGGAATAAACCTTTTTTTTTTTTTTTTTATTAAGCTTTGTTTCCTTTAACCATAAAACTAATCAAGTTTATTAGAGTAATACCTTGATAACAGGTACAAGTAGTTTTCAGTAAATTGGTGCAAGCATTCATAGTAAATAAAAAAATATTTCTAATATTACAAGCTTTAAAAATGTATTAATGTAGAGAAAATGACATCTTAATTCAAGTTTTGTCCATCATTTACCCTTAAATTAAAAAAAAGAAAAAATCAGTACACGAAAACTGACACGAGTGGTCGCTTGTACCAGCTTACGTTTTTTAACACGAGTACATTGAGAAAAACAAGCTACACAAATGCAAGTAACGCTATTTTCTAAACTATAAAAATAGTTAAAATATTAATTATGCAGTCTTATTCTAAAAGAACTCAAGTATAACATATCCAAATTTCAATTATATATCCAATTTAATACATCAATGGGGATATGTTATACTTGAGTAGTTAGAGTTACTAGCTTTAGTACCTTTAAATCGCTCTCCTGTAAAGTTCTGGTTTTGCGCTTGCAGTAGTATACGTAGGACCCGTCGTTTTAATTTTCCCATAATTTTTTCAACACCACTCCACCAGTACCAACAAGGATGTAAAGTTGTTGTTTAATTGCTCCAGCTTTTATTAATTTTCTAAGTCGGAAAGCTGGTACTAAGGTGTCTATACTATGTAGTAACTGTCATGTTTACAAAAGAAAGCCAAAAGGAAAACCCTTCACCACACCAGCACTTGCAAACCTACCTTAAATCTACCTCCCTGTCCAGCAACCTGTTCCCACGCTGGTCATCGACTCAGCAATAACTCTCGACCAGCAACCTTGTAATCAGATCTATGCGATCCATTTTCACGAACACACGGCGAACGAAAGTAAGAGGTGCCTAAGTACGGAAGCGAGCCTTGGAAAGCGTGTACAAACGATATTTTCCGATCACGCGCGCATTGACTCGTGCGTATAAACTTCTTGTGTGTTTCGGTGAACTCGGTGATAGTTTTTCAGGGAATAGGTTTTTTTAACAGTAAGGTGGTGATGGTTTTATTTGACAGTCGTAACGGGTCGTCAGAAGGCAGATAGTCTGATAACCAGTCTTATCAAGGGTATCGTATTACCAAGTAACTGGGCTGTGGAGGTAAAAGAGCTGAAAGAAGAGAAGGTTCGATAATCTGATTTTTGCCGTTAAGTAGTGAAAAGTGTTCAGAGGAAAGACTCACACAGAGAAGAGACTTTGACCCTCGAATTTTTCGCCATTTCTTCTCAGGGGTATTCAGATAAGAAATTTTGACTTCATCTGGCTTATTAGTTATTATAATTTATTTTTTAATAATATGACAAATAAAAGTGGTCCCGCTATTTACAGAATAAACAATTTCATTTCATTTCGCAAATTTTTTTTCTGTAATGAAAGTGATATGAGACTCGGTAAGACTTAGGATATAGTGGTAGGTCTAAATATATAGTAAACTCGACAAAATTAACGATTAAACCTTTTGCGTCAGGAGCAATAAATATGTAATATAAAATAGTGCGAATCGGAACTGCGGTTCTAATAGAGCCTTAACTTTCCCTTTCTGCTGTGTCAATCATCGTCACATGTCCTGTCATGTCCTCCGCTTGTCATGCACTTATGCACCTTCTTTGTATTCTAAGTTTATCCATGTTTCCTACTCACTTCCGCTGTTAGTCGTACACTAGTCACGTAGATACCTTCGAGGAACTTACAGTTAGTTACAGGGATGCACGTGCTTGTGGTACTCGTACCTACCTTTTCAATAAATTAGGTTGCATAACTTTAAGTTTTGGAGTCCTGGCGAGCCTGCTAACTACACGTGTACCTAGTTTTACTATTACAATAGGTATTAGGTAGGTATGGTGGACAAACGGACACCGTAGCATTTTCGTCATCATCATCTGCCTAACCTTTTCCCAACTATGTTGAGGGTCGACTTCCAGCCCAACTGGATGCAACTGAATACCATTATTTGACATGGAGCGATTGCCTATCTGACTTCCATAACCCAATTAGTGGGTAACTCGATACCCCTTGGAAAGGATTTATTAGTTAAAATGGTCAGTGCTTAGATTCCATGACGAATTTCCTCGCTGATAAAAAAACGAACAGCCGGTCGATTCTGTAAAAATCTCACCGTGAAATCGTAAGTGAAGTGAGCACTTAATAGTGTTAATCCCTAGTATTAGGGAATGACAGAGCTCACTTCCCGCTCATTTCACCTAATTTCTCAGGTGAGATTTTTACAGAATAGCACTGCTGTACCGTCATCAAATACCTACCATCTTTAATGATTGATGATTGCGCTTTTAAAATTGATCAAAGTACAAAATGATAGTTAAATTTCTAGCTGAAATGACCATATTCCACCGTAGTATCATCAAAAATTACACCAAACATTCAAGATAATAATTTACTATCAAACTGCTTACTTACAACATGAAATAACACCAAATTACATAAAAAACACGCCCATAACAACAAAATAAAAATAAACAATAACCGTTCTAACGTAACCGGATACAAGTAAGTCACGTGTAACGTAACTTAAACTATGCGGTTACGTTGTCATTTACGTTAACGTTGCGTTTACGTTTATTATTGCGCAATATGACGCGTCATTACTACAAATGATTGTTTAACTCTGGTTGAGTAATCATGCTCGGACTTTTGACAAATTGGACACTTTCTTGTGATTGTTTTTTTTTTTCTGCTCAATTATTTTATGTTTAGCTGGAATGACTGCCCGGAATTATTTAGTAGATTGATTAATTGTATAAAATTGTCATTGAATAATCAATATTCGATCTCTAGCTTTTATCTGATTTAGACGTCGCAATAAGTCTTAACTTTGGCTTGAAACTTACATTCCTACTAGACTAATATTTGTGCTTTGTCTTTGATAAAAATTTCAATGCCTTTTTACCCCTAATTGCACTATAAATCTCAATTTGAATAATTTTGAAGGATATCCATTGAATGATTAGCTAATCCATTGCTTCATGTGTTCGAAAAATTTGTCTTCTCAGCTACGTAAAAATAGCAATTAATGTTGTTAACCTGTCAAAATAAAAACAATTACCTCGCTGGTTTATATTATGTTGTGGATCTGGATACATGCAATACCCGAGCAGTCAATACGTTGCCAGGTTTAAACACAAGATAGATAGAAGTCTCAAATGCCTGTCAAAATACCTTCACATATACCTACCCATTACCGTCTGGGTACCGACTGGGTAGGTATAGCAGTAGACATCTAGAACTTTGCTATTGCTAACTGTAATTTTATTAGTAACTACTTTCTGCACGCGACTTCGTTCTCGTGACATTTCTTGTCCCCCCGCCCCACCCCGTCGCATCGCATCGCCTGCCCGCGCTATCACTTCGTTTTCGCTTAGCGTTATTTCTGATTTTTTTTTCTTTTTGCTTGGCTCATAAGGGCCATAGCCTGATGTTAAAAAGCCTTCTATTAAACGCAAAAATATTTGTTCAAATCCGGCTGGTAGTTCCAGAGATTACCCCCTAGGGACATGCAAACAAACAAATTTTACCTATTTATTTATTTCTATAGCAATTGCTTGCTGCACTTACAGTAAACACCAAAGCGCAAATATTATTACTTATAGACAACAGTGTGTGAGGGGCCCGTGGCTAAGTAATAACAGTCGCACAGGTCGATCGATCAGGTTAAGATAGGCTTGCCGTGGTTGGTCTGTGGATGGGTGACCATCTTTACATACCGACACTCCTCCGTGCCTCGGAAAGCACGTTAAGCCGTTGGTACCGGCTGTCATTCGTGGATCTTTCACAGTCGTTACGGGTAGTCAGAAGCCCGAAAGTCTGAAAAACCAGTATTACGCAGTAACTGGGTTGTGGAGGTCAGATAGGCAGTCGCTCCATGTAAAATACTGGTATTCAGCTGCATCCGGTTAGACTAGAAGCCGACCCCAACATAATAGAAAAGGCTAGGCAGGTGATGATGGAATAATAGTGCGTGATTGCCAAGATGATGATTAATAGAGAGGTATGAAAGAAAATGACATGTAACGCCAACCCCAAAGAAATTGGGACAAGGTCAAGAGAATGTTGATGAGGATTATGAATACCTTCAGCAGTTTTAGTATCGACCTTTCTTCCATCAATACTTAATAAATCAATCAAGTCAGAATCAAGCCAGTTCATAGTGTAACCACAGAACGACATCCGGTTCAAATCCGTCACGTAACCTAACTGACTCTTAGAACGTTACGCCACTGTCCAGTAATCCTAGTAATTACTTTTTACAAAACATTGGTCACTTTTTGTCCATTCAAGCATTCGTCCATTTCTCTTTTTGTTAGATTTCACCGACTATTCAATTCATGGGTAATTCTATTCTCTTGACTGGTGTGGTAGAGTTTTAGCTCATTGTCTAAATATTTTGTCAAGATCTCGTCTTTTGTGAGGGTCTGGCAGTCAGTGACTGATGTCTTTGTCGAAAATGGTGGAGTCTGGCGGTGTGGTTTATGAAAGTGTGTGGTTTGATGTATTTATGGTTTATGTGGTTTGCATTAACAGCTGCACAGTGCTGTAACTATGGTCAAAAATGATTTACTGATGATGACAGATAACGTACAACTTTAAAACTGTTCAGGATACTAATGAGAGTCCAGGATGTAACCGAAAAAAAAGGACAAATCCCGGGCTGTTACCGATGTTTCAATGAAAATATTTAGGCAATAGTTGTTACAATTTAGGCAACAGATGTTATACTTCTCGTATATAGACGTTCCACATCTTTCGTTTTTAATTTATTACGTACTATAAAGGTTGTCTGCAAAAGTCGACCTTATGTAGTGCAGGTTGGCAGTCGGCAAGCAAACGAATGAGCTTTCAAAGGGCTTTGAAGATCCGTGGCATACCTACTGTCGCGATATTTTGAAAATGGCGGCCACGCGTAAGACCTTTTTGTATTAGGTTTTTGTTTGGAAGAACGAGTGATATAAATACGTTCGCTTGGAATAAACGCAGAAAACAAATCGTACGATTTTAACAGAATATAAAACGAAACCCATACCTGTACTACAGTAAAGATATTCTGATAGCCAGAGTGGTGACGTAAGATGGCTCACTCTGTTTAAAAGGTCCAATCAGATTCTTTTGATGGTTTTCAAAGCAGTTATGTTTTGCACATTCGAACGTTTTGTTATTTGCATAGCATTTAACCTTCTATTTACGTCAAATAGCCAGTGAAAGTGCCTATTATCCCGTGACCTGCCATGATTGATGATCTGTCCCCTGACATCTTGAACTTCCGTCTCCTAACAGTAGAAAAACGAATTTGTTTTGTATTGAGAATCATTGAGGCTGCGCAATGACCATTTAACGGCTGAATGAATGAAATTAATGGTTAATATCATAAGCGGTGAAGCGACAATGGAGGTGAGGCGTTTTCAAGCAATTATGATTTGGTCAGGTGGACTGAAGCAAAACTTTTATATACATACTAGCTGTGCCCGCGACTTCGTTTGTCGGAAAACAAGTTGTCTTTTTTTGCTGAATTGGTCTGCTTCTGGCCTCGATCACGCCCGATGGAAAGCGATGAATGAGTTTTATGATGGAACGAGCGTGCCCAAAATATGCCTGTTCACTCTTGCTTTAAAGGGACGCAGGTATGCTGGAAGAGATTTCTTATCGAATAAGCATCACCTTTGTACCTATTTTTCTCTTCTATTTTTTTCCTGTCTGTTTATATACTCGTATGTGTGTACATAAATGGTAAAATAAATAAATAAGGGAGACGGGTTAAATGTGGAAGAGAACACAGACGCTGGCAGAGAGTTCCACACTTTTGCTGTGCGCATAATAAATGTGGAGGAGACGTGCTGGGTTTATTTTGTTTTGCACGGAATCCTAATTCCTTTTCTAAAATAAAAGTAGAAACTAAGTTACTCCTTATAACGTCAGCTGTATGCCAGTGAAAGTCCTGTCAAAATCAGTCCAGCCGTTTCGGAGATTAGCCGGAACAAACTGACAGACAGACAACAATTTTTAAAAATAGTCCATTTTGTTTTATGTACTTTGAATACTTTCATATGTATGTAGTAAAAAGCTGTTATTTTGATAATACAAACAGACACTGCAATTTTATTTATTTGTATAGATTAAATTATACAAATTGCACAACATCGTCTCGTGATAGTAACAATGAGAGTGAGAGGGATTTGTGTAGATAGAAGATAATGTATTTTCTCTTGAAGATACATTATCTTCTATCTACATAAATAAAAATGAGATGCTGTTCGTTAGTAAACGCAACACTTGGGAAAGGCTGAATCAATTTGGAAATAATTATTTTGTTTTTAAATGTTCGTAATAGTCTGAATAAGGTTTTTAGCGAAAGAAAAATTTGAAAAGTTTCCCGAGAAATTGGAAAAATCCGGAAGACACCAGCGATAACACCGCCCCTTGTATGTTTTGTAGTATATGTTTTTTGTTATGTATTTTCTGGTGTACAAAATAATAATACATAGATAAAACTGAAAGTGCCTTGTAGGTATATGGGCTGAAGTTTGGACAGGACGTCAGCGGGTCAGCTAGTAAAATAAGAATGAAGGTATTTGTTTAAGACCAAGAAATATAAATGAGAGAACCCTGGACCTACTTTCCATTTGCCAGGAGCAGATATAAAAATAAAGACTATAATTGCATACCCATAGGATGTATCCAAACAGATGGGCCAAAGCCGTCAGTCAGTGGGTGCCTGAAAACGGGCGTCGTCACCGAGGCAGGCCTAAGAAACGCTGAAGTGACGATTTGGACTTGTTCCTAACCGAATGGACGGAGAAGGCACAGCACAAAGAAAAGTGGAAAAATATGGGGAAGACCTTTGCCAAGCAGTGGGCCATTTTGGGAGGATTTTTTTTTAATTAACCTACTGGTATACTATTGGTGAACTGAAAAAAAAAAATGCAGTGTCAGCGCTCACAACGTATAATATTATACAAGGTATACAACGTGTAACGTTAAATGCGCAAAACCTCAGACGCCCCAACAGATTTTTAATTCAATTGACCTATTCCAGAGAGAAAATA
The DNA here is from genome assembly GCA_949629135.1 of Eremobia ochroleuca. Classification (NCBI taxonomy): domain Eukaryota; kingdom Metazoa; phylum Arthropoda; class Insecta; order Lepidoptera; family Noctuidae; genus Eremobia; species Eremobia ochroleuca. The sequence goes on along the minus strand of OX451395.1, from coordinate 2,046,671 downwards.
AGTCATTAAAAAAATTATAAAGGTTTTATGTGCTGTTTTAGTTTTACTAGCCATTCTGATCGTTTCTTGCGTCTGCGACGACGCTTTATTGAGGGTGGAGTCGTCACCGGGCCGCTGCGCTGCGCTGACATTGGCTTTCTTGACCTATTAATAAATAGACACGGCAACGTTTTTAATGAAGATTTTTTTGAAAAATGTGACCTATATTAAAAAGTGGTTCAATTAATTCTGCTCGTTATTCTGATCAAACTATTTTCAGGTTTTGCGCATTTAACGTTACACGTTGTATAATTATTATCTCCCAAAAAAAACATCAACTTATCGCTCATTCAAAACTCAAATCGGGTATTCTTTGAACTTGCCAGGCTTTGACCCGAAACTTCTTCGAAAAAATAAAAAAGCTCAAATCAACCGGGTCATCTGTACAGATAGCAACGGCACGGCGGCGGCCCGACTAATAGCTCAGATGTTTTTGATAACATTACTCTGATAATATTGGCAGGTGACGTTTTTATTTCATTTACTGACTGTATGTCAGTATTCGTCTCATCTTATTTTAGAGTTCCTCGTCTTCAAAGAAATGGTTAAAAAAGATTTTTTAATTTTTTTTTTGGTATCTCACTTCTCCTCTCAACTTATAATTCAGTCACTGCCAAGTCTAGTCCATGTATCCATGGGGAGGTATCGTCAATTAGTTTGCCAGGCAGGGTAATCGTAAAAGGCAAACAAGGAGGTTTTTCTAGAGGAAAATCACAGTTAATGCAAAGTAAAAGAAGAATGTGTCTAAGACGCTCTGTCTTAGACTCATCGTTCTTATAATTTTCGTCAGAATATATACTAATAATAAAGCTGAAAAATGTGCTTGTTTAAACGCGCTAATCTCTGGAACTAAGTACCTGTCGGATTTGAAAAAAATCTTTTTGCATTTGATAGCCCAATTCTTGAGGAAGGCTGTAGGCTTAACATCACGCTAAGGTCCTCAGGTAAAGAAACAAAAAAGTCAGAAAGAACGCAAAGCGAAAACGAAGTAATAGCGCAGGCCGGCGGGGCGTTGCGATGCAACGGTTTGGGTCAAGGAATTTCACGCGGACGAAGCCGCGGGCAGACGCTAGTCAAAAATAAAAGGAGACCACGACGGATAATGCAAAATAATTTATAGAGAAAAGTGACTTGGGATAAGGTCAAAAGGATTAAGTGAGAGTTGTGTACAGACGCCAGCACATCAAGCAACTACAATCTGTCAAATTTCTATTAATAGATTTTCAACTTTATCGCTAAAGCATAAGGTTCAAGGTTGATTGGGAAAATTTGACAGTTTGGGGTAGTTTGATGTGCTGGCGTCTGTACCGTATTGGACCACGGCAAAGTTAAATTCATAGAATGTAGATCAATCAGTAAGCCAGCAGTGGCCATTTAGAGAAGAGTGAAGAAATCTCACAGCGGGATCTCAAAGTAACGCGATGCAATCGCTACTCGTTTAGCACTGAACACTTATATTAGCTTAGTAACGACACTGTATTTCTATATCTTTCGGAATTACTTGTAGTATGAATTGATGTAACATGTGTGCTGTCATTTGTAAATCTTTGACAGACGTTACGGGTAGTCAGAAGCCCGAAAGACTGACAACCAGTCTTACCGAGTAGTATCGTGTTACATAGTAACTGGGTTGTGGAGGTCAGATAGACAGCCATGTAAAATACTGGTATTCAACTACATCTAGTAAGACTGGAAGCCGACTGCAATATAGTTGTCAAAAGGTTAGGCAGGTGATGAGATGTAATATTACACCGATATAAAAGTCGTGTTGTAGTCATTTCAGCCGAAAAGCGTCCGCACCTGAACATGGTTATTCCACTGCCAATGATATTGTCTCTTCCAAGTCACCTTACGACACCAGAGGAGCAATTATCGTAATTTTAAGTAAGTTCACAGTCCGATTTCAGTCTCACTCTGTCAAAAATACCTCGTAATGTCTCTACATTTTTGACAAGTTTTTGACAATCCGACTATATTTTAAACGTTTTTAACTATGGGAATTAACCCGTTATCTACAACAAATTCATCACCTATAGCTCTAAGCCATCTACACGTCCTGGTTTCATCAAGTAAAGGGGTGTCTTATACAGTCAAAGGAACTTCGACAAACATCTTTTAGATTACAAGATCAACAAACACAGAAGCTTCAAGCTAATGTCCGTTTATCTCGCTGAGAGACTTTGTCTTAAACCTCAGAAAAGGTTCTGTCTCACCATACAAAACAAAAAGTACTACAAAGTTACATCACAAACTATTTTATAAACGCCACAATCAATTTGTACTAAATTGCGTCACACTCACAAATCATCACAAAATAATCGGTCCCTTAGCAAATGACATAACAACGCCAAAGCCCTTTATACTCTAACCAATCAATTTCCTATAATAACCAGAGGTTATGTAACTACAAACGTGGAGAAAGACGTTTAGAAGGTGTACTCTGCGCTGTTGAGCGTCGAGACGGAACAGAGTCCGCGTCTGGTGGACCTTGGGCAGTCAGTAATGCTATCACTCTTGCGAAATGTATTATATCAATAACATCTATATAATAAAATAAAATTGAAGTGTCTATTTTAAATGGCAAAATAACAGTTTCTTACGCTAGGACCCTTACGAGCCGAACAAAAAGAAAAAGTCAGAAAGAACACAAAGCAAAAACGAAGTAATAACGGGAGCAGGCGATGCGAGGCGACGGGATGGGTCAGGGGAACAAAAAATGTCATGCAGACGAAGTTGCGGCAGAAGCTAGTATTTTTAAATAACTCTACGTGCAAGCAGCAGAAAGGCTGAACGCTTGTTGAAATAAAAAAAAAACATTTATATGCCTGAAACTAGAAATCCAGGAGCTAGGCTCTCGTAGTGGTTATTTTCATTGCACCTCTGTAGCGTAAGGTAGACGGATTCTGATATTGTTTTAGGCAAAATTATGTCAAGGAGTCCTCAGCTAAAATCTATAGGTACAAATAATAATCTATACTAATCTATGTCTATCTATACTAATAATAAAAATGAAGAGATGATTTGTTTTTTTTTTTTTCTTTGTTTGAACGCGCTAATCTCTATAGGAAGGCTTCGGGCTACTTAACATCACGCAACGAGCTGAGCTTAGGAGAAGAGCAAAAACAAAAGAGTGAGCGCTAGCAGCCTATGATATGGGTCGGGGTAAGACACTTAGATCTTACTATAAATAAAAACTTCAACACTTGTTCAACGTATGTTTAATGTCAGTGTTACGTCAAAGTCCGTAGTAGCTCAACTGTGATAAATGAGACACAATTACTTTTTCTAATGTTATAAATCAAATTCTGATTTTCACACAGATGAGCGGAATTATTTCGTGTTTAAAAGGTGTTTAGCCTAAACAACTGATAAACGCTAAGGTTTAATTTCTGATGCGTGTTACTTGATGTTATTATCCCGGTTGCGTACTGCACCTTCTGTACACGATCCGTCCGATATTATAATACGTTATCGGTAATCCGGAGATTGGTTGTCAGTGAAAGTGCTATCATTACGCTGATGCGTTGTTGATGAGGTCACTGACAGCAACCGCATGACTCGGGACATGTACAGACATGGTGCATATATCACTCTTGATGCAATGTGGGAACTCGTATTGGTGGATGCAATGACGGGGAATTATCATGCTATCTTATAGCAGGGTAATATTTGATAAATTGTGAGGTGACATGCGAACTAGTAACCGATTTTTATCCATGTGCGGTGCAACCCGTTGCAACCATTACGGGCCCTGATTTGAGTTTCAAACATGCAGTTTTTCTTGCCATCTTAGTATTTCGTTCGGTTTGGTTATGCCATACAAATTCTGAAAGCAGTTTTTATTGGAGGTCGCATATTGTATGCCACTGGCTTGTGTATAATCCTATTTACACATGTCTGTCTGATTTTAAATATTCATAGTTACGAGTTGTTTATGTTTTATACTTGTCACTTGCACATAAAAATATGGACCACGAATATATGTTCAACTATCTGACCACTGCTGCTGTTCTTATTATAACAAATTTCCAATAGGTTATGGGCCCAGAATAAAAGGTTAATAAGTTATTGCCCTTTTGCATGCTCTGATAGTGCTAGAGCATAATAAGTTGAGTGGTTTTAATATTAATTGAGTACGATAAGTGTGAAATTTACGAAATTTCAATTATGTCTGCTGAAGGTGGCATAAGTGGAATAAAGAAGCTGAAAGGATCGTCCGACTACCCAAACTGGAAATTCTTGGTGCGAAATTACTTGGAGAATAAAAACTGGTGGGGAGTAATTTCTACAGATGTAGTAAATGCTGACGTAGACCGGCAGGCACGAACGACAATATGCTTGTTGTTAGAACCAGAGTGCTTTACCCACGTCTACAATGCGAAGACTGCGAAAGAAGCCTGGAACAGCTTACAGAAAGCGTATGAAGACAAAGGTTGGGGAAGACGCATACATATTCAGCGAGAGCTTTTCAACTGTAAGTTACAGAATTTCGATTCTATGGAAAGCTTTATATCCAAAATTACATTCCTGACACAACAATTGTCCGATATTGATGCTCAAATCCCTGATGATTGGATCATATCGATTTTGCTGGGTGGGTTGACTGCTGATTACAGCCCTCTTATAATGGCTGTAGATAATAGTGGAAAAGAGATCACGTTAGAGCAAATTAAAATGAAATTGTTACAAGAAGGAAGTAGACAAAGTAAGTTGAACACAGAGTACGAACAAGCCTTAGTTACACGTAAAGTACAGAACGATGCAAGATCTAATATTAAAACTAACGATCGTAAGCAGAAGTTTGTCTACAAGTGTTATAAGTGCCACAAGCAAGGCCACAAGGCGTCCGAATGCAAGGAGCGGATCAAAACCGCGAATATCTGCCTGAATACAAAGGAGGCGATAAACAAAGACAAGTGGTATTTAGACAGTGGGTGCTCAAATCATATGACCCACGATAAAAACAAATTGTTGTCTTATACACCTGAAAAAGGTAACATGAAGATTGCAGTAGCAAACGGCGAGAAATTGTTGGTTAAAGGACGAGGAAATGCTGAGCCACAAGTCAGCGAAAACGAAAAATTAATTTTAGAAAACGTTTTACATGTTCGTGATTTATCCATGAACCTAATTTCGGTGAGCGATTTGACCAAGAAAAAATATGGACCACGAATATATGTTCAACTATCTGACCACTGCTGCTGTTCTTATTATAATCAATTTTCAATAGATTCATCAGACGATAACCCTTCTGATTATCTGGATATCCAATAAAAATCATCGGTTCCGTCTTCATATCCAGTTTACGTCTCTTTTGTTTTGGTATCAATCTATACGCCAAACAACCAAAGATTTTCAGATGACTTACATCCACATCTTTTCCAGTCCAAACCTTCTCTGGTACTGCATTATTCAATGCTTTCGTGGGGCTTCTGTTTTTTAAGTAAACAACAGTATTAACAGCCTCGGCCCAATACTTCTTGCTCAAGTTCGATTCTGACAGTAATGTTCTGGCCTTTTCTATTATAGTCCGATTCGCTCTTTCTGCAACAGAATTTTGTTCCGGCGTGTACGGTACAGTCGTCTGGTGTTTTATACCTGCAGACTTCAAAAATGATTTAAATTTACCATTACAGTACTCTGCGCCGTTGTCAGATCTCAGACATTTAATAGATTTACTAGTCTCATTCTCGACTTCCGCCTTGTATTCACGGAACTTCTCAAAAGTTTCGCTTTTGTTCTTCAAAAAATAAACATGCGTCTTCCGAGTATAATCGTCGATAAATAGAAGAACATACCTCGAACCACTGAACGACGGCTCCTCGATTGGTCCACAAACATCGCTAAAAACCAACTGTAAGACCTCATTTGCTCTCGTACCTTGGTTTTTAAAAGGACTTTTGCATGTCTTTCCTTCAACACATGGAATACACGGCTCGCATAAATCAGTACTCTTGAATTCCATACCACTTACTAAAACTTTCATTTTATTCATATAATTACGCGATAAATGAGCTAATCTTTTATGCCAAATGTTCGAAATATTTTCATTTTGTTTTGACAATGTCACATTCACGACGTTATTTTTCTTTTCTGTCAATTCATAAATTCCGTCGACCTCTTCACATGTTGCAACCATTCGATTCTTATTTTGAATGATGCAACCTCCTTTGTCAAAATTCATGGAAAACGTTTTTCTTCAGAAAGAAAACGTGAAAGAGTCGGAAGTGATCATAAACCTGAATACAGATTCTGTTCCTTCCAGTTTAACAAACAGATCAACAAACAGATCAGAACTCTTGGAGACTCACGATGATGCGTACCGTGATGCTGTAGAAGAGAACATAGAAGTATCGGAGGAGATAGGACCTGAACCAGTACTAACAGAGCAAGTACCTGACGACGTATTGACTGAAGAGGAAGTGATAATACCTGAATCAGAAAGAAGGTATCCTTTAAGAGAACGCAGACAAGTTGATCGGTACGGATGCAATGTTATGTATGCCAAGGAGAGCACTCTTGATGGTGATCCATTGAATATTAATGAAGCGTTGGCGAGACCCGATAGTGACTTATGGCAAAAAGCGATAGATGATGAACTTATGTCACTAAGAGAGAACCAAACTTGGATGTTGGTGGATCTTCCAGCTGATAAGAAGCCTATCCAGTGCAAATGGGTGTTCAAAATCAAAAGAGATAGCGATGGCAAGGTAACGAAGTACAAGGCTAGACTAGTAGCGAAAGGGTTCACACAGGTATGTGGTGTAGACTATACTGAGACTTATTCTCCTGTAGTTAGAAGCTCCACGCTACGATTATTGTTCTCGCTAGCTGTTGAATACGGTTGGTTTATTGACCAGTGGGACATCACGACCGCGTTTTTATATGGTAAGATTAAAGAGGATATTTACATGCTCCAACCGAAAGGAGCAGTAGTCAAAGGTCAAGAAACCAGAGTATGTAAGCTGCAGCGTTCTTTGTATGGATTGAAACAAGCTTCGAATGCTTGGTTCAAGGAATTAGACAAAGAAATGTTGAATTTAGGTTTTGTGCAATCAAAAATAGAACCGTGTTTGTATCAAAAGCAGCTTAAAAACAATAAGAAGTTAATTGTCGTTATTTACGTAGATGACCTTTTTATTTTTGGAAATTGTGAACAAGAAAAGCAAAAATTAAAAACCGATTTGCTTGACAAGTTTAAAGTGAAAGATTTAGGCGCGGCTAGGCATGTTTTAGGCATGAGGCTGAGAAGAGATAAAGATGTAATTTGTCTAGATCAGCAACAGTTCATTTTAGATATTTTGAATGACTTCAACATGACAGACGCCAAACCAGTTTCGACCCCAATGGAAGTCGGTATGAAATTAGAAAGATCGACAAATTCCCATAGCAATCTGCCATATCAAAGCTTAATAGGGTGTCTAAACTATTTAGCCTGTAATACGCGACCAGACATAGCACATGCGGTAAGTGTGCTTTCACAATTTAATTCGTGTTATGACGAAATACACTTTAAATGTGCGAAACGGATCTTAAGGTATTTGAAGGGTACGTCTAACCTTTGTCTTACTTTTAGGAAGTCAGGAGATTTAGACTTACGAGGCTACGTTGATGCAGATTGGGGAGGGGCACTTGATAGGAAGTCTTTTACGGGGTTAATTTTCAGACTAGGTAAAAATATTGTGTCATGGGAGAGTAGGAAGCAAGCGACAGTATCCTTGTCCTCCACAGAGGCAGAGTACATAGGATTGAGTCAAGCTTCGAAGGAAGCTCTTTATTTACGTAGTTTACTGAGCAGTTTGACAGCTGTGGATAGTAAAGCGGTAGTAATTTATAATGACAATCAGTCGGCGCATAAAATTGCAGCTAACAAAATGATGCATAATAGAACAAAGCACATAGACATCAAGTATCATTTTATTCGTGAGTGTGTACTGGATAACAAAGTTGAAATAAGGTACATGTCAACTGATAAGATGATAGCGGACATTTTAACTAAAAGTGTTCACAGCCCGAAGCTTAGAGAATTTTTAAAGGATTTATCCATGTCAAATTATTCTATTAAGAGGGCGAATGACTAGTTAGATGTTTTGATGTGTTATGTTTTTTAATAGTGTTTTGTGTAATAGATAATTTTTTCTAAATTTTATTTCGTTATGCATGCCTTATTTTGTTAGATTTCTTCTGTTTTTGTACTCTACTTTTGGGTACAGCGTAGTACAGACGGACACAGAAGTGTTAGTAATTTAATTAGTTTTATGTACCGAGTACTGACAAGTACAGATGGGATCATACGCATGTGTAATAGATTAAGGGGGCGTATTGGAGGTCGCATATTGTATGCCACTGGCTTGTGTATAATCCTATTTACACATGTCTGTCTGATTTTAAATATTCATAGTTACGAGTTGTTTATGTTTTATACTTGTCACTTGCACATAAAAATATGGACCACGAATATATGTTCAACTATCTGACCACTGCTGCTGTTCTTATTATAACAAATTTCCAATAGTTTTAACGGGCATGTCTCAAAGAATCATCTATACCGCCCAAGCTGTTTTTCGCTTTGTTGTTGGCTAACAGACCATTCATGTTAAATACGGAATCTTTCGTTCAAATCCTTATCTTTCCACAAATAATAGTCGCTTATCCTTATCCTTAAGTATTTTCCGAATACTTGTTTTTTTTTTTTTAATAAGGGATTGCATCAACAGGAAGAGCAGTGATGGCCTAGTGGTAACGGCCCTGACTTAAGAGTTGTAGGCCGCCGGTTCGAACCTAGGCAGGCGTTTTACTTTGTGTAAATCATTTCATGACGACTGTTATCAAAACTGTGAAGGAAAAACTCGTGAGGGATCCGGCATGTCTAAGCAAATAATCTAAGACATGTGACAATTACCAACCCGCACTGGGCCCGCGTGGTAGATTACAGCCCACTCCCTCTCTCTGAGAAAAAATGACGTGAGTCCCAGCAGTGGGAAAATTATAGGATGAATATGCTTATGAACCCACAGTATCTTCAAAGGAACTCCGACACCACAGTTTTTAATTTGTGCAAGTTCTCCATATACCTAATTATTTTTACAATCGCCACATGTCCTCGATATCCTTTTAAGTTACATAGTCGTTAAAAAACCAATGCCTAAGAATATTTACATACTTAAAAGGTAACGTTAGGTTACATAAAGAAACTTCATATAAGCGCCCGCGTCGCTTTGACGGGCAGTTCCGTACCACCTACAGAAATATATGCAAAATTAAAACATCGTCTAGTGTTTTACAAACAAAACTGAACTAATACATTACCAACTGTCATAATTTCACTTTCAAAACCTGTTTGTGTAGTGACAAAGCGTTTCTATAAAGATTTGGACTTTAACTTTCCATAATTGAGGAATAGAATGTGTAGCAATCGTAACAAGTTATATCTTCTTGAAGGATATTTGCTTCCGTGTCAACGAAAAGTTAGCAAATTAAAAAGTCCGAGCTTAGTCTGCTTGCCCATTAAAGAAATCCAACAGCATATATTCACCCAAATGAAGAACGTCTGCTACAGCGTTAGTGGCGGATTTTTTTTTGTCTGTTTAAACCATATATTATTATGTAGGTACAGAAATGAACTGCCATTAATGCCATCAGCAAAAGTTGTGGATTATAACATACTACTTCATAAGGCTTTTCAGAAAGAGGCTAACAAAAGTATTCAGCTGGGCTGGGCAGCATTTGGGAAGATTTGTCGCGTAGTCTGCAAAGCCTACAGACTAAAGGCTTCAATCAGTCCGTCCTGCCTGTTATGACTTACGGAGCCTAAACGTGGACACCCATGGTGCGTCTGGTCCATAAATTCAAGGTCACTCAGCGAGCTACGGATCGAGCTGTGCTTGCAGTCTCTCTGACGGATAGAATCCGAAATGAGGAGATCCGACAGAAAACCAAAGTTCTAGACATAGCTCATAGAATAAGCAAGCTGAAGTGGCAATGGGCCGGCTATATTAGCCGTAGAACCGATGACCGTTGGGGTAGACGAGTTTTTGAGTGGAGTCCGTGAATCGGCAAACGTAAGTTAGGACGCTCTAAGGTTAGGTGGAACGACGATCTTCGTAGGTTAGTTGGTAGCAGCTGGATCAGAGTTGCCGAGAATCGAGCTAAATGACGTGCAATTGGAGAGGCCTATGTCCAGCAGTGGACTGCTGTAGGCTAACGATGAGGACTCTTCACAACCAAAGATTTTCTGTACGTCTAACGTGTCTTACTTGCGACTTATGCTTCGTTACCAACTTTGGTAACTGGTTTCTTCTAAATTTGGACTTCCCAAACATCTAAGTTGATTAGAATAATAAATAATTGGCAGACTTTTGATCTGATTTTAATAATATGGCCAGTTTATCAAGCTAATTAATTACTAAGTTAGTTCATCATCATCATCTTCCTGCCCTTGTCCCCTTTTATTTGGGGTCAGCGCAACACGTTTTGTTTCTGTAAGTATCAGATTATAACTCACTAAAATGAATGGCATCACGAAATCATTCAGTCAAACGCTCGAGACAAACCAAACAAGGCGAGTCTTAAACCTAGCCGTAGCTCTATTGAAATTATTATATTATTCCAATTAATTAAATTGTCTACTGGGTCAAACGTCTGAACCTTTTAAATTGCGTGGTCGTGGTTAGGATACACCGTTTTAATGTTGTGTGTCGAATTGAAATAACTGAATGAATTGGTTTGAAAGGAAAGACTCTAAGAACGAGACTAATTACCAATTAGGTATTTGGCACACGGGTGTTCAATCAGCTCAAAGTGCTTGAAGAAAGCGTTTAATGCAATTTGTTTGATACTAATTGAACTAAGTGGGTATTCGTCATTCAATCAATCAATCAATCAACTCAGCCTATCTCAGTCCACTGCTGGACATAGGCCTCTCCCAGACTGCGCCACAACACCCTGTCCTCCGCCTTCCGCATCCAGGCTACCCCAGCCACCTTCTTTAGGTCGTCCGTCCATCTAGCTTGGGGGCGTCCCACTATTCATCATTATTATCTCCATATTCTAGCATACAGCACATAACCTAAAATCACGCCTGGTGGCCAGGGTTAGGCAGAGGTCTTCTCGTAGTAGATACACGCACATTGTGCCAGTTATGGATAAGTCTCAAGTAGGTAATAGGTAAGGTAATAGGTAATACGGGCTGGTGTCCGCAACTCCACGTCAATGCGCGTATTTTGCGTACGGAAGTCTCAAGTTATAAGGTGGCGATTTTAGATCATTTTTCTCCACCGCTTAAAGCTAGGTCTTCTCTTTCGTCGCATCGATGATTCCATTTGTTTGTTTTAAATAAGTTTCGACCAGAATTCGGCCACTTGGACAACGTTAGACTTGGTCTCGCAAAGGTCTTTCATAGTGCAGGTGTTGGTGCACAGGGAGCAACACAAGTGGTCATAGTTTGCGATGAGGCTCCTCAGTCGCACTGTGCTGTGGCTTCTTGGAGTACCACTACCTAACAAGTTGTGCCAGCAGCGGCTCACCTGGCTTCTTAGCCGGTTAAGAGATTTTCAGGTTTGCCATGCCATGGCTGTTGGTGGCTTGCTGGAAGCATTTCTGCAGGCTCAACCTAGTCAACTGCAGGGGGATGTTTGAGAAGCCAGTGCGAGAATTGGTCGACCTGAGGAAGCTGTAGCGCTAGGTCACAAGTAATTATGCAATAATGTAACCCAAATATCAAAGTCCAAATACCGACTTGCGACTACGACAAAAAGTCGCACCTCCTGAATACGCTATAGTTACGTGCTCACATGCAAATACCAAGCATAATGAGTAGCTGTGAGCTCATCAATAATGTATGTGTAACAATATTACACCTTTTTATCGTGTGGTTGGGTAATCGTGGGTGTGACATGAAAGATGGCTTTGTTCCGTATTGAGGACTGTCCTTCCGTAAGCATGGGTATGCTTAGGTGAGGCAAGTGAAATTAATTGCTATGCAAATTGGTAACCAACGTCTAGCCATCGCACATCGTCACGACACTGTCCTCCCTTACGGTAGGTATGGAAGGACAGTGTTGTTTAATTAATTAACACTGTAATTTGAAAACATTGTAAAAGCCAATTATTTTTGAAAGAATTACAGTGGAGTTTCTTTCCGGCTCTTCTCCATAGGAAACGACCAACTGGAACCGTGCACCTAGCTTCTGACGTTTTATAGCACTTATGACCATAAAAGTTGCCAAAAAATAACAGTTGTGATTTAAATATACGGTCATTGCTAAACAAGTGTAGTGTTACTTTTTGTATCAAAGGAAAATAAACATTGCCCAACTCTGATATCTCTTGATCGTCTAAGCTCACTAAAGTTAATTCCGTTAAAATACGTTTAAAATAAACACATATCACGGTTTGTTATCATATTACACGCATTTTAAAACACGCAACTTATTTAGACAAGATATCAAACATAAGTACCGCAAAAAAAAAAAATTTAATTTACAGCAGAGTCTATAGTTAGCGGTCATATTGAAAGCGGATAGCATGTCGGTAAATTAAAGCTTCAAACAAACAGGCGATCAGGCTAATTCCACGCGAGACGTGAGATGAGTCGTACGTACCATTTTTATAACTGTCATTTAACTGATTCCGCATTCCACGCAGGAATCGTTACAATCTGCTTCTTCAAGTTTTCTTTAACTGGTAGGCAGTAGTACGCTTCCACTAATAATAATAGTCATCCAGACCGTATTCCGGCCATGGTGCCCGGGTAAAAATGATTTTCGGCCTGTTTTCGGCATGTCGGCGAGTGTCGGCGTGTTTGCGGTGTTTTGTTCACTACCTCGGCCTGTTTTCGGCGTATTTTCTGCCCGTATTTTTTACCAGGGTGACCAATCTCAGCTGAGACTAGCCATCGGCGCGGGAGATATTATAGTGCACAAGTATGTGCGCAGACACAGGTGCACTCCCTCTTCCTTCACTCTCATAGTCCGATGGGATGGCACGTAATCCGACACGACCGGAGAGAGATCGGACACAGGCAACGACAGGCAAGGACAACGGCTTACACTGAGCAAATTAATTGACGCGTCACGAGTAAATATGGACGATTTTACAGAATTTAAGATACAACCATCAATGCATCTTCTATAAATGGTCCAGTTAATAGTCAGTATTCTTTGACTTCACTCCCGCGTTCGCTTCTCGCTGTTTATGCGACCTCGCTCATTGACGGACCGTGAACAAATAGCGTGTCACATAATTCGTTCCTCATACTCATCGCGATATAATCCTCATAATAGTATTAGAACAACACTGGAATTATTATCTAAACCGACATTTATTATACGGACCTTTTATTTATTACTTTAACTCAGAAAATGAGAACCAAATGTGTATGAAATTGTGCTTTTAGGCTATTAATTTGTTCTTATTACCAAATAGCGTTAATTTTCGAGTTGTAATTAAAGATTTTTTTTTTAATTTCACCAATTTTCGTTTATATTTTGTGCCTCTGTTTAGTAATGAGCACAACGAATAAGTCTATGGCAGTTATTCATGTATTGGACAAAACTCATGACTCCAACCCTTAGGAGATCCCAGAGATCTTCTTCACACACAATACTGTTTAACTAAGTTTTTTTTTGTTTTTTGTGTGTATACAGGGTGACATCACATCGATGCGCATTCTGTTGACATGGATTCAGTACATGATTCTGAACCCCCTGCGTTAAAATTATTCGTTGGGTATTAAAAAAAAAATTGCTGTTCCATGCATTTTGACCGCGTAGTTATATGTAGTACTTTTCTATGAAACAGCTGATTTTTATTTTGATAACCGATTACAAATTTCTACGCTAGAATCATGTGTTGAATTCATGGTTACAATTTGCCCGTCGATGTCGGGATGCCAGTGATGCCACACTGTATTGTGTGCCTTAACTTGAATTAAATAAATTTATTTTCTTTCTATAAATCTTAGGAGACCACGCCTATAATTCCATGGTATCTTCTTCTTCTTCAGAATGTGGGGTTCCATTACGTCGGCACACGCGTCAGCCTCGAGACCGAACACATGGACAACTACGCATCATTAAGGGCAGGGAGTCCAAGAGAGGAGCCTGGCCGTGGCAGGTAAATTCATAAATCTAGTTTGTTTTTCATTGCAAAAGCGTTTACTTGGGCTTTTACATCCCTTTGCAACTTATATGTACCGTCTGTTAAGAGGACTTAAGTACCTAATATGATGAACAGTTACGATCGAGGACAGTTCTATGAATGATAGCGAAGTGCAAAACATAGGTGGGCTGTTTAATATATAATATGTCTTAGAAGGTAGTGAATTCAGAGATGACGGTTAATAGAGGTGAATGGCAGATATTAAAAGAGAAGCTGGCCTGCCTCCTAATAAATTGGATAAGGGCAGGAGAATAATGATCACTGGAAAAGCTGAAAAAGCTGGCATCTCCTCGCAAAACCAAAGAGCACCATTCCCACGAAAAAAATGAATATCTACAAAGCGAGCTGGATTCAGGATAATAATACCATGAGCCTGGTGATGAAAAAACAACTAACTTTTAAACAGCTAACTATTTGAACTGCTATTTTCCAGGTGTCTCTCCAGCTGCTGCATCCGAACTACGGGCTGATTGGTCACTGGTGCGGAGGAGTGCTGGTGCATCCGATGTGGCTGCTCACCACCGCGCACTGCATCCATAAGTATATCTGTTTGACTTCAAACCGTACCGTAAATATATCTGCTTTGAAAGTATTGTGTATTGAGTGGGGTACTGTAACCATTATCTTGGTGTATACTTGAAACTTACATTCGAATATTCTCATACAAGATAGAAACTATGTAAGCATCTATATCCTTTGGCTGGTTTCACTGATCAAAATATTAGCAACGCATCAACAGCTGGATTAGTGTTTAGTTTTGCTAAGTTGTTGACTACCAGTCGACCTACGCAACTCAAAAATTAAACTTCCGCACTTTAAAACCAATATTAAATGGAATAAACTTCGAAATCTTAAGATCCATGGTCATTTTGTTAAGAAGCTGGGTGGGTGTCAGGTAGCTTTGTAAGTTTTGGGAGACCTGGAGTGGCTTAACGTTAACGCTTATAATTTCAAAAGTAACGGTCTTCAACAAATATTCCAGCGAACTCTTCAACCTGCCAGTGCCAGCTCTCTGGACAGCAGTGTTGGGCGAATGGGACAGGGCTGAGCAGAAGGGCGCCTATGTGCCCATCGAGAAGATCGTGCTACATCACCGGTTCCATAACTACCAGCATGATATAGGTGAGAAGAAGTTAAATAAAGACTACGACTAAGAGAGCAACGTGATACCAGGGACGAGTTTTCAATCACATTAACTAAATTTAAAAAATATTACAGAGAACGTACATATATATGATCAAATACGCTGCCAGATCGGTAATATTTGGAAGAACTACCTCTTGATAAATCTACAATGTAGAAGAGAATAAAATTAATAACTATTTCGATGTTGATAATTTTGATCATAACTTATCTATCTATCTACATATTTTTGATAACTTTAACATATTAAGAGACAAGTATAAATAATTTTTGATTCCTATTTAGCAGTTTCAACTTTTCTCGTTCCAGCCCTCATGAAGTTAACAAGGCCAGCAGACGTCAGTACAGGCAGTCGCATCCGTACAATTTGCCTACCTCCCTTTGAACCACCACCCATTGATCCCTTCGAAACGGACAAAAGCTCATCATCATTTTACCTCCGTCCGGAATCAAATACGGAACCACCAAGACGAAAGCCGAAACCACCAAAACCGAAACCGGATACCGCCGTTAAATATCTTGAAAAGCTGAACAATTTAACGAAGAATATCTTCTCAGGGCTTGTGAATAAGAAACATAAAAATATGAGATATAACGTCAGAGTATCTAATGAATCAAACAGACAAACAGAAATAAAAAATGGTGATGAACTGAGGAAATCTGACAGTGAAAGAGGACACAGTGATCTTATGTATGACAGTGCCACACTAGATAGCGTAGTTAAACTTATAAGAAACAGTCTCCTAAAAGATGATTACAAAGTAAACATTAATAGAAGTGATAAAAAACTAATGTTTGGTGAAGAAATAGATCCTTTTATCGATGACAATAATAGGCTAGACTTCAAAGATGAGTGTTACACTACTGGATGGGGCAGAGAACAGACGAATGGGACGTTAACAGATGTGTTGTTAGAAGCTGAAGTACCTGTTCTGCCGCTGAATATCTGTAGAGATAGGTACGCGCTGACTCTTCCGTTGAATGATGGACATTTGTGTGCGGGGAGCACGGATGGTAGCACGGGAGCTTGTGTGGTAAGTGCAAACCTTCTTTTGTTTTTATTAATTCCTCTCAAACTTGTTTGGGTCGGCACATTCGATTTGGCAGTAGGTATGTTTTAAACAACAACGCCGACCCGAAGTAATTTCTATACTTATTCGGCTTTTATTCGGCTCGTGCCGGTCGGCATCACTGAATCATGATTCAGGGAGGCTCGGCACAATTTGAGCTAATCCAAGAGAATTTTTCTTGAACATAATTATCTACCCGAATTATAACGACCCGAACGAGTGTGTACCTTACTGTAAACAAAAGAATAATTAAAATCATATAGAAAACTTGTCACGAGAGACTGGTATTAATTTGGTACTTAGTTAGTTATTTACAAGATGAATTTTGTTTGGAATTCTGCCCAGCCAAGAGAGAGTAAAAGCTAAGGTGACCTTTAGAGTGAATTCTGGGTGTGTTATTGTACAGACGCCAGCACATCAAGCTACTACAATCTGTCAAATTTATTTGATAGATTTTCAACTTTATCGCTAAGATATAAGGTTCAAAGTTGATTGGGAAAATTTTACAGTTTCGGGTAGCTTGATGTGCTGGCGTCTGTACCAGGAATTTTAATTAAGCTAATTATGTCTCGAGATTGTTATCTAAATGAAGAATTTTTTATTTTTATATCAGTTTTTTAATAAGAGCTGACCCTACCTATGCCTATTTTGGTTTTTATCATTAAAACATATTTGATTCCTATGTATTTAATTCATTTGAATTAGATCAATAAATTTTGCTTAGTATGTTGATTGAAGAGATCTTTAAAGATGAAGAGATAAGGTTTTCCGAAATCAATTTCGGAGAAACTCAACTTTTAAATAGGTACACATGAATCAAATGTTTTTTTGATCTTATGATCAAAACCAAAGTTGGTGTGTTTAAAATTATTTTAAAAACTTGAGATAAAAAAAAAATCTTCCTTTAGGTAGATAATAATCTCACACCATTCTACGTATTATCAATTATTCACCTTTACTGAAAAATTCCACTATTAGCACTCATCAAAGACAAATGAGTGAAACTTAGAAAACCTAGTCCATGTAAGTTTTAGTTCAATCTTCGTTCTCGCACAGCATATGAACTGTTTACGCAATAGCATCTGAATATATTTACATATCTTCTTGTTATCAGCTATCAAAATTGAACAGTTTTAAATTAATACATCGACTCTCGTATCTGATCACGTCTCAAAGATTGAAGACGGATTATTATGTAGCTTCTACCTGAAATCATGACCGATAGCAAGATTATAAGACTTGCATTCTTATTTTTTTCGAGTTTTTGTTTCTAACTCACAAAAGTTGACAGTTACTTTGTCGATCGCATTTGAATGAACTGTTAACTGTGTTATAAACTGGCGTTCTGTAGTTTCTGCCTACCCCTTGTGGGAGGAATGCCTGAGTTTTTGTACATATGTATGAGTTACAAAAAAAAAAAAAATCACCAATATGCACTAGTAATCGCCTCGTGACAGGACCGCCATTGAAACAGTGCTGTGACATTTTTTTTTAAATTTTAACAGAAATTATGGACTCAGTTTCTCGTGCAGAAAGACTTGAGATACTTTTTAAAACTTGAGAATGGAACCCAAGGCTTCATAGTTATCTATTAAACGTATATTCTACATGCCATACCAAACTGTCAATAACAACTGATCATTAGACCTGATAAGACTGATGTTGACTTGTTACAATTTAATAGTGTTCTTATTAATTTTCGTGACATAACTTCGCATTGGAAAGTTCAATCAAAATTCTTGACTTTCACTCATCAGAGAATATCAGGCAATAATAGCTCGGCTGTGACTGATTGCAAGGTCGTGATTTTGATGCTAGATGTGGGAATTCTGATGTCAATTATTTCTGTTAAGGTTGTGGAAGACGAATGACAGAAAATGATGTTTGATAACTTAGAAGTCTGTAAATAGACAAAAATTTTAAATATATATCCTAGTAAACCATCTTCAAAGGTTGAAAATGCCATAAACTCTAATATTATAGATCTAATAATTGACTATAATAATGAACGACGATAAGGGGCAGAGATCTCAGTAATTACCGACAAACTGTTTTGCAGTTTGGCATAATTATACTGATTAATTTTGTATTTTGTTATTTTTGGGAAAAATAAACAAAACAAACTATGGTAGATCGAGATAAATTTGCATACAGTCAATTTCATTTAAGGGGGATGCGCTAACATAAACCGCGTAGCTACGCGGCGCGGCAATCTACGCGGCGCAGTTTGCAAGGCCACGGGCTAAAAATTTTGGTGTTCATTATTTCGCGGCGAATAGAAATAAACTTGATTGGCTTCTTGCACTATTCGCCGCGTCTACCGCGCGAGCCCGTGACATGCGCCGTAACGATTCATACATTTGGTTCTATCGCCCACCGCGCCGCCAGTCGCTCGTGCAATTCACGGCACGGTTGGCGCAGTGGCGGGTTCGATTCCCGCACCGAACAAATACATATTTGTATGACCTACAAGAAGTTGTTCCGGGTCTGGCTGTTTGTGTATGTGAGTTTAAATGTTTGTAACCGCACCCACAATACAGGAGAAATTCCTAATTTAGGGCAACGTTTTTAAAAAAAAAAACTTCGCCGGTCGCCGCTACGCGTGGCATGGCTATTGCATTTCTATACATTTGTTTTAGTCGCGAGACGCTTCGCCATTCGCACCACGCGAATTTTCGCTGCAGCGAATATCCCGTGGCCAGGCCTTAACGTAGCCGCGTAAATTAAAATTTGCTTAGGTTTTTTGCAATTTGCAGGATTATAATCAGTAAGTTATATATATATTACCCTATTGAATGATTATATCATGAACATCATACAACTTGTGACTGACCTGCAAATTGCAAGAAACCTAAGCAAATTTTAATTTTTATTTATTGATGATTTTTATGATTATAATTCCGTAAATAAATATTTGTTACGGCCGCGAATCATATAGCGATCGACATACAACCCGCACCCTAATTACGTAACACACTATTACTCTCAATTTGAATCATTTTGAAGCATATTGCTAATCCATTGCTCCATATGTTCGAAAAATGGGTCTGCTCAGCAACATAAATAACGCAATGAATGTTGTTGAACTGTCAAAATGAAACCCATTTCTACTGATAGTGTGTTACGCAATTAGCCTGCTGACACTGACCAGCAAATTGCAAAATACTCGTACGTAAGAAAATTTGAGTTACACAGGCTACCCTGACGCTTTCGCTTTAAAGAGAGTTATCTAGATTTCGATTTTACAACTGCGGTTTACGTGCCAAAGTGTTTAAGTTGCGCTTAATTTAAAATTAAAATAAGCTCATTTTCATTTATACTTAGATTGGTTTTTACAACATGTTATTGGACGAACTCTTTCTTTCTTTCTTTTTTTTTTTTTAAAAAAAACGTTGCTTCACACTAGGAATTTCTCCTGTATTGTGGGTGCGTTTACAAACATTTTAAACTCACTTACACAAACAGCCAGACCCGGAACAACTACTTGTAGGTCATACAAATATTTGTTCCGTGCGGTAATCGAACCCGCGACACGCAGCGCAGCAGTCAATAGCTTAACCACTGCGCCAACTGTGCCGTCTCTCTAGCAAAGGAAAACATGATTGAATGTTATTTTGACACCGATTACTTTTTATTAGTAACACCTTCTCAGCCAATTTTAATTAAAAATAATTGAGTCACGTACACATCAATTTGGCATCCAGTTTCCTCGTGCGTTACTATTTCAATTATTTTGTGAATATACATACATAACCATACGAGTACATTGGAATCTGTAGCGCCGCATTCGTATCCGTATATTTCTGTACCTAGCTATTTTATTTTCTACCTTCACTAACATTTTCTACCTTTACATTTATGTATTTTACTTGAATGTTAAAATGATAAGGAGTAAAATGATTGCATAATACTGATCACAAAAAACTGTTTTGCAAATCTTGATATAGTTTGCAGTCTCATTATAAAATAAAATCAACTCAAATTATGGAATTTATCATCCTTTCCTATTTCTTCAAGATCAAATCCACCATCAGCCACTTCAACACTACTAATATCTATCCACCTTCTATTCCAGGGTGACAGCGGTGGACCCCTCCAGTGTCGGTCAGGCGGCCGCTGGGAGCTCCGAGGTCTGACTTCATTCGGGTCTGGCTGTGCCCGACGCGGTGTGCCAGATGTATATACTAATGTGGCCCACTACGTCTCCTGGATATATGCGCATGTTTATGCTAGCTAGTACTTGGATTTGTGTTGTATAATATGTGTGAATGTTAAAATTTTATGTAGCAGCCTGGTTTATGAGGACTATAGATATAGCTGGGTTGTGAAGCGTCGGGCAGTAGAAGACTTGTAACAAAGTTGATTAAATTAATGTGCGTTTCGCCATGATGACGCGAAATTAAAACGTTTGGTAGGAATTCTACTACCATCTCATTATCTGTGACACAACACGTAAAGTTTAGGAAAAAAAAATAAAACTAAGGTAAAATAATGGACTATTGAGAAGGTTTGAAACATTATTACATAGCGTATGCGCTAGCATAGAGGTGCAGAAGCAAGAGGAACGCGTTTTTATCTGTAAATGTGTCTACAGATACAGTGTGTTTTTAAATCAAGTCTGAGCCTTGATTGACTTGCCCAAGGTTATGTCTGAGCCTTGATTGACTTGCCCAAGGTTATGTCTGAGCCTTAATTGACTTGTCGAAGGTTATGTCTGAGCCTTGATTGACTTGCCCAAGGTTATGCTAAACATTCGGTTTTGCCATGAAGTGAATCCTTATAAAATTGCAATAATGCATCTTCTAGCTATTTGCTGTGGCATCTTTGGTGTGGTGTCTCCGAAAATAACACAAAATAGGGTATGCACAGAAGGAGTACTGCTTAAGTCTGTAAAATGATCCTGATCCTTCTACATGTGCGAAGCATGTTTATTAGCTAACGAATATGTATCGATTTATCCAAAACGTAAAGTTACAGCAAACTACATAATCTTGTCATATTACTAGAGTTCGGGACCGGGTTTCTGATTACATATGCTATTCACAAAAACCCTCTGCAGTCATTTTTTTTAGTAGGTATACGACACCTTATGAAATTACCCATTAGAATTTTTAAGGACTTCGGTAATATTAATAATATTCGATTGTTATGTCTGTGAGTGTATCTCTGTATGTTATTATTGCTATTGGTCTAGTATATAGTCATACCTATCAGAGGTCATTGGTTTATCTAACAAGTAAATAGATATCGGTTATTTAGAATATATTTACTTACAAAGTTACTGCCTCGATGGTCTAATTGTCGCAAGTGCTACTGATGAGCATGAGGTGCTGAGTACAGTCGCCGGGTCTGGCCAAGTGTTATTGGGTTTTTTTCATCTGGAATTTCTTATTAGCAGACTGCAGTCTGGGTCTGTGGCCGACTGATGGGAGTAGGCTCACCCCCCTATTACATGGGTCTAAAACTTGACCCTCGAAATCTGGGTGTACAGACACCAGCACATCAAGCTACTACAATCTATAAAATTTCTTTAATAGATTTTCAACTTTATCTTTAAAGCATTAGGTTCAAAGTTGATTGGAAAACATTGACAGTTTCGGGTAGCTTGATGTGCTGGCGTCTGTGCCATAGGTGCAGCTTTACCTACCTCCTCGAAGAAATAGAGGTGTGATCTTATGCTTATATTATGTGATGTTACAAAGTTATTATTTAATTTGTGTCACGGAGTAACTATTATCAGCGATCAAATTAACCTAATTCGTATTATTAATTTATTATGATTTTTGATTACCAATTTGTAAATATACCTTCTAGTCTCTGTAATAAATATATTTATTATTTATCGTGTTTATTATTGTTAAATAAGAGTTATTTTATATTAAGTATTTAAGATGTTTATGATTAATATCTATAAGTTACAGTATTTCGTATGTATAGTTACCGATGTTTTGACAAATAATACTCATGACATAACACCTACTTTTAATGAATAATAATTATGTTTCTAAAATCTCCTTTTTGTCTTGTTTCTGACTTTGCTCTAGCATAAGTATAAGTGTTCCCATTGCTGGGACAGCCCACAGTCTTCTTTGAGAGGGAGTGAGGGCCCAGTGCCCTTTGGTAGATGTCACATGTCTTTAAATTTTTGGTTCTAAGATGTCTCACGATGTATATATACCTTAAAGTTTTGAGAGCAATATTATAGTGGTGAAATAAATTACTCAAAGTGTCGGCCTGGGTTCGAACCCACGACCTACATCTCGTTCATCGGGGTCTATATCACTGGGTCATCACTGGACTCCTATAAATTTTCTATTCATTACTCTTATTGCTTGATCAAACGGGCACTAATGTACTTATTGTCTAAAAAGTGTGTATTTTGTACAATGCGGAACCTATAAACTTTAGCTATCTTAACCTGTTTAATTACTGTTTTTCTACAAAGTGTGTTATTAATATTTTTTTATTTTTCATTAGAATTAGTGTCGTAGTTACGTAGATATTTCATCCCATTACCACTCAAAATAACTGTGATTTAATTGATATAAATAATGTTCTCAAAAAAAATTCCATAGATTTTATTTAGAGCTTTCAGTGTGTTTAGGGCTGGCAGCATGCCACCAGAAGGCTAATTCTCGTACTTAAAAAACGTTTAAATTCAAGTCTCAAATGTCGTCTCGGCGCCAATAAATATAAAAAAAATGTCACAAATGTAGGCAAATCAGAGATTTATTGAGGGATTGAGACTGAGATTACCATAGTTCTTAAACGTACGGGAATTGCTCTTCTGACTTGTGCAGTAAAGCTGATGTCAGACGCTTCACGTCTTGTTCATTTATGCATTCATTCGGCATATTCTACTCAAATTGTAACGAATGAACACAAAAGCAATGAAAAGTGTAAATTAATTCATTACTGAACATAG
The DNA here is from genome assembly GCA_949629135.1 of Eremobia ochroleuca. NCBI lineage: Eukaryota > Metazoa > Arthropoda > Insecta > Lepidoptera > Noctuidae > Eremobia > Eremobia ochroleuca. Next base: position 2,023,334 of record OX451395.1, on the reverse strand, counting down.
AATGAAACCAACATGACCATTTATTCAAGTGAAGCCTTCGATCAACAATGGCACTAGATGATGGATTAGAAATAAAAACACATCGCTCAAGTGGCCGCGATTGCATATCACTTGATTATAAACCTTAACTTTCAAACATAAAGGTTATTGTCGTTTACTTTATATTTACTACTTTGATTGAAAAGTGAACATATTTTTAAAAGAAGAACTAAAATGTTTATGGAAAATAAAACGTAACTTCTAAGCAATAAGGTTGAAAAAACTGTGTTGCAACAGAAGACCACATATCTTTATTTTTCCAGCTGTTTTTGAAGTGCTCATCGGAAATCTAGAAGATACTAGTTATTGTTGATCGAGGAGTGAAGCGCCTGATATATCCTTAAGTAGAAGTTATTTAGTCAGTCTGCACAAGAATGTCTTGTAGTTTTTCTTATTTATTTTAAGCAATTCTAAATATAAGCAGTATTGATATTACTCGGGTAATATGTGTAATTATTGCAATACCAGGTTCTGTACAATATTTCACTATAAATAATATATGATTATTGTATTGTAAATAGGTGTGTAGTCTTATAAAAATAATAAAACCTTATTAAATTCTTGAAAAAATATTTTATTTTATTACAAAAACTTTTCACCATCAGTCTATTAAATTAAATATTTACAATGTATTTACAAATAACTTAAAATACAATTAAAATTAATATCACAATTGCTAAAAAGTTGTGGTCCCTTCAAACTGATACAATAAATTGTCAGATGAAAAAATTGCAGATTATTTTATGTCAAGTTAATACTGGGATCCTGATGACTGGATTACTGTTTCAAAATAAATTCATACAAGTGTCATTGTTACTTGAAAACTATGAACTGTCTATGTCAAGCCTGACACTATGGTTTCCTAGAAGAGCGTAAGCATTCAGCCAATGTTTCCCACTGTTGGGACACAGGCCTCCTCTCCGGGAGAGGGAATAGACCGTAACCCACCACGCGGTCCCAGTGCTTCATTGATATACTAAAAAACCTTTTTTGTATACCAATAATGTCGCATGTCATCGAATTTTGGTTCTAGGACATGCCGGTTTCCTCACAATGTTTTCCTTCACCGTTTTGAGAGCAGTGGTTATGAAATTAAATACACAAAGAGCGTTCTGTCAAGTTTATAACGGATGACATGAAAAACTGTTACTCTCCCCAGTAAACATTACACATTAAGGTGTCAAAAGCGCTCTGCATTTGGACATAACAGCCACATGTGCCATCACCGCTCATAAAGGAAACCATAGCTTAACAGATCAAATTGAAAAACATAATTATCATGAAAATGCAAATGAAAATTAATAGTTTATCACAATTGTTTCACACATTTTGCCGTGTTATAGGCACTTAATACAATTGTCGGGGAATGATAGTTGTGCTTTGACTATACAGAAAATTTAAGTTGCTAGTCAATTTGATAAACAATTATTTTCCTTGACTTTATCTATTATACTATCTACCTACTTAGCCTTCATATGATAGATTCCTATCTGACCCAAGATCACTAATATGTGTAACAACGTTCTCTTTCACTCTCCTCATTATTATTATTCATTTATTTTGATAATTACGTCAATAGAAGGAAAAAGTTGTCACAGTAGACAAACCTGTAGAATTAATGATAACCTCACCCCTTTCTAACTCCTACTAATTAATATTGAGCAATTTACTAATATCTACTTATTTACCTTAACAGCTAAACCGCCAGCGGAGTTTATAGTACTTAACAACATGAATGGCAAATCATAAATAAGTTCACACTACCCGGTCGTTACCAAAAAACCTATCATTCACAACATAGCCGCCAATGCTGATAGCGCCCGGGTAATCCGTCTAAGGCGTGTTACTTACTACGCGTACCATTTTTTATCATGTTTTCTTCCAAAATTTTCAGTTGTCACCAATATCTTCGTCTATAAAATAAAAGGTGGAAATCTAGGAATAATTATGCTATCGTCGGTAAAAAAGATTGTATAAATTATTATCTTGAGCATCCTTATAACTTAATCGATCCTAATGTTCACTTTTCTCACTTCACAAAAAGAGGCAAGACACTTCAAATCTCATACTTCACTCCTGCTATATCGAATTGAGCAAAAACATCTACTGCTTTATCTCTTCATTCATTATCAGAACTGACCAGCAAATCTACAAACTCGCTATCATCCTCATTGATAGCCAGGAGCGAGACTGCTTCTTTAGCCAGATCGTCATCATCTTTAAAATTAAATGCTACATTTTCTGCAATATTCAAGATCACACTACTTCTCCTCCTTTCTGAGCTTTTCCTCCTAATAATAGGAGTGGGGATGTCCTGTGGTGGGATGATCTTATACTTCGGTTTCCAGATCCTGTGGAGGCCTTGGGCTGCAAGGACTAGGCCTATGATGAAGAGCAGAACCTCGAGGGTGATGACTAACGGAGGAGCGATTAACAGGCGGAGACGGAGCAGGGTTACCACTTCTGGGGGTGGTGCTTTGCAGTACTGGAAGAATAGAAATTGTTTAGTATTTTGTGGTCTACTAGTCTATCGTCTTTTGAAATTAGAAGCTTCAAAACAATATAACGATTTCTGTTGAGGACTGTTACAATATTCACATATAACTATTACTATTATTACTAATCCACGTTATCACCATTCTTAGTGAACAAATTGATGGGAGTATTGCTGTAGGTATATATCATTAAATATCCCGATAGATGCTGTCATAATAATAGTGTTCTCTTGCATCACGTATATTCAATGGAAATGGTTTATCATGTAAAATATGATCTTACTTACCAATGAAAACCACATGAGCGGTAAAACTTTATCCTTCAATGGTTTTGTGATAGGGTTTCCTTTAGACATCCTTACTGCAAGGTTGATTTGGATCTTAATCGAGAAACTTAGAGGTGCTCCGATTACCTGTAAATAATTTTAAATTGCCATTTTAGTACAGAAAAATAGACAATAATAGAGAAATATGGAAGAAAAAGAAATGTTGCGCGAGCCACCAAATAAATTTGGATAAGGACAGAAGAAAGATGGCGATGAATAATGATGATAGTACAAAAAAAACTGTTATTGTCGAAATTTTGACAGAATATAACTACAAGCGCCCAAATCGAGAATTTGGACATACTAATGAATGAATCCAAGCAATTCGTCAAAGTTTCATTGTCTAAAACAGATTATCTGTGAGAAGATTAAAATCTGTGATTACTTACCGGTTCCAACTCAAAATGCGACGTATGCTTCTTGGGATCAGGATTCATACCCTCAAAATATGACTGCTGAACCGGATCCGAGTTCATCATGTGTGGCTTGGATAGATATATCGGGAAACCTGGAAATAATGATAACAATTCAGAATCTGATACAAGAAAAGCTATGTTGTTACCGAAATTAATTTCAAGAAAAAGTCTCTATAATGGTTGATGAAGATGATTCTGTACTGACCATAGTAACAGTTGCTGACATCAACAAATCCCTCGGGAGGACATTCGTTGCTGCAGTTGCAGGCGAAGGGAGAGTTGCTGCTGAAGGCTGTATTGTCCATGGTGTACCTGGAAGTAAATCGAAAGATAAATATGAGAAAGGTACACAGTCATTGTAATTTACTGAGCGTTCAAGAAATCTTGCTAACAAAAAGTGCTATTGGTAGCCATTTCCAGAAACCACTTTGACTTTGACAGATATAACAAAAAACCACTTTGCATGGTCTAACGCAATAAGTTCACATAATATACAGCCCGATTCAACTTTATGGCGGCTCTGAAGTACTCGCTGCGCAGTACCTCAACCTTCAACCCCGCTGACAAGTGATTTTTTTTTACGTATGTCTTTCATCATTTTCCATATAATTCAAATCGGGCTGTAGGTATCTCTGCATAAAATAAACAATTATAGAAGCAAATAATAGGATGTACTAGGATCCTTAATCGTGTGATCCTTAATCGTGATCCTTAACCATGTTTCAAAACTATTTAGAAGACCAAGAAATAGAAACAAAGGTATACTTACAAATAAGAACCAAGCCCCTGGTCACTTATCTTCTCGCTGACATAGCTGAAGGGGTAGTTCCTGCAAGCTTGCTTTCTGAAAATCGTGATGTTGCGACCTTTTTCGTAGTTGGATGGCAACATGAGGCCTTCATAAGATCCTTTGATTCTATTGCATGGTGTGCTGGAAGAGAAGAAGATAGTTTGAACGTGCAATCTTCAAGACTTTCGGGGTATTACGAATATCAACAGCTAGATTATTCTGCATGTTTTCCTTTTGTTGTAGTTTATGAGAAAAAAAAAAAATCATCTACGTTAATGTTCTACTGACCTTCATCAAAAAGTACATCATCATAGCCACATCGGACCGGATCGCATCACACACGGTTTCGTAATTTAGTTTAATTTAGTTCGTAATGTAGTTTTATCTAGAACGCTACCTAGGTATCTGTCCTTTCCTGCTTACCTGGATTCCAAGTCTGTGAAGCCTTGCTCAAGAAGACCAGTGGTGTTATCCCATGCATTTAAAGAGTATCTCCTGCTACGATCCTTGAGTTCCACTTCAGACCATTCCAGTTTTTGTGAATAGAACTGTGGAAAAAAAGAACTGACATTAGTCTTAATGTACAAAATTATCCATACTTTATGTAATCCATTAGAGGGGATGTTATTCTTGTGACGAATTACAAAATTATCCTGTTTGCCGGTTTTTTGCAGTGCTTCTAGAATGCTAATGCTTAAAATTATCTAAAAATAACGACCGTGGTAATGACTTCGAAACAAAAAAGTGTGCTGATTGATAACTAGTAGACACTTATGGTTATCTTAGCACTCTAAGTTTAAAATATAATATGGGTATGGTCATTGTAGCTGCAAAATATAATTCCTAGTGACAGAGACTTTTCTGTTCTAAAACTGCAAATTGTTACTATCTTGTGGGAAAAAATATAAAAATTTGGTAGTCAGGCTGACGTACTTTAGACTGTCATAAACGTTATTTATAAACAAGTTATTTTTTACTACTTGCTGTTAGTTGGTATGAATGTGGATGGCTATCAGAGACGACCAAAGAAACGATAAAAGGACTGTTTGAAAGATGATATGGCTAGAAAGGGGTGAGTACCGAGATGACGACTAATAGAGACGTATGGAAGAAAAAGGCATTTTGCGCCGATCCCAAATAGATTGGGATAAGAGGAGGAGAATGATGGTGATGCCTTTCAGACCAGTGGCACAGTTACGTCTCAAAAAACTGATCCGGAGCCCCTCTGTGCAATGCCTGTTAGAGTGCTTTATCAGGCGTTGGACAGAGGGTGTTCCGGATCAATCTTTTGAGAGGTAACGGTGCCCCTTCCATGTGAGATGGTGAATAAGGGTGGTTTTAGTGAGGTAATACCTCAGAACCTTAGGGACTCAAACCGTCACAGGGACCTTTATCGAATGGACACCATAAAAATATACCAACCCTATCCAGCAGCCCGATCTTTTTAAAATCAATCCAGCCAGGCAGCAAGGTATTCGCTATCGATACTATGGGGTCGTCGTAGCCCCAGAACATATCTTGCACGGTCATGTCCTTGAATAGTTTGGACCCCAGCGCAGACATGGAGTAGTAGGCTCCTGCATTTGCGAAGTATCCCAGCTTGTCTGCTGCTAAGGTGCTCATGGCCTGGAAAAGAATAATGAAGCTGTTAAGATACGTGTAAAAAAGGCTTTTTTCCCCAAATGGGTAGGAAGATGTTTGTTGTAGGAACACCGCTATCGTCAGTAATATTTAAGTGTATACTAGGTGTGTGTACTAGGGTTCTGTTCGCGACATCTTACGACTAAATTTTTTGTTCCCCCGCCCTGTATTACTTTTTGCTCGGCTCTTAAGTGTCCTAGCATGATGTTAAACATACTATGACCTTCCTCAAGGATTGGGCTATCAATAGAAAAATATTGTTTAAGCCTGATTGGTAGCTTCAGAGAGCGCTTTCAAACAAACATACAAGCTCTTCAGATTTATTATTAATATACAACGTGTAACGTTAAATGCGCAAAACCTGAAAATATGTAGTTTGATCAGAATAACGAGCAGAATTAATTGAACCACTTTTTAATATAGATCACATTTTTCAAAAAATCTTCATTAAAAACGTTGCCGTGTCTATTTATTAATAGGCCAAGCAACCCAATGTCAGCGCGGCGCAGCGGCCCGGCGACGACTCCTCCCTCGATAAAGCGTCGTCGCAGACGCATGGAACGATCAGAATGGCCAGTAAAACTAAAACCGCACACAAAACCTTTACAATTTTTAAAATGACTTATTTTCTCTCTGAAATAGGTCAATTGAATTAAAAATCAGTTGGGGTGTCTGAGGTTTTGCGCATTTAACGTTACACGTTGTAGATAGATCAGAGAGCGATCCCATTGCGTTCAATCGGGCGCAAATCCTGATTCCAGGCTGCTACTGAGACTTTCAAGAGATTCCTAATGGAAAACCTAAACTCATTTAATTGTATGTGAATACATATTAAAGCACGTACAAGATTAAAAGGTAGCTAATGTACAGCAAATCTACGGCTTTCTAAATGAGCGGTGGCCGCCACATAACGGCCTCAGTGATGGTTGTCATGAAAAACACCAACTTACTTTCATAAATAACGTTTCAGTGACGTCATTACAAAAAACAATACAAAATACAAAAATCGTTTATTGTCACAATTAGCATATTATACTAATAAACGTATTATATCAGATGAATAGTTACACACCGATTTCTCTCTTTCAGTCCTCAGTAATTTGATTTTTGAAAGAAGAAGACAAAGCGTTCTGTAACTATACAGACGTTATACAACGTTTATTAGTAAGGGGGTAAGACGTGTTTGGAGCTCAAAAGTCATTTGCCCGTACAATGCGAACGCTATATGGCGGCCACCGCTCTTCGAAGAAACCGTAGCTTTATCTAATTCAAAAGCGACACAGTAAGGTACAAAAGGGCATTATTACATGTTCCGCGTATAACTCAGAATTTCCATTCATTAGCCGAGATATCGACAGTGGAATGAGAGGTCATGATTATAATCAGGTTTTGTGAAATGTTTTATGTTAACCAGAAATACAATATTATGATGTTTTTAAGTTAAAAATATGTAGTATGGCGACCTGACAACTGTTTTAGTGTGAGTCCATTTTAAAAGTTAGCTATTGGTAGATTTTGTTGTCTCTGCGAAATATTTATTATTTTATAAAGGGGTACAGTCTTGAGGGGCCGGTGGCTAAATAATAACAGCCACACAGGTCGATCGATCAGCCGCGGTTGGTCTGTGGATGGGTTACCATCTTAACATACCGAGACCCCTCCGTGCCTCGGAAAGCACGCTAAGCCGTTGGTCCCGGCTGTCATTCGTAGATCTTTGACAGTCGTTACGGGTAGTCAGAAGCCTGAAAGTCTGACAACCAGTCTTACCTAGGGGTATCGTATCACCCAGTAACAGGGTTGTGGAGGTCAGACAGGCAGTCGCTCCATGGGCCCGCCAGCTAGGCGGGCATGCGCCGGGGGGATTGTGGACGCAAAGGCTGAGCCGGATTCCCATGACCCCCCCATCAAGGCGATGAGGGAACACCGCTGAGTTTTAGTGGGTATACTGCCACTCTGGCAGGGAGTCCCACATACTCCGTTCCGTCCCCCGACGAGCGGAGATGCGTAATGTCATTTCTCAGCGAAAAAAAAAAAAAAAAAAAAGGCAGTCGCTCCATGTAAAATACTGGTATTCAGCTGCATCTGGTTAGACTGGAAGCCGAGCCCAACATAGTTGGGAAAAGGCTAGGCAGGTGATGAAAGGGGTAGAGTCTTGGGCACAGGTAGTTTTGTATAGATAACATTTTTGAAAAATCGTTTAAATCCTGAAATTTTAGTGTTGGTAGATGTCACATGTCTTAAAATTTTTGGTTCTAAGATTTTTTTTTAATTTCCTCACGATATTTTCCTTCAACATTGGTGAAGAAATTATTAACACAAAGTAAAGCTCCTGTCTGGATTCGAACCCACGACCTACAACTAGTAAGTCGAGGCCGTTACCACTTGAGCTAGCACTGCTCTGCGCAGAATATACTAAACGTACCTACTTATGGAATTATGATTTAAATGATTTCGATGGGTCCTATGTATAAGGGCCAATGCAGCATTTTGAGCATTTTCACTTTTTTGTATTAAATGCTTCCTTTTACTGTATTTGATAACGTGCACTAAAAAATAATACACATTTATAGGTGAAAACACTATTTTTGTTTTAGGACCCATCGATTTTGATGTTGCCATGCTATTTTATAAGATAATAATTTCAGGTAAATACGTTTTGTTAATCCCTGATATCCTACAAGCATGGTTTCTTTTTTTATATCCCATAATACTAATTTTACACCCGTTCAAGGGTTTCAACCTGCTCATAACAGAGGACATTTGAAGTTTTTTTTTTCTGCGTGAAGTTTCAAGTTTTAAGTTGTTTCTAACTCAAAACCAAAAATAATTTTATTCTTAGTACTAGTTTCTGCCCGCAACTTCGTCCGCGCGAAATGTCTTCCTCACACGACCCACCCGTCGCATCCATCAACTACCCGAGCTGTCATTCGTTTTCGCTTAGGAATCTTTCTGACTTTTTTTCTTTTTGACCAGCTCCTAATTATCATAGCGTGATGTTAGCCTTCCTCGAAAGTTGGGCTATCAAGTGCAAAATAATTTTTCAAATCCAACCGGCAGTTCCAGTGATTAGCGTGTTGAAACGAACAAACAAATACTAAAAATAAAAAAAAAACAAACCCTTCAGCTTTATTATTAGTATTAGTATAGATGCCTAGGTAGCCATTTTTCCCAAAAACAGAAATCTTGAAGATATGAATAGCCAAGTAGTCGGTACTTAATATTTTCGTACCAAAACAGCATAGGTAATAAAATTTACAGAAGGAATCCCGCTAAATAAGTCAACATTCTAAAAATATTACGTTATCTATTGTGGTAAAAATATTGGACAAATAGACTAAATTATACCAAATAATTACTGATAAGGAACGAGACCATTAGACCGCGGAAGTTACAAATCAATTGACAAACAATGATAGGGCTTTCTGGTAGCACCACGACTTATTTTTGTGTAACTGTAAGAAATAATTATTCTTAGATGGCTTGGCTTGATCATATAGAGAGTATGAGTGAAAGGCGAGTAACAAAAGGTATTTTACAAGGCGGATGTGAGTGGAAACGATGGGAGGTGACGCCCTAGAAGGACATATAGTGACCGTATTGGTGATGTTCTTCAGAAAAATAAAAAATAAATCATTTATCATTATCTTCAGAAAGGCCAGGAGCGTAATAATCACAACCGGCGTGCATGACCAGCCGTGTGATTCTGTAACCATCTCATCGTGAAAACTTGGTTGAAGTGAGCGTGGAGTGAGTCGCCAATAGTGTCAAACCATAGCATCAGTATGACTCACTCTCACTTCACCTTAGTTATCACGGTGACATTTTTCCAGAATCGACCGACAGATGTATGAACGTAAACGAAGTATAAGTAGTAGGTAAGGATCGTATAAGGTGAGCGTTCTATAGTTTCTGCCTATACACACGAAAAAAAAAAGTCCGCCTCTGTACATTGATGTGCTTGAAGTATTAAATAAATAAATAAAGAAGGCATGTCCATGTAATAAAGTGTTCCGAAGACTACCGAAACTACCGGAAAACTGTCAATCCTGTTGAAAGTTGCTGAAGAAATACGAAACGCTCTGAAAGTGATTGCAGTCTCACCAGTGGGAACTTTAAAGGCTAATTATGTATGTAAGGCAAGGATATCTTCGATAAATATAACTTTGTGGCAAACATCGAATCTTTATTTAAACGCTAAGGAGTCGCGTGCTATACTAAAGCTCTAATATACATAAAGCTACTTCGTTCAAGTTGTCCTGCATCATGTATATATATTTTACTCTTAGTATATAAGGTCCCATTAAAATAGATGGACAAACTTTTAGAAATCATTCAGACCAACAAAATAAGGAAAGTGGTGAAAAAATATATAGGAAAAAACGCATTAGATACTTACAAGAGAAATAATCAGGTAACGAAAATACACTAATGTGCCGATAACTTATTATTTTAAGTCAAAATAAAATCACTTAAATCGGTGATTTTATTTATTTATTTAAATGCCTTAAAACTATCATTACAGGTCTAAACCTAATGCGATAGCCAAGTCACGGACACATAATTAAAAATAAATAACTATCATTGTTTGTAACATATTGTGAACAATAGTACTTTTGCGAATTCACCCCAGTGACATGTAAATATATCAATTTCGACCTGAATATAATTGATGCGAATTGCTCGAGTCAGAGGGGTAGGATATCTTTGGTTAGACGTACTGAGCGCTGTGTTAAAATTTGTCCATCTATTTTAATGGGACCCTGTATATATGTATTAAATGATAAATGATAAATGATAAATGATTTATTTCTGTAAGTAGGTTTGTACAAACACTTTTACATGTCAATCATATTTTTTAAACTAGATGAGGTCGGCGTTTCCTATCTGACTACTCTGAGAAGAAAGGCCGAAACAAACTCAGAGGTCACAGTCTCTTTTAAAGTCCAGACATAATCTTGGTCAGATCATGTGAAGACCATGTAGATTGGTGTCTGAAATGGTCTTTTGAGTAAAGAACCACACAGATTGAGCGGACCTGTCCAGTCAGTGCACGCATTTGTCAAAAATCGTGCAGCTCAACTCAGAACTTGAGGAGCCTTACGATTCGACGAACAATACCAATGAAAGGACATTTGGGTAGGCCGCATAAATTACTCAAACTGCCAGATCATGATTAAAACTAACTAAGAAGGAAAACCGAAAAAAAGAAATGACCCACATAGTCTTCACACTCACAGTAATAATAATAAAAAATAAGATACTTTACAAAGTAAATATCCATGTCATTGTTTATATAAAATTCATAAATGTCAATGTGTATATAAAAATCCGGATATAATCTTTGATCTTTGAGGACCATGTAGATTGGTGTCTGAAGTGGTCTTTTGAGGAAAGAACCACACTGAGTGGACCTGTGCAGTCAGTGCACGCATTCGTCAGTAACCGTGCAGCTCAACTCAGAACTTAAGGAGCTCAACGATTCGACGAGCAATACCAAGGACAGGACATTTGTGTAGACCGCATACACCACTCAAACTGCCAGACCATGATTAAAACGGAAACAATGACCCACATAGTCCTCACATTCACAATAATTAAAATAATTAAGACTTTAAACAGTAAATGTTCATGTCATTCTGTATATAAATAGATATTTAGAAAGAAAAAAAAAAAGAAAAAAAAACAAAAGTGTAAATCAGCAAAATAAAAAATAAACAACATTCACTGTCTAGACCTATTGGAGCAGCTCAATCCCAAGCTTTTTTGTCCTCAATATAGTCTTTTACAGTATAATAGGATTTCTGGCATAGATTTAGCTTTATAAAAGATTTGAATTTATTAATGCTTAGTTCTTCAATGTGGCTAGGAAGTTTATTATAAAAACGTATACATTGGCATCTAAACGAGCCACCTATTTTCTTGAGCCTTGTTGTAGGAACAACATATTTGTGTTTGTTCCTAGTATTTATATTATGGATATCACTGTATTTTTTAAACAGATTAATATTTTTATGTGCATACAAAAGATTATCATAAATGTACTGAGAAGGCACAGTCATTATATTAATCTCTTTAAATTTGTCTCTGAGGGAGTGTCTGGGACTTAATTTATAAATGGAACGAATTGCCCTTTTTTGTAAAATAAAAATTGTCTGAATATCGGCGGCATTTCCCCACAACAGAATACCGTATGACATCACACTATGAAAATAACTAAAGTAAACTAAACGGGCTGTCTCTAAATCAGTTAAGTCACGAATTTTCCTAATGGCGTATGCTGCAGAGCTAAGCTTTTTTGACAATTTATCTATATGGGGGCCCCATTGAAGCTTGGCATCCAAAGTTATACCTAAGAATACTGTGGTATTTTCGGGTTTTAACTCTTCACCCTTTATGAGAACACTAGTTTCTACTTGTCTAACATTTGGTACAGTAAACTCAATACATTTAGTTTTTTTTCCGTTAAGAAGTAGGTTATTAACATTAAACCAGTTAACAACTTTTGCGAGGGCACTATTTATATTGTCAGTAACCAGCTGCTGACGTTTGAGTTTAAATAAAAGTGAAGTGTCATCTGCAAACAACACTATATCATGTTCATCCCTTATGAGGTAAGGCAAGTCATTTATATAAATAAGAAATAAAAATGGGCCAAGAATTGAGCCCTGGGGGACCCCCATTTTTACTACAGATCCAGGTGACCTTTTTCCGTTAACATCAACTCTCTGAATCCTATCACTTAAGTAAGAAGTAAGAAGATCCAGAGAGGCGTTCCGAATTCCGTAGTAGTGAAGTTTCCTGATAAAGGTTTCATGAAGAACACAATCGAATGCTTTGGACAAATCGCAAAAGATGCCCAAAGCATCACATTTGTCCTCCCATGCATTATAAATATGTCCTAAAAGTTCAACTCCGGCATCAGTAGTTGAACGACCCCTTGTAAACCCGAACTGTTTGTTATGCAGTAATTTATTTTTGTTAAAAAATCTTTGCATTTGGTTTAAAATAAGTTTTTCAAAAATTTTACTAAAGGTAGGTAGTACTGAAATAGGTCTATAATTAGTAGGGTCTGATGTACTACCCGATTTAAACAATGGTATGATTTTACTATGTTTCATAAGATCAGGAAACTCACCACAATCAATACAATTATTAAATATAACAGCTAAAGTAGGTGCTACAATGTTTATAATTGACTTAGCAACATCCACAGAATTACCCCATAGATCTGCAGTCTTTTTAACATTTAACATGTGAAAAGTTTTAATTACATCTGTACAGGTGACATATTGGAAGTGAAATTCAGAATCACAAACTGGAACGTTTTCTTTAAGTATAGACTCTGCAGCAGCGGGTGATGAGCTTAGAGATTTAGTAGTTGACACAGGAATCTCTGAAAAGAAATTTTCAAAGGCCGCGGCGACTTGAGAATCTGATCTAATTACATTGTCATCAATAGCAAGGCTGTAGTCACTACTTCGGTTGCATGACCTTCCTGTTTCGCTATTAATGACATTCCAAGTCATTTTAATAATGTTACTACTATTTTTAATTTTTGAACTCAAATAACGTGACTTGGCTATACTACAGACTTTTTTAAATATTTTAGAATAATTTTTAACATATAAATTAAATTCAGCAGTGTTTATACAAATCCGTTCATCATATAATTCATAAAGTCGTTCTCTACTTTTATGTATACCAATGGTGGCCCAGTCACTGAAGGAAGCGTTACTATTGACTGATAATGTCTTTGGAATGAATGTTTTATCAAATTGTGTGCAATACATATTAAAAAAATCATTATATTGTTTGTTAGGGTCATCATTAGTCAACAAAAGTGGTAATTTACTTAAGAGTTTAGTTTTAAATGTTTCTAAGCGTTTAGTTGTTTTTGGGTTAACAGTGATATCTTTTTTAATAACTTTTTTGTTTTGATTTGGAATAGTGATCAGCTGTCCGCAATGATCCGAGTCTATTAAATTAATCATTTCTTTGTGGTTTGGTATAATATCTGTATAAATATTATCTAGGCATGTGGCACTAGTAGGAGTTATTCTAGTGGGCTCCGAAAATAGGTTAGCAAGATTGTATGACTGAAACAAACTTATGATTTTAGTACTTAACCCAGAATTTTCTAATAAATTAACATTGAAATCACCACAAGTGATGATGGACTTGTTTGTATTACAGATTTTGTGCAACACTTCATCCATAACCTTTTCAAAACAATCATACAATCCCGAAGGAGGTCTGTACACGCTTAATATAATGAACTGCTCCAATTCTATACAGGCTATTTCAATTGTCCGCTCAACAGAGAGGCTCACAATGTCCTTTCGGTCCTTAAATTTAAGCTGGTTACTTACTAAAATTAATGAGCCACCATGTATAGCATTTAATCTGCTGAATGAACTACCAACCTGGTGATTACTAAAATTGAACATGAACTGGTGGCTTTTAAGCCAATGTTCTGTCATACAAAGAATATCTATGTTGTAACAATTTAGGAATAATTCTACTTCTAAGTCTTTGTTTAAAAATCCTTGAATGTTTTGATGCACCAGATTGATACTGCTTAATTTTTTTACACTTTCATTTGAGTTATTAACAGTCTTAGTTACATTATATTCTTATGGTACTGTGTACATTATATCATAAGAAGAAGGAGTAAAGAATATGGTATACTTACAATGAGTGCTATATTCGGTATCTTGACAGTTACATTCTGGAGATCATCTACCGACTTCTCTGGCAGGAACTTGAGGTTCAGCTTGGGGTTCATGGTCATCACTCCTCGCTCCTGGTCAATCCTTATGTTCTCGTTCGTTCGCATCTCTCTGAAAACAAAAAAAAAATGGGATAGTGTTAATCAATAAAGTAGGCGTGAAAAGAAGAAGGTTTGATGTTTCGGTTCTATACAAAAACATTTATTTGGCCATAGAATATTTGTGTTGGTATAAAATTAACTTAAGTGTGATGATTTAGGTGTATTGTTCCAGCCGATGTATTCTGTAAAAATGTTATTGTGAAAACATCGGTGAAGTGAATATGAAATGAGTTGTCAATAGTGTTACTGTGATGTCAGGTGGAATGACAGCTCACTTCACCTGCATTTCCCCGGCGAGATTTTTAAATAATATATCTACTAAGTGACTCATCAACCAGTGAGCAAGCCAGTACAGTCGCAATTTTAGGAACCGTCTGTATAGGATATTGTAGTTATGTCGTAACTGCTTGCTTGTGTGGCTTAAAAAGCCTGAGCCTGCTTGTAGTGAGCCTTTTGGTCACTGACCATCCTTCTTCTCTTTACTTTTTCCTGAGTAAGTGTTCCACACCTACTTTATTGATAGCCCAGAAACGGTCAATCACACAGTTCTTCCCCAAAAATTCACTTAGCAACACTCATAGTCACGATCAGCAACATCTTACTCAAAATGTATCAACTGATTGTGATTCCGTCCAAGTTTCAGAACAAGGATAATGGCTTTACCGAAGCAAAGTAGCAAAATTTGTACAAAATCGTGATATTTGAAACACGTTGTGCTAATAAACGAGTGCGATGAGCTAATGTTTACAATGCTGCTTACCGCAAAATACGTAAAAAGGTTGTAGACTCTCTGATTCACCAAAAAATTTCATCACAATTTGAATCGCGACCTTGCCGAGTAAATTTGTTTAGCGGCACTGTTTGAGGCCGAAGATAGACGGGTATTCCCGAGAACCGTTAGCAATCAGACTACTTGAATTGATAGCAAACAACAGACTACCGAGGTAACTCTTTGCTAGTTTATCCAGGCTCATAAACAGGGAGCTCCCCTTCAACCATCAAGTGACTCAAGTGATTGTCGAATATAAGAGACCATGTAGTGATATAAGACTGAACCACGCCATCGACCGACCATCCATTAAATGCGGAAAACACAAAATCTGTCAATGAGGTAATGCTTATGGGACTATGTTTAGCAGCTACAGTGGACATCTTTTGACGAATGATGATGATGACAAATTAGGAGACACGACACATGACACTTTCGAAGTTCCTGAAGATAGGTATTAAGGAGCTACATTCTTCAATGAATGAAATTACCGAGTCCCAAGAAAATGAAATCGTTGCTAAGGCAGAAATGATTTTCGGAGTCGAGATAGTCTTTAATTACTCGACTACGGCATAACCAAAAATACTCGTTCGTTTAGCCTCAAGGCGTGAGGGTGACTCTATTTAGCCTTGTCGTGCAGGGTAGAGTGGAGGGCACTAGACCACATGGACACTCACTACGATGGACTAACCAAATTAAATCCGCAACGGGCAACCCTTTTATGGGTACACCAAAAATACAAAAAAATCGGAGTAGGTGGCGAGAAATCACATCAGCCCCTAGACAAAAAATTACATGAGGACTTGACAAGATTGCTACGAAGAAGAAGACGGCATAGTCAAAGGAGGCTTTTGACTTTATGAAACTGTGTACCTTTTACAAAGTGACAATTACCCACAACCTTACCGGGCAAATGTAGTGAGTCAATCAATAAACTTAGTAAATATACTACGCGTTGTTTTCACAGAATATTTAACTAGTATACGAATTATGTCAACAAGGAAGTGCCGGTGTAATCAGTCAGACATAATGTATCCATGTGACTAGGAAGATTACGTCAAGGCAAAGGGCAAGTGTCTAATCGGCACCCTGATTGAGTAACACCCTATCACTCTCAATTTAAATCATTTTGAAGCATATGGCTAATCCATTGCTCCATATGTTCAAAAATGTGTCTGCTCAACAATGTAAATAACGCAATGAATGTTGCTGAACTGTCAAAATTAAACACATTGCTACTGATAGTGTGTTACGCAATTACCCTGCTGAAATGAAGTTGAGTTGAGTTGTTGTTGTTGTTGTTGTTGTTGTTGTTGTGTTGAATGTTGTTGAATCGATCGAGGAGGGTGTGGTTTCGACCAATTAAATTCCACAGGTGGACGTTTTCGTCGGCATATAGGGAGCAACTACAAGATCTCTCACTGGTGGTGCCATTCATGGGCGAAGCTAAAAATGTTCTCGGATTTTTGACTTGCGTAAGTTACTGGGACGGTTTGAGGTAAGTCTTTGACCTCGAAAACACATTAAATTAATCGTTTCTATAGCTATCATCACACCGACCTGACTTAATAACTAACTGGGGGCTAAGTCTACTAATTTAAAAACGTTGCAATGTCGTCTCTCCGTTGTGAGTTTTTGACAGATTGTGACGCAACCTGTCATAAACAAACAATGGAGCGACCATTGAAACTTACGCCCCTTATGTAGAGTACATTACTACGCGAAATTGCATGCAAGGGTGAGCTTCTATAAGTATCTTCGTTTATCATCAGGATGGTGAACGAACTAGAGGCTATCGAAACCTTTATTACAATTTTTTTTTTCAATTTAGTGTTAAGGCCTCTTCATGAAGGGCTGATACCAGTCGGGGTTGCGGCGACTGATCCAGTATCTCCCGGGCTCCCAACTTATGGTACTGGAAGAAACAGTTGGGTTTTAGTCGGTAGGATTCTGACATAACCCTCCGTTTTCCCTAGACGGAGGGTATCCATGAGGATTTCCCCACAAAAAAAAAAAAAAAAGTCTCCCTTTCTCCTTCCTCTCCTCTCTGTCTAAGGCCTCATTTACGGAGACGCGGGGCGTCGCGCGTTGCGTTGAGCGGCGCGGCCCGCACTGAATTCAAATATATGGCGTTGTATGAGTGCGTTTACGGAGAAGCGATTTTAGACGCGTTTGTTTGAATTAGGGCGTTTTTTGCGGCCGAGCCCGCGGATGGCAACGACGCGTCCCACGCGGCGTTTATCGCGGCGGCGCACGCAGCGGCAATTCTCGATGAAGCTATGTCCGAGGCGGAATCTTCTGTCAGTCTTATTTAGAAATCGCGCAACACAGACGTAGTCACCGTCGCAATGGAGTATGATATGATCGACTTTTTTTTAGAAGAAAAAAAAGTCTTTTTTTTCGCTCCTGTATTGCAGAAATAACTAGTTCCAATTTTTCGTCATTCATGCTGCAAGTTGCGACACGTGCGCTCGCATCTCTCGCCAACATAAAACTAGTCGATTTGATCGAGGCGAGCGTGCGCCGCCGCGATGCCCGCCGCGTGCTTCGCTACACGCTAGAGGATTCGCCGCGGGCGCCGCGGCGGGCACCGCCACGCTTCCCGTCTCGCTTCTCTATGAACATGGTCGTATATTGCTATAAGTTTGTGTTTACGCGTGCGATGATGCGTGCCGCTTCACGCGCCGCCCCACCGTAAACAGAAAAAACGTCCGACGCGCCGCGAGACGCTACGCCACACGCGACGCGAGACGCCCCGCGTCTCCGTAATTGAGGCCTTAAGCTAGTATGGACTGAACCTTAAGAACATAAATAGATACTTACTGAAACATAAAAGGCCCGACCTCCTGGACCTTCAGAACCTTCTCAGCATCACTGAGGTACTCGCGCACGTTGGTGTAGTTGTAGACCCACATCTCGGACAGCATCTCGTACGTCGGGTTCTCCCACATGTTGTAGAGGAACGAGCCTTCCCGCATATCCATGTACTGTGGACAAAAAGAAATTAAGATTTAGTACCGATACAGGTAAAAAATTAGCATTCTTCATTGGGGTGACACTGACAGCTCACTCCACGCTCACTTCACCTAAGTTTTCACGGTGAGATGTTACAGAATCGCACTGCTGATACTGATAGGATAGACCGAGTAAGTAAGTACCGAATTGTAAAAAAAATTAAGTTATTTTTTCGATTCATACATTATTTCTTAAAAAAATCTGAGTAGTTCCACTGTTTAAACTCAAGTTTTGTTTGTAAATTATGGCTTTGCCCCAGCAGAAAATAACTTTTCTTTTTTGTTGACCATTACCGTTGTATAACGGTTCTTTCTTTTGTGTATTGTAAGACACTAAAATATTTTCCGAAGGTGCCCGTGGCTAAATAATAACAGCCGCACAGGTCGATCGATCAGGTTAAACTACGCTTGCCGCGGCTGGTCTGTGGATGGGTGGCCATCTTTACATACCGAGACCCCTCAGTGCCTCGGAAAGCACGTTAAGCCGTTGGTCCCGGCTGTCATTTGTGGATCTTTGAAAGTCGTTACGGGTAGTCGAAAGCCCGAAAGTCTGACCACCAGTCTTACCAAGGGGTGTTGCAGTAACTGCGTTGTGGAGGTCAGATAGGCAGTCGCTCCATGTAAAATACTAATATTTAGCTGCATTCGGTTAGACTGGAAACTGACCCCAAAATAGTTGGGAAAAGGCTAGGCAGATCAGTTATTTTCAAGTTAAAACTAGGTATGAATGTATTTACGTAGCTACGGAGAAGCAGTCAATGCTATTAACAATTTTAAGCCCTACAAAAAGCTTCAGTGTCTAGACATTTATGAATGATATCTAAAACATAAACTTATGACTCTTAAAACATAAAAAAATATATCCTGTATTCACACTTTTAATATGCCCATTTAACACCGCAAAAAGCTGAGCCATAAATGGTCAAATGGTCGTAAAACGTAGCTTTAATTAATTCGCACATTTATTTATGGGAATGATAGACGTCAGTGTCAAGATTTAGCAAAAAACTTTATAGAAAAAAAAATGTGGCGTTCATACAAGTTCTGTTTCTATTTATTATGTTAGTTTCGTTAAAGTTCGGAGAATTATTATGATTAATGTTTAATAAAATTATACGCAAGGCTACACATCAAGCTATAATAATGAGTATAATCTGACCTCTGTTTGTACGAAAAACCTATACAATGCGAGGTCAGCTAAAACTGGAAATTTCTATCAGTGGCCGATGGGTATCTTAAGACAAGAAAACCACCTCATTCTTTAGTTGTTTTCTGTTAAAAAATATGTTTTTGCTTCATTTCAGTTTTATAGCAAGCCACTTTAATGGCTTTGACATTAATTTGACACACGTATACGTTATTATTTATTGATTTATTTACAATTTTCTAAAATAGCATCTTGGAGCAACCTGTCATGAATAAATAACTGTAGCGCAGGGGTTTTTTGTCACGGAACATTCGCATCAATGAAATTAAAACGAATAACGTGTAAAGAATAGGCTAATTGAAAGAAAAAAAGCTCTATCTCGGCGAGCGGCGCAGGCGGCAGTATTCAAATTACGAATTATTTAATATGTTGTTACAATTTTTATGGCAACATTAATTTAACACACGGGTAGGGCTAGTAGCCATTGGCCCTAACCGTGTGTTAAATGAATTTAGCCATTATAGCGGCACGTTGTATGCAATGTTGCAACATTGCAACATAAATGGAATTATCTGGTGGCAGAGATCATCAGAAACTCGGATGACTGGTAACCCTGAACGTAAATAGATGAATATAGACAACAGTGTTGTATCCTTCGTGTACAAGGAAGTGTTGATTACTATGTATATTGGGCTAACCCTTGGCTGTCAGACTTTTCTCGTAAAGCTCGCTTGTCTAGAGACAACAAGAACATAGCAAAATTAAAGACATTGGACTACTTTTACGCGTACAAAACCGGTAACCTGTAACGGTTGCAGTAAAAATGGTGGCGCCGGGGTTGGACTTTACGGTGTTAAAAAAACGTTCTCTAGGAAAACACACCAACTTACTTTCTTGAATAACGTCTGAGTGACGTCATTCGCCTCTTAATTGCCATAACCGTAGCTTGTAAGCTCGCAGTTCACTTGTTTCGTTAGGAAAAAACATAGCCAATTTAAACACACTGGACATGGACAATTATTACTAAGCATCATGCCAATTTGCTTGTCAAATTACTGACTAATACCACATAGTAATCCGTAAAGATTAAGGCTCCAGCAGACAGGCACGACGCCACTCTAGTAGAACAATTTCTGTGGAAACTTCATGGAAATTGGTCTATTAAAATCGCTTCACGTCTGCCTGCAGGAGCCTTTAATCGGATCGGATATTTTTTTATCAACATTTTTTGTGATTTCTTTACGTTTTATATTTAATTAGCTGTCGTAGTTATGTTTGTCTATTAGCTGTGAATGATTGTCATAACAAATGTGGCTGACGTCAGACGATGATATGTCTTCTCATATCGATTTATTTATTTAAGAAAACAATAAATTATGTATCAGAAACTCGCTTAGTGACATCACAACCGAAACGGAAGGGAAATGAACGTTTCACAAATAATTATGAAATGCCTACTTTTAACTATTTCGTCTGAGTTAGTTCAAAGGGAGCTTTCATCCCGACAAAAATAACGAGACAAGAATGGAAAAATCAAAAAAATAAAAAATACAGTTAAATAAATTGTTGATTGTTCTAGAAGACGGAGTTGTACAGACGCCAGCACATCAAGCTACGCGAAACTGTCAGATTTTCCCAATCAACTTTGGACCTTATGCTTGAGCGATAAAGTTGAAAATCTATTAAAGAAATCTGACAGATTGTAGTAGCTTGATGTGCTGGCGTCTGTACTTGTAAGGAAGACAGAGCCCTATCAGTGGGATGCCCCTCTGTAGGGCAAAGGCTTCTGTCTCCTTAAAAACCACTTAAGGACTTGTACGGGACCATACATAACTCTACCGACCTGAAAGCTGTGCATTCTGCACACACAGCATTCGTACCTATTATTGCAAATAATGTTTATTTATATTTTTTATTGCTGGCACTGGAACTCCTACGCATCGACAAAACACAGCATAATAAAAAGCATCATCGGATATAAAGCTGTGTGTTACAAACTTCCGCATTTTTTTAATATTTCCACTTTTTTAATCCATTCATAACCAAATAAAGGCACATCATTGATATTTAAACTAACAAAAGATAAATAACCTTTCAATTTAAATACTTCTATTCATTCTGTCATTCATGTTTGAGTATTTTTTGTTCAATTCAATAGTACTTACATATGCTAGTACGTCTTAACTGTATACTTTGTAATAATAATTCATAGATATTGATTGTTATATTATTCAGGGCTCGGCTGCCTTAGGGGTGCTATGGAGCGACGACTCAAATTGTAGTAATTTTTTTTTTTCGGAAATGTAGAAATTTTGTTGCAGTATCGGGTTAACTTTGAACAAAGAAACCACGTTGGTTCTGAAAAGCATGGCCCTGCGAGGAACCGTTTCCAAGTTAGGAGCTTTTGATTTTTTTTTTTCCTATGATGTATTAATAATAATGAAATAAAAAATAATAATAATCAATTAATTAAATCACTACATAGTATAAAACAAAGTTGCTTCCCTGTCTGTCTGTCCCTATATATGTTTAGATCTTTAAAACTGCGCAACGGATTTTGATGCGGTTTTTTTTAATAGATAGAGTGATTCAAGAGGAAGGTTTATATGTATAATACATGCATAATATAGTAGAGAAACACTGATAATTTTAGAGGTTTCTAATGTGATGTCGTAAATAAACACATTTTTTTGCGCTTACATTGTAAACGCTGGCTGAACCCGTCGAGATAGATCAAAATAGTGTACTACAGTATTGTATACCTTAAAAAGGTCTACAAAAAAGTCCGCAATGGTATATGTCTATCTCTTAGGGATAACCCACAATAACCATTTTTTATCCTATACCTACTTTTTACGAGAAATAATGGCTCTAAAATTATCAGTGTTTCTCCATTGCACCCGTGCGAAGCCGGGGCGGGTCGCTATAATATATAATTGAACTGGCAAGTAGACGTGAGTTTGAACCACCTAAATTAACGTAGAAAGCCGCACTTCTAGAATAAGCAGAACATGCTTAACTTAAGCATACCTACACGGGATAAACTTCTTATATTAAACCGCAACAAAGTAAACAAACTAACTAAATCCATTAAGAAACTACAACATGGCGTCGAAAAATTCCTCCGCATCGCTGTCGACTGGTAATGTACCCAAGAGACTGGCGGCATTGCCACGATGTATGGCAATTCTCAGCCTCTGGCCAAGGTAAAAGTTAGCCCTTCGATCACGGGAGGAGTCGACCAGCCGTTTGGAGATATCGTTGAACGAAAATTGGTATAATTAAAAATATGTATAGGACAGACAACTAATATGGCTAGAAAGTTTTTTAAAATTTCCATAATTACCAAAAGTGCGCTATACGGAACTCGACATTCGAAAGAAACACCCACACATTGTTGTGTTGTTGTTGTTGTTGTTGTCATTTGTCAGTAATACTAAGTGAATCTTTTTGCTAGCCTACCGTTACTTTTTGCACAGATATCATGAATTCACTTGACCCTGTCGTAAGACCTTCAATATCATTCGTTTATTTTTAACTGCCAAGAACCTCAATGCTGCGAACTCGAAAACTTCAACTATTTGACCGGATGAACTTTGGGAGGTGCAAAAATAGTATTCATTTATCATAAAATTTAAATATGAATTGTTTGCTAGACTGTTAATTTGTTAGTCTGTTGAGTAACGCTTTTAGGAACAAAACTTAACGAAGAACGGTGAATTTTTATGACACGTTCACTGTGAATTAAGTAGGGTATTTGGGTATTAAGTATTGAAACTCGATACTACAAAAACCGCAAAAAAAAAAAGGTTTGCGCATCCAATTCCCATACGTACTGGGTGTCCGGAAAGTCATGGATTACATTTTACCTGCTGATGGGCCACATTGGGATCTACCCATAAAATAAAATAACCATCATAAAAGTCTTATGGTTTCCGAGTTTTTTGATGTTTAATGAAATTTTGGAAAATCTCTACCTTTGATAAGTTTTTTCCATGCCATTTCTACGAATGAAAACTTTTTTAAGTAAGTACAGGTATTTTTATTTTCATCTTGAATCATCCTACTATCGATTGAATACAAGAAAGTTACAGATCATCTTTTAAATACCTAAAATTTAGGTTCAAACTTAAAATTTTCACCAAAAAAAATTAACCTATTTTTGATCGGCTCTGGTGAAAAAAAAAAATATTGGTAGGTCATATTTTTTTTTATTGATAGATCTCAGCAGGTAAATGGTAATCCATGACTTTTCGGACACCCAGTATAGACACTGTGGGGTTTATTCATAAACGATTATTATAGTTAAGTAACGTTTAACCGTCAAAAATGGATGGTTAAACAGTCACTAATCACTAGATAACTTTAAGCATAATCAGCCTATAATAATAAATGATAAATTATTTATTTTCTGTAAGTAGGTTTGTACAAACACTTTTACATGTCAATCATATTTTTTTTAAAAACTAGATGAGGTCGGCGTTTCTTATCTGACTACTCTAACAAAGGCTGAAACAAACTCAGAGGTCACAGTCTCTTTTAAAGTCCAGACATAATCTTGGTCAGATCATGTGAAAACCATGTAGATTGGTGTCTGAAATGGTCTTTTGAGTAAAGAACCACACAGATTGAGCGGACCTGTCCAGTCAGTGCATGCATTTGTTCCCATTGCTGGGACAAAGGCCTCCTCTCTCTCCTCTCAAGAGGGAGGGGGCTGTAAAAATCCATCACGCGGACCCATTGCGGACTGGTAGATGTCACATGTCTTCGAATGTTTGGTTATACGATATGCCGGTTTCCTCGTGATGCTTTCCTTCACCATTTTGACAGCAATGGTAATAAATAATTTGCACACCGTCAAGCGCCTGTCCGGGTTTGAACCTACGACTTACAGCTCGTAAGTCGCAGCGGTTACCACTGGGCCACCAGTACTCTACTACGATTACTACTGCGATACTATAAATACGGAAAAAAATCCTTGCAATTCCCACATAGATACTATTTGTCTTGTTAGATGTTTGTCTGACTACGATGTCGAAATAATGTATTTAGTTCCAAAGTTCTAAGTTCGTTCGCTCGTGAGGCTCAGTTGCACTGTTACAATAAAGTTTCCTTTACAAAATCAATTACGAAACTACCTTTATTTGAAATAAATTATTTTACTTGGTCTTTGATAATGGCAAAATCAATAAAGTTGGGCGCGATGCAGCACATGCGATGGCCTAATACGTATCTTACACTTAAATACATCAAATTAGCAGCTAAAATAATAAAATGTGTTTTTTTTAAATAATATTATTCATACCAAATCAATCTTTGTTAAACCAAAATTAACTTTAATTTGTACTATATGGCGTGAGTTTATACATACACATACACATTCCCACGGGGGTAGGCAGAAACTACAGAAAGCCAACTGCTACGATATTTACGTCGTTTACATAAGTACATCAGCGGGATAATTGCGTAACACACACAAAATAACAATTGATCACAATGGTTTAATTTTGATACTTTACCTATGTCCATTGCGTTATTTACGTTACTGAGCAGACGAATTGTTCAAACCTATGAAGCAATGGATTAGCAATATCCTTCATAACTCTCGGATTGTGATAGAATTAGTGTGTTACGCAATTAGGGTGCCGATCACACACGCGCGCCGGTTGCGAGTGCTACGCACCTGACCTTTCTGAAGAACGTCACCAACAATGTAAAAATAAATGTTTTTAAAGTATTTTTTTATATTAATTAAATCTATGATCACGAATGACCGTGACTTTGCTACAAAAGTTACATTGACCTGTGTGCAATGTGTATTCTTTTTTTTCCAGATCCCTAATGTCATACATACCTATCAGAATTCAGCCTATCTTGTACAGAATTATCTCGGTACGGTAGCAGCGTGAGCTTGTGGAATAATGCTGCAAACTATGCTCCAAAGAGGGCAGGCTATCACAAGACACGAAAACACGAAAAGACACGAAAAGAAGAAGAAAGGACACAAGTCCTTTCTTCTTCTTTTCGTGTCGACGATCCTAAAGCACCTTCACATACAGAAAAAACTAAAAATACTATTAATATATATATATATATGTCATAATCATCACTAAAACTCAAATAAATTATAAATTAATAAAAATAAAAATAATCATAAAACAATAAATTCTAATCTAAGTAAAATAATTAATAAATGTTTATGTTTAGAAATAAAAATTAAATTTCCCACAATAAATATTAAAATAAAAATTCATCGATGTTTTATACGTATTGTTTGAGCCCAGTAGGGGATCTTGAGGCTAAGTAATAACTGCCGCACAAGTCGATCGATCAGGTTAAGCTACGCTTGCCGCGGTTGGTCCGTGGTTGGGTGACCATATTCACATACCAAGACCGCTCCGTGCCTCGGAAAGCACGTTAAGCCGTTGGTCCCGGTTGTCATTCGTGGATCTTTGACAGTCGTTACGGGTCGTCAGTAGCCCGAAAGTCTGACAACCAGTCTTACCAAGGGGTATCGTATTTCCCAGTAACTGGGTTGTGGAAGTCAGATAGGCAGTCGCTCCATGTAAAATACTGGTATTCAGCTGCATCCGGTTAGGCTGGAAGCCGACCCCAACATAGTTGGCAAAAGGCACAAACAAAACGCACATTACATAAAAAAGAGACGTAAAATATATACAGATAAAACGTCAACGTTGACAATGTAAGATCTAAAATGCTGTCGTGCCAGCGACACGGAGAAAAACCTCTCGGTTCGATAATTTATTTTTTTACATTTTTATGCTCGTTGGATTAGCTCAAAACCGTTTTTTTCTTTTTTGTAAAAAGGTTAATCAAATGTTTAAATTATACAGGTTTTAGAAGATCTAGGATAATGATTTATGGAATTCATTGTATTAACATAAGGCAATACCGATTGATGCCTTTATCTTTTGTAATCTGAAGATTAAGTTAAAGTTAAGATGTAGAAAACGAATAGTACCTAAGATTTATAAATATTTATCAACCTTTTTTGCTTAAATTATTTACACGTCACAAATTGACATGTAACTTTAGGTTTTGTTTGTCACATGATTAAACAAGAAACTTGTATTTAAAGTGGCAAAAAAACAATTGAGGAATGTTGTTGTACGTACCCACCTACCTTTTAGTGTAAATAACCTTTGAACAATAGTTAAATAAATTAAATAATTTACGTACGAGCTTTTTAAGAACAGCAGTTTTACAAAATCGAAGGCTCGAACAAATTTTTTTAGAGAAATATTATGTTTTAGGACCAAGTTACCAATTCATTGTGCACACACACACGTGTGCTAAAAGTAACCTGCATCTTGTGTTTTCATTCTTAGGGTATTTGATATCTTCTCCTACCTGTTAAGTAGATATATATGTACTTATTATTTATGTGGTTGCCACTTAAAACCAAAAGTCCTTGTGGCAAATATTCCTGACGCCGATAATCCGCTGGATGCAGTGGGAATATTTTCTATCTTTTTTATAAGACTGATGAGAAGAGACTAATGCCAAAACGGCTTTAAATAAACCTACTTATGACGTGTAGACAATTTTATTGAAAACATAATTTAACACGTAAGTTAGCTTCAACGAATGCGCAAGCATACCGAAGCGTGTGTTAGCATATGCACGTGTTTTCGCGACTAAACTCCACCTTACTATGTTATGTGCATGTCAGAGCTATCAAAAGTGAAGGTCGATTTTAGTAAACCGTTTAAAGAATGTCAATGATATGTCTACGATGTAAATGACGCAGTGGCATCATATGCATATGTTCCCACTGCTGGACACAGGACTCCTCTCAGTGAGAGGGAGTGGGCCGTAATCCACCACGCGGTCCCAGTGCGAGTTTGTAGATGTCACATGTCTTCGAATTTTTGTTTCACTCTGTTATCCTTCATCGTTTCGAGAGCAGTGGCAATTAAATAATTTACACAAAATAAAGCGCCTATCAGGGTTCGAACCTATGACTACAACTCGTAAGTCGCGACCGTTACCACCGGGTAACCGCTGCTCCTGTGCAGTGGCAGACTGCCTCACAATCCGAACGTTAACGAAATTTTAGACAGCAGATAGAAAAACAGGCCAGATCATCGTCACCCCAGCAATATGTCAAAATAGTGTAACCGCCGCCCGGTATTACGCAGCAAGTCCCAGAGGATCTTAGACAGAGTTTATTCATGCCTCATTTATATCCAGGATTAAAGGCACCCATACCATTGTTTTAATACAGCTTTATTTTTAGGTTTTTAAGAAACAACAGCCGTGCGATTCTGTAACCATCTCACCGTGAAAGCTTGGGTCAAGTGAGCGTGGAGTGAGCTGTCATTCGTTAGGGATTAACACTATTAAGTGCTCACTTCACTTATGATTTCACGGTGAGATTTTTACAGAATCGACCGGCTGTTCACAAACTGGAATTATTTATTAATTTATTTAATACTTCAAGCACATAAATGTACAGAGGCGGACTTAACACCATAGGAATTTTCTACCAGTCAACAGCTCAGTCAATTATCACGCAAGCAAGCGTTTGACTGCTCATTCCTTTGTAAGAACCGATACCTTTGCCCCAAAGTAGGATGATTGTAATCTGCTAATAAATAATAGATAACATACTATTCTTTTTTATGTTCGCAGTAACAATTTCCGAAGTAAAATATAATGCAGAAAAAAGTAAAACGTTGGTGCTTTTAGTAATGAAAAAAAATCAATGTATCACAGACACCAGTAAAGATGATTAAAGGTGTTCTTGCAAGAGGGTCAGCAGCACAGCCTGACTCAAGCATCACCACGTGCCGCCTCACGCGACCTGACGCCTAGTCTAACCCAGCCACCTCCTTTAGGTCGTCCGTCCATCTAGCTGGGGGGCGTCCCACACTACGCTTGCCGATACGCGGTAGGCGGATAGGTGTTTATAATGTTTTTAAATTACAGTGTTAACAGGTATGGAAGGACAATGTAGGCCTGTCAACGGTTCTGGTCACTGGTCATTACTTAGAAAACAAACAGATAACATTGGAATTTCCTGAAATGAACCATGCATCTGCCTCATAATGATTATTAAGAAATTCGAGTTATATGAGTTTTAGTCCAAATATTAATTTGACGATAAACATCTCATAGGGGTTATTGACCCGGATGCGTAAATAGTACAAATTATCACGATTCTAAAACAATAAACAAGTATTTCGCATGCTTAGACTGAACTATTTTTTATTCAGCATCTTCTGAGATATAAAAACTTGAAGGAAACAATAGTCTGTTGTACCTAATGATTACCTTTGCCATCATAAACCTCGAGATAAAAAATATTTGATGGTGTTTTTTATACAAATCTAATTCCTACGTAGACTCAGTAATTTGTTTGTATGAAATAGACAAAAAGTCATTTTTTTAAAGCTACTTTTATTACGTCAATTGGTCAGGGCACTGATTCGCTGGACGCTTTGCAAATACATAATGCGAATATGCGTTTCATGATGACTCTAATAGCAACGTAATAAAAAAAACTGTATTCGGAGGAGGGCGTGTTGCCTTTTCTTAAAACCGGCTTTAATCATGATATAGAACTGCAAAAATCATGAATTCACTAGATAATTTCAATTACATGCGTAGCTTACTCAGGCTACAGAAATATAATTAAAAAGAAAAATATTAGAACTAGTAAAAAAACTAAATAAATTGGGTTTTATTATAAATAAACGAACGGTAAAAAATATAAGAAAATAAGGTGACTGTCCCCATAAACAAATCTATTGTTTATTACAAAAGGTATATAAGTACTTTTAATGTACGGTTACTTTTTGTTTCTCATGTTTTATGGCTGCGATTTGTATGAAAACAAAAAAAAATGAATGTGAATATCTTAGATACAAATATGAATTAATTGGAGATTAAACGAACTTACCTGAAGTGAAGTTCTATCCAAATTATACGAGTTGCTTCGTCCGAAGAGATTAAGATAACAATGTAATAATACGTCTAGGGTATCGCCTTTCATCCACTAAGTTTGAATATTTTTTTTTTTTTTTTTTTTTGTCGGTACTTTGTCTTCCTGATAGTTATGCCTGTACCGCCACTCATTTAGTTGAAAGCCTGGAACCTTTTTTAATATTTCACTTTAGGTATGGGGTTCATAGGGTTGGGAGGGAACTAATCTCTTCGGACGAAGCAACTCGTATAATTTGGATAGAACTTCACTTCAGGTAAGTTCGTTTAATCTCCAATTATACTTCGTTGCTTCGTCCTTCGAGATTAAGATAACAATGTAGATTTTGAAAGATGGTGAAATATTAAAACACTGAATTTTTATGCTTAGGTACATGTATATTAATCAAACCTTACAAGTAATAAAGTAATTAAATTGTAGTTTTTCTTTAATTAGGGGTAGATAAATTTAAGTTATTAATTTTAAGTAATTAAATCTAACATCGATCAGAGGTTAGGATTGATAAGGCAAATTGATCAGTTTGTTCACATTGAATGTCTCTATGATAATATCTAGCGAAAACATTGGAGCTACCACTCCACCCAGCTGCTTTTCGTATCGTGTCAATATTGACACCAGCTCTATGAGCAGCTGAGGTGGCTGCGTGTCTGGTGGAGTTGGCAGAAAATACTGAAGTGTCAATTCCGCTAATTGATAATATATCTTTTATCCACCGACTGATGGTATTTGTGGTTACTGATTTATGTGGTTTTTTAATACTTATAAAAAGGCTATTGGCATTGTTTCTCAAATGTTTTGTCCTATCAATATATTCTATAAGAGCCTCAGCGGGACATATTTCCGGTCGATCTTTGTAAAATGGAATATTTAAACAAGGTTGAGATAAACCAGGTCGAGATGTTTTTAACAAATCGTTTATCTTGATCAATATAAGATTATCAGTGACGTTCATATTTTCTAATTTGATTTTGCTAATGGTTTGCACCCTGTGTGCAGTTACAAGTATGAGCAAAGTTACGGCCTTTTTGGTTAAATGTTCGAAACTTAAATTATTATTTGGGTACCATTTTGATAAGAATTCTAAAACTATTGACGGGTCCCAAGTGATATTATATTTTGGGGCTGGAGGACGAAGTCTGTAAAAACCTTTGAATAGCCTAGCAACGCGATCATCAGACCCTACTCTCGATCCTAAGATCAAAGACAGAGCGGAGCGATGACTGTTTAAAGATCCGTATTGTAAGCCGGAATGAAATAACTCAGTGAGAAAATACATAATCATCGGAATTGACGCCTCATGTATTTTGATATTGTGAGTCTTACAAAAGTTTACCCAACGTCGAATGGCAACGTCATATTGTTTTATTGACCTTTCAGATAAAGAAGCTATCATAATATCTAAAGATGATGGTGGTACTCCTCTGTTTCGTAACGCCGTCCTGATAACTTCCCTGCAATCAACGTGAGCTTGGGGACACTGTTGGAAATAGACAATAACACTTTATCAGAGGGTCTAAACTGAACTAATTCTGAACAGAGAAGTTTTTGATAAAGTGGAAACCAGGGTTGCGTGGGCCAAAATGGAACCACAACAATACCCTCCGCCTGGTCGTATATAAGTTTTCTTAATACTTTTAATATAACCGCAAAAGGAGGAAATGCGTAGAAACAAAGATTTGACCAATTTAAAGTAAAAGCATTCACAGCGCATGCTCCTGGGTCTCTATTCCATGAGACGTACTTAACACATTTGTTATTCAACCTTGATGCGAAAAGATCAATTTTTGGTTGCCCAAAGGCTCTCACAATCTTTTCAAAAGCATGATCTTTAATCTCCCATTCGGTATCGGGGTGAGATTTTCTAGACTCAGCATCTGCTATTTCGTTATCTTCCGAGCTTATGTATGAAGCGAATACAAATATACCACGAGCTTCACACCACTGCCACAAAGATTTTGTGATTTCAGTTAAATGTGGAAATCTTACTCCACCCATACGGTTGATATACGAAATAGCAGTTGTGTTGTCAACGCGTAGTAACACCTGACAATTTTTTAATCCTTTTGCGAATGTTTGTAAGCCCAAGAAAGCAGCCAGGAGTTCTAGACAGTTAATATGTTTGTTAGACTCTGTGTTACTCCACTGGCCACTGGCGGTCTCCGCACCGCATGCTGCCCCCCACCCTTTTTTGCTAGCGTCTGAAAATATTTCTAGACAGTAGCTGTCCCGTCTAATAGGATTCACTGCGGTATCAATAGATTTTAACCACCAGGAAAAATCGTCCTGCAAATACTGTGGTAAAGACATGTGGCTATCATAATTACTCGTTTTACACAATGCAAGGTATTTGCATCTTTCCATCTGCTTGGTGTAAAGCCAACCGTACTGAATCGCGGGGCAGGACGAAGTGAGGAGGCCTACCAAGCGAGCAAACTGTCTTATTTTACAACGAGATTTCAATTGAAACGATTGTAACTCTTGTTTAATTAGATTTCGTTTTTCCTTAGGAAGGCTAACATGAAATTCTTTTGTATCTATCACAAAACCAAGGTATTTGCAAATATTACTCGGAATCATACAACTTTTTTTAATGTTAATTATGAATCCTAAGGACTCTAAAATATGTTTAGTCTGTAAAATATTATCTAAGCAATCTTGATAATTATTAGAAATGATACAAATGTCATCTAAGTAGATAGATGACAGATAACCTAATGATCTCAGTAAACAAATTACCGGTTTTAATAGCTTTGTGAACACAAATGGAGCTGTGTTTAAACCAAACGGCAAAACATTGAATTGGTAAATTTGACCCTCGTACCTAAATCGTAGGTACTTTCTATACGTCGGGTGTATAGGTACTAGAAAATACGCATCCTTTAAATCAAAGGTGGCCATGAAACTGTTTCTTTATACTAATTTTAATGTTGTTCTTAGATCTTCAATTTTGAAATGTTCTGTTACGATGTACTTGTTTAGAGACTTTAAGTTTAAAATAAATCTGTTTTTGCCATTGGGTTTTTTAATCAGGAAATAACTAGAAAGAAACTGTCCTTCACATGGTTCACAATGTGAAATAGCACCACTGTTTAGAAGGTCAGTGATGGCCACCTTGTATTTAAAGGACTCACATGAAGTTAATGCAGGTAAACTTGGTTCGTGTAACTGATAGACAGGTTTAGTAAACGGTATCTTGTAACCTCTTATCCACGATAATACAACGAGGTCATTAGTTATCAATTGCCATTGATCATAAAAGTAGGATAACCGACCTGCAAAACGTACCAGGTCTAGCGCCGCGGGGCTTGGCGCTGCTGCAAGCGCGGCTGCTGTCGCGGCTGCTGCTGCACCGGTCGCGGGCGCGGCGCCGGCGCTGTTCTCCTCGCTGTTCCCGCTTGCCGCGCTGTCGGGAACGGAGGCGTCTGGTTTAAAGTCTGGACAGGGGCCTGTCTCGGTCTCTGCGCTGGTGCAGGTCTTCGAACCTGTGTGTTTATTTTAATCTCAGCGCCTGATTTTGATATAGCTTTTGCAGCTTTTAGAGTATCGGTCAGATGTTCGCCAAATAGAAACTTATCGATTTCTGTATTGAACAGTTGATCTTTTATATCTTTCTTGATTGTAGAACATACAAAACTGCGCCGTGTCATGGACTCGCTGTGTTGTGAGTCACACATCAGTCGACCGGCTTCGATCAGTAATTTTATTACCGACTGATCTTTATAACCTGCAGAAAAGAGTATGCTTAGGGCTTCACTTATACAAGATATACTTGCTGCGACCTGCACCTGCTTATTCTCTAAAGCTTTGTCTTTTTTTATTAGCATCTCCGATAAGGCGGCCTTTATCTCTGGGTTTAACTTGGGTGCATCAATCTTTGTGCAGTTTTTTGGAACCAGATGCTTATCAAGCAGCTCCTTTCTGGCATCCTTGGTCAAGCCTGTTGTTGCGATGTGTTCCCAGCGAGCAGATAACTCGCATCTAATGTCTGGTCCATATTTTTTATCCTTTGATGGAGTTTCGCCCAAGAGATTCAGAATCTCTTCGTCCAGCTCAGGAAGCGTTACTTCAACAGGTAGTTCCGATTCCCCTGCCTGTACTGCTTCTGTAGCAGGAACATCATGTATCGTCGAGGTGGACGTACCCGGTTGTGGCTCATCTGAGTCAATAATCGGAGATGACGCGACATCACCTTGAACTTCCATTTCAGCTGGAATAGAAAATGTACCAAATGTAGGTATCGGATAGAAAATAGCGCGGTGATAGTCCTCAAAACTATCCACAACACCAAGTTTATAATCCATACCGATATTCAGAATTACGAAATCGAGTGATAACATTTTGTTATGTAGGTACGTGGATATGATCACAACTACCAATGTTCCTAGTATACAACTAGTGGTTTTAGAGCGGCGATAGTCCTTAAAACTACCCACAACACTATGTTTTAGTCCGTACGGATATAAAATGCAATTATTATTAAGTAGGTCATTAACTAAAGTGAAGGCAACATTCCTTTCAAATGTACACAATCACTAGTAGTATATACCCAATGAATTGGGAATCCAAAATTATGTGAAGGTAACATCCCCATAAGATGTACACAACACTATTTAAGATAATATGACATCATGTCAGATTATGATACGGATATAGTCCGAAAAACTATTCACAATATCTTCCGTTTGTAAAAATAACACTTCAGCTTACCTTCATGGTCCGATAGTACCGGCGACATAATAATATTCGTCGACGAGCTACTACTCTCGGAACAACTTCGAACACGCGACCTTCTGTCGCGTTTATTAAGTTTCCTTTCGAGTTTTCGAATCTTCTTTCTTAAATAATCACTGTCGTCGTTTTTGTGACTACGTTTTGGCATCTTTTTGCACAATTCAAATGAAACGAAGAAAATAACGTGGTGATCGGCGACGCACTAAAACGCGAATGAGTGGCGGTACAGGCATAACTATCAGGAAGACAAAGTACCGACAAAAAAAAAAAAAAAAAATATTCAAACTTAGTGGATGAAAGGCGATACCCTAGACGTATTATTACATTGTTATCTTAATCTCGAAGGACGAAGCAACGAAGTATAACTACCTACTTATTGTAAACTTTCGTATGTTACCTACAATCTTTAAGTGTTTTTCTTAATGACTATAATTTACAGATCTTAACGAAAAAATCAGATACGTATGCTGGGTATGATATTTTGTGTCAAGCAAACAGACTAATGTTA
Source organism: Eremobia ochroleuca (assembly GCA_949629135.1). Taxonomy (NCBI): domain Eukaryota; kingdom Metazoa; phylum Arthropoda; class Insecta; order Lepidoptera; family Noctuidae; genus Eremobia; species Eremobia ochroleuca. The sequence goes on along the minus strand of OX451395.1, from coordinate 1,988,661 downwards.
AAGTTTTAACAAGTTTAATCTCAGGATATTAATGTGTTGAAAGTCAGATCTTCGAGGCAAACATGCGTGACGCGTACAGAACTGGAGCCCTATTGTAGTAGAACAGGACCCCAATTCTGTATTATTCCCCGCGAAATCTTACCACGCACAAACCACGTCAATGGCGCCGATTCCCTTGTACACAAAATAAACTAAATTTAAGTTCAGTGCATCATTTTCTTTCCACTGCATTAAGAAAAGGACCGCTAATAAATATTAGTTAAAATTAAGAATAAAAAATTAAAATTAAGATACTCCATTGACAAGTTTAGACGTGATAAAAAAATTGGGTAGGTACTAAAATACGTCAACTACGTCAAGCGCTGACTAATTTGACAGGACTAAGCTAATATTTATCTTCTGTCCTTTTCTTAATGAAATAGAAAGAAAAAGATGCACTGAACTTAAATTAACTTTAATTTGTGAACAAGAGAATCGGCGCCAATATTGTGTCTTGGCAAGGAATCAAAATGTCAACCATACCTACGAACAACATGTATTTTGACAGTTCAAGCCACGCCATTGTGTCATAGAGAATACGTTATTAGCAGATGTCGTGATTAACTAAGAAATTGACTTGGTTTCGAAGTAAAGAATCGTTAAGTGGTCGTAGGGAATTAGGGAATTAGGGTCCAACAGGGTAATTGCGTAACACACTATCAGTAGCATTGGGTTTCATTTTGACAGTTCAACAATTTTCATTGCGTCATTTACCTTGTTGAGCAGACACATTTTTCGAACATATGGAGCAATGGATTAGCAATATGCCTCAAAATTATTCAAATTGATAGTAATACGAGTAGTGTGTTACACAATTAGGATGCAGATTCTATGAAAACTTCATGAATTTGTTCTACCAGAATCGCGTTGCACTGTCACGTCGTACCTGTCTGCGGGAGCCTTGAAGCTAAAAAAATAAATGTTCAAAATTTTACAAATGTAATCATTTCTTAACATTTCTCAATAACATAACAGATAAGAAAGCTTTACAAGTATTATATCAATGAATTTACACAACTCTAAGAAAGTATCACGGAGTTGATAACAAGTTGTGAAATTAGGAGGTCAGTGGTATACATGTCATAATTCTTGATACTAAATAATAACAGTTTAAACAATTATTAGTATTTTTTTACAAACTGATAAGAGTTTTACAGACAGCGGAAGTCTGGAGCGTCTCGTATGATTTTGTTATTGTTAAAATTATACAGGGTTACTTGTAATTCGACGTATATCCGTCAGGAGCTGATAGGGGGGCCAAAATGCAACAAATTGAACATTTTTGAAGCTTAAAATGAAAATATTGGTAAGCCTACCTACTCTTAAATCGCTCATTTTAATTATTTTGTTGAATTAATTACTTTTAATTATGTCCATAATTTAATTGAAGTGCCAGCTGAAATACATATATTTTTTAATGTTACCCATTCAATATGTAGTTTTTCCTTACACTCTAGTTATATTTCCAGAAGATCATAGAATCTCATTTTCGCTTGACGTTTAGGATAAGACGTAATTGTGCGCTTCAGTCTTTTAGTCAACAAAACATCATCATATGTCTAGCCTTTTCCCAACAATGTTGCGGTCGGCTTCCAGTCTAACCAGTTACAGCAGAATACCAGTATTTTACATGGGGCGACTGCCTGTCTGACTTCTAAAACCCAGTAATATGATACCCCAAGACAAAAAACAACAACAAAACATATACGAATAAATAAACAAACGTTCAAATACTTAGTTTTGGTCGATTTGCATTTTGTTGTAAACATGTTAATTTGTTAATTCTTGTTATCAACAGACGAAGACAAACACACTGATTTAACGTCTGCGAAACTAGTTATTTGTTTAATTAACTTAATATCTACACTAATAATAAAGCTGAAGAGTTTGTTAGTTTGAACGCGCGAATCGCTGGAACTACCCGTCGGATTTGAGAACATCTTTTTGCATGTCATGGCCCAAATCTTGAGGAAGGCTATTTGACATCACACTAGGACCCTTACAGCCGAGCAAAAGGAAAAAATGTCAGAAAGTACGCTGAGCGAAAACGAAGTAATAGCGCGGGCAGGCGATGCGATGCGACGGGGTGGGGTGGGGGGACAAGAAATTTCACGCGGACGAAACCGCCAGGCAGAAACTAGTTATCAATTAAAAAAAAACCGAAAGTGACGTACGTAGGTACGTCACTTGATTGTCGAGTGAAGTTTGCGAGCGGTATCCTAACTTTAAGTGACATACGAGAAAAAACTTGATTGCCAACCAGAAGACGTAGTCTTCGACGCAATCTTTGGCAAAAAATATGCTTAGTGAACATGATATGAATGACATAATGTGAATTAGATTGATTTCAAGTATGTGAGATACGGATATGCTGAGGCAATTTAAGCAATGTTTTAGCTATATCAATCAAAATTTTTCAGCTTGTGACTGATTAGTGTGTTACGCAATTAAAATGCTGCTTCTCGTATAGGCAAAACTCAGAAGAAATTTTATATTTCAGTGACAGAGACGCTCCACAAATCCGAACTTTTTGTAAAGCCAAGCCATACGAGTACACCCACAACGTTAGACTTGACTGTTAGTCATGAAAAACTAGATAACTAACAAAGTTAGCAGAATAGCGAATAGTGTATAGAATAATAGAAATAGAAATACAAACTGTGAATATTTCAACTGTTTACCTATTACCGTTCAAAATCAAAAAGTTAATAAAATTCATGAGTTAAATCCCTGTAAAAAACGCCGAAATAAAAGTTTTTTCTACGGGATCTCTAATTTTTAGCCCCCTTTTATTTGTTGTTATAGCGGCAATATAAATAAGCGTTCTGTAAGCATTTCAACTGTCTACCTATTACGGTTCATGAGATACAGCCCGCTGGCGAACAGACGGACGGACCGAAGGACGGACAGCGGAAGCTTAGTAGTAGGGTCCCTTTTGATACGGAACCCTAAAAATCTGATTCCCATCTTGAGCTACTAAAGCTTAGTTTATTTAAAAATCTCGCTCCTCGAACTGCCTCGTTGGTCTCGTGGCAGCAAACGTGACTGCTGAGCGTGGGGTCCTGGGTAGGATTCCCAGGTCGGACAAAGTGTTACTGGGTTTTCCATTAGGAATTTCTTATTAACAGCCCTGACTTTGGCGGTTTAATACCCCCGTGGCTCGGAAAGCACGTAGCCGGGTCCTACGCCTGATCTCTCCCCGTCCGTTTCGGATTGCCGTCCCAACGGACTATGTGTGTAATGGAACAGAGAGTGCACCTGTGTTTACGCACACGCTTGTGCACTATAATATTTCCTGTGTACCTGCGACCAAAATTGGTCGTGAGGCTATTATATATATTTTTTTTATTTAAAAATCTATATTAAGCACTTTTATTCGATACAATAAGTATAATAACCAAAGAATGTGTTTTTTTTTGCCTCAATAAAACCAATTTATGTTTCCTGCACTAAGATTAAAACTTTTGATGGAATCATTAATTTTTTACCAATATTTTAGTGGTAGCAATTTAAGTAGTAACCCAATGAAGTACGAGTAAATGTCAACTTGTAGTTTTTTCTTTGTTAGGTATATATTTTTTACTATTTTAAAAACCTGATTCTGGTTGATAAGTTTTAATTAAGATTAAATTTATTTATTATGTATGCTTTGGTTTTCAAGTAATGTTTATTATAATAGGTTATTAAATAATTTTTGTCGTTCGATTAGTAACAGTTTATTGGGATGCAATAGGAATTTTGTTCGTGGATTACCTCCAAACTGGTAAAACAATAAACTCAAATTCTTATTGTAACCTTTTGGACTTAGATCTGGATGTAAAGATTTGTGAGAAAAGACCTGGTTTACAGAAGAAAAAAACATTTTTCATCAAGATAATGCGTCCGCTCACACAGGTCAAAAAACTATCGCGGAAATCAGTGAATTAAAGTACGAACATCCACCCCATTCGCGAGACTTGGCTTCGTCTGACTTCTGGCTGTTCTCACATCACACGGAAAACGATTTTCATCGAACAAGGTGGTAATAGCAGCTGTGGGAGAGTATTTCGAGAGTCTTCTGGATTCTCACTTCAGGGACGGAACCCATATATTAGAAGATCACTAGAATAAGTGTACTGAAGTTCAAGCAGATTCTATTTAATAATAAAATGTATTTCAAACCACAAAATCGTGTTTTTCTTAGCGAACAACAAAACTTATTGAACAACCTAATATAGGCTGGCAAGTGACATCGCCGCGTGACCTGTTACCATGGATTCAGTACATGATTCTGGAATCCAAACGTTAGCATTATTCGTCAAATATTAAAATAAAAAAAATTGCTGTGTGTGTGTGCTTTGTGTTGTGATTTGTTTTGACCGCATACATATTTAATTACACTTTAGAAACAGCCGAAGAAAAATCTCACCGTGAAAACTTGCGTGGAGTGAGCTGTCGGCGTCCGTCATCCCACTGATGCTAGGGATTGACTAAGCAAACATTTAGAATCATAATCGAGATTTTAATAATAATTTTTATGCTAATTCTATTCATCATTTTATATAATTTTAAAAATGGTATTTTTGTTGGCGGTTTGTTGGTTTTTTGTTTGTTTTTTTGAACGCGCTCATGTCTGGACTACGAGTTAAAAAAATATTTTTACATTTGATAGCCCAAAACTTGAGGAAGGTTATAGGGTATTTAACTTCGCGCTCGGTCCTAAGGGAACAAGCAAAAAAAAAATGAGGAAAAACTCTAAGTGAAACCGAAGTAATAACGCAGGCGGAAAATGTGGCTGTTATTTTCTGTTACGACTTCCACGCGAATGAAGTCACGGGCAGAAGCTAGTAAGTACAGACACCAGCACATCAAGCTACTACAATCTGTCAAATTTCTTTGATAGACTTTCAACTTTATAGCTAAAGGATTAGGTTCAATGTTGATTGGGGAAATTTGTCAGTTTCGGGTAGCTTGATGTGCTGGCGTCTGTACATAGATACAACGCAACTTGGTACAATAACACCAGGGCCTTTTATTTGCAATCTCGGAGCCCTCTGTATGGGTTGAAGACTTTTGTACTTACTGTACTTTTCCCCTCACTTCAAAAATATTCCCCTTACCAAAAAATATATAGAGCCCAGATCGAAGAGCGCAAGTCAAACTCACACTGGTTCGGTTTTTCTACTGCCTCGGAGTTGCAATAAAATATCCATTTCGCTTAATTATAAGGCAACGAACGTAGTCTTTATTTAGTCTCAAAGCTCACGTGTTTAAAACGTGTTTGTTGAACTTAAAAAAGTTAGCCGAACATTTTTTTATCGACTGCGCACGTTGGGTGCGGTATAATATTATAATTGCAACTATTTGATGGACTTAGTAACTTTACTTTTTTTATATAAAAACAGACAAATTATTAATTAAAATCACGATTATGTAACAATGTAAATTGACACGTTTTTTATTTAATCATTGACGTTCTAAGTTCTGACGTATTGAGTCTATATTTTTTACAAGCTTTTATTTAACTTGTCTTGTTAGTTAGTAAGTATATTATATTGGTCAAATGTTGCCAGCTATATTAAACTCACTTCCTCTTATCCTCTATCCTATCAAGCTGAATTTTTTTTATGTTGAATCTGTTTTTACTATAACTTTATAATAACGTACATATTAGATTGTCTCATAAATTATTGCCAGTTAAAAAACAAATTATTATTAATATTTTTTTATTAATAAAAAATACATTTAATCAATTATATAGTCTCCCTCGTTATCAACAACAGTCAGCCATCTACTGGGCAAAATTTGGATACCCTTCTCCCAAAATGAGGCAGGCTGGGACTCGAAAAAAATTTTAAGTTCAATTTTAATACTTCCAGAATTTTCGAATTTTGTTCCTAGTAAATGTAATTTAAGAGCTCGAAATAAATGAAAGTCTGAAGGCGCAAGATCCGGGCTATACGGTGGATGTGGAACAGTCAGCCATCCTAGCTCCTCCAGCTGTTTATGCGTTAACTTGGCGCAATGAGGTCGTGCGTTGTCCTGCAAAAGTTGGACTCCAAGTCGTTTTGGCAGCTTAATTTTTAACATCTCTGCTAGTTTGCGAAGCTGTTGCGTATACAGATTGGCGTTAATAGTCTGATGAGATTCGAGGAGTTCCCAGAAAATCATTCCTTGCCAATCCCAGAAAACAGACAACATAATCTTACGACCGTGTTCATTAAGTTTAGGCTGGGCTGGTGGGTTTTCCTCGCGAGGAACCCAATAGGTATGACGCGTGTTACTTTCATAATGTATCCAGCTCTCGTCACATGTAATAATGTCCTTAAGAAAGTCTCGTCTGTGCGGACGAAGTAACAAACTTTGACAAATGGCCACACGAACGGCCCGGTCATGGTCCGTTAACGCATGAGGTGTCCAACGTGACATTACTTTGCGATATCCCATCGATTTGAGATAACGACCTATAGTCGCGTGGGATTGTCCAAGAGCCTTCTCTAAATCGCGCGTACTATAGTCTGGATGTAGCTCAAGTTCGTGACGCAAAGCATCTTCATTGAAGCTGGTGGGTCGGCCTGGGCGAGGTTGATCTTCGCAGCTTATATCACTGGTGTCAAAACGCTTGTACCAGAAACGAACAGTCCGATCGCTAGTAGTACCCGGTCCAAATGCAGTGTTAATCTTTTTAGAAGTCGATGCTCATATAGCATAATAGCTCGCAGTTGACGCTGATCCATTTTCACTAAAGACTAATTATTGCGTTGCGTCCGCGCCTATTTATACCCTCACCATAAAAGATACTTATCCTTACTAGAAAGATCTAGAACTTCTTGAATTCGCTTTAGTTTAAATACGAGAAAATTCGAGAAAAATAAAATATGGCAAGAACTTATGAGATAACCTAATAGAATAGAATAGAATACTCTTTATTATATACACCATATAAATTACAGACATAAATATAGAAATTTTACAAAAGGGTGACACAATGGGCGGTCTTATCGCTAAGAGACAACCTTTGGATGGATTGGAAAGGGAAGGAGGGACAAATACTGTAGGTAGTTTGTGATGTACCATTTACACGATACAACGAATACATACATAAATTATATGATACTAATCTATATAAGTATATAAATATAACAATAGACATGAAACAGGAGTAAAGAAAATATAATGTTGTAGTTTAAGGAGAGAGAAAGTGTTTAATGATTTTGTATAAAAATAAAAAAATGCATTTTTGGATGTTTGATTTGGGCACAGTCATGTTGGATGGAGATGGATTATCAAGGAAAGTAATTAATAAAGGTTCCAAGAACTCAAGACCATGACGGAGTGGTTTAATAACTTTTATAAGTTTTGATTTTAAAGATATGAAATGATTTTATTAAATACCTAAAAAAATAATATTCTTTTGCGACCATTCGTGAGGTAGCTCATTAACTTTATCAAATTTATAATTATTCAGGGCTCATCCTGTATCGCCTATATTTCCTAAAGAGTTAGGCTGAAGTGTACTACATGATATGGCAGACATCCACATTTAGCCAGATAAGTTTAAGTCCCATGTAACGTGTGTACTTCTTAACTATTATTGTTGAAGAAAGGACTAAATAAAGCACTTACCCAATTAGTAGCGATGTCTATAGGATTTATCGCAGCCATAATAACGCTAATGACCATCAGAAGAATTCCATACGACAGTTTGATGACAGAATCTGAAAATAAAAGAAAAAATCAGTAATACTGTCGTAACGCACATTTTTTGGACCACTTATATAATTTATTGGGATTAATTCTGTTGCAACAGATTCCAAGAACAGCCAATTACATTATAAGCAGGCGTGGTGTTTATTTTTGGTTCACTGAACCGACGCCGGCGCCGAGGGATATGTTTTCTGATCGGGTGATCAAAAATCGACGTTGACTGAAAACTTTGGATAACACAGAATCAAGTCTTATTCCAAGCACGTTATGGTCTAAATCAAGATGAAGGTATCTGGGAACTGACTTTCCGTTCTGTCTGACATTTTAAATTATCCAAGTTTTTTTTTTCTTAAACACAGTACTCACGTGCATTTATTTTTGTATTCACGTGTGGTCTTGTTGCTCGTGTTAAAAAGATAACGAGTTTTCTTACTATAATTAAGGTGCAATCGTCAGTGTAGCCCATGAAGTTCAAAATTACTTGCAATTTTTTACAATTTTCAGGTCAGTATCAGCACCCTAATTGCGTAACACACTATTACTCTAAATTTGAATAATTTTGAAGCATATTGCTAATCCATTGCTCCAGATGTTGGAAAAATGTGTCTGCTCAACAACGTAAATAACGCAATGAATGTTGTTGAACTGCCAAAATGAAACCCATTGCTACTGATAGTGTGTTACGCAATTACCCTGCAGGTTGTATGTTGATTTCTAAATATGATACGATTTTGAAAAAAAATATTGATAATAGAATTATAATCCTAAAAATTATCAATACAACTATAACTCTCAAATTCATATAACCCTATAGAATGACTATTTCAAGAAATTATGACATTTGAGGCCAATTCAAACTTAATTAGGTGTACTGCTAATTTTAACTAATAAAATTCTGTAAAAACATATTTTTTACCGTCGTAAATCATATTTTAATCCACATACAACTTGGCACTCACCTGCAAATTGCAAAAAACTTAAGAAATATTTCAGGTTTGCGGGCAACCTCAGGAAATTCCCCTCTTTTTCCTTTTTTTTTTTGGGTGAGAAATTATCAAATAACTTCTCCCGCTCTGGGCGGAGCGGGAGACTTTTATTGACTAAAACCCTCCCGTATTCCTTCAGTTGCCTGTGCCAAGGGCCATGGTAACTCTTTCGAACAACCCGCGACCCTGGCAAACAGGACATCCCCCTTAAGGACTTGGAAAAATGACACAATTGCACATGTTTTTAAAAGAGTTTTTATTTTTATTTTATGATAATACTTACGTCTTTTATGTACTGTAAAGTTTTGTATTTTCATGATTGATATCCGCCCCTTGCTGGGGACATGTTGTAGGGTGCCTACAACCATCTTTCAGACGTCTGAAACAAACAGAAAACTTATTACGACACCGTATTTCTGACGGTTCAAATTCGCCGTCTCGAATTAATACTAATAGTTGTTTTTAGCCTCTCGTGGTTAAGCTTAGTTTTGTTCCAAGGCTCATTCAAGTTTTTTTTAATTTTTTACTACTGTACATACCACAATTCTGTTGCAAACTCATTTGCATGAGTTGCTCAAGCCTACAAGTCCGGCCGTCGAGAGAATGCGTTCCTGACTCCTGTCAGTGCAACAATTCCAGTAACTAATAAAGATCAAATTCGCAAAACTCGTATTCGTTTGTACGAAACTGACAGGTGTCAATAACTATTCTCTCGGCGGCCGGACTGTAGGTAACTTAAGCTTTTTATTTCGAAATCATGCACTTAATTTTAAATATATCTCAAATCTTACGATAGTGTTTTTCAAGAGGCATAATTATTGTTTTTTGTTTTATGTTATTGCTAAAAAAAATTAATTACTAGATAATTTTCGGTTCTGTTCAAATTGGTGATTTTTTTTTAAACAAGCACGTGTATTCGAACGTTTAGACTTTGTAATCACTCAGTAACAGGTTAATTTTAATATTTGTAATTACTGACTGAACAAGGTCAAAGCGCTGCTATGCATACAATTTCATATTTAAAATGTTAAATTCTTAACAGACGTGTGGGACATCCCCGAACAGAATTACTTATAATAAAAATAATATCTTTTATTGCGGATGACGCATAAAAATACACACAATCCATATAGAATTAGTAACAACAACTTAAAAACTATGTTAGTAGAACTTACAAACTAACTTAACAACAACTAACAACTACGAGGCTCAAATGTTAATATAATTGACGCCGCCCTCTTTCTCACTATGGCAAGAAAATCGTCAACATGGGCTTCCGCAAACGTCTGCGAAGCGCTTCAGAAGCGCGAAAGCCCTAGCAACATCCTAAATCGATTATTGTACTGAACGCGTAGGACGTTGTAGGTCCTCTGCGTACACTTCACCGACAATCTGCATGTGTAGAAGGTTTGGCAGAAGGCCTAAAAAAAGATACACCTTCACATCCCTACTACAGCGTGCAAACCTGCGGGCACAACATATTGCACGGGCGCGCCCTACGCTCCATGTCCTAATCTGCATCATCACATATCTCCTCCCTGACTGCATATCATGTCCTAGGTACTTCACCTGAGCAACACGCTGCAATGGTGTTCTGCTTATAGTCACTGGAGGAACGTTATCTAACGAAGCGTGTTTGGTGTGGAAAACCACCATGTGTGATCTCCTGACCTTATATGTAAGTCCATGCGTCGCCGCATAGGATTCACATACAACTAGCAATTTCCGAAGTGCGCTGATTGATGGTTATAATGAAGACTTAAACTGGAATATCAATGTATCTATAAACAAAAATAAAATGCTTTACGTTGGTAAGACCATTATTTGAGAAAGGCAATTAGATACTTTATGTTTAAATTTACAGCAGGGCCATTCATACAGGGGCATTCCCATTAGAGCTCTTTCAGGTAGATCAAGTTCAGCTCCATAACTATGCAGTGAGAAAAATAAGGCAGTTGACAGATATAACCACAGCTAGGTTAGTATACTTTGCTTATTTCCACAGTATTATGTCTTATAGTGTTCTGCTGTGGGGATCGGCAGCTGACGTAGATTCAATTTTCATTTTACAAAAGAGGGCAATCCGCGCAATCCATAACATGCGAGTCTATTAGAAACAAATTCAAAGAAATTGATATAATAACTGCCTTCTCTTTATATCTTAGAAAGTATTTTGTATGTTCACAATAATTTAGGACTTTCCAAAATAAGAAGCGATTTCCATAATATAAATTAATACACGCAGTAAAAATGAAATTGTAAAACCTACATTTAGATTAACTAAAATTAGCAAGACATTTCTTATAAACAGCATCCGCTTTTATAACAAATTGCCAAGGTTACAGAACTTAGCGATGGAAAGTTCAAAACCCTCATCAAACGTGCCCTTATCAAAAAAGCATAAGAGACTACGTTGAAGACAAGGTAGTTTGGCAATAATTCCTTCTGCAGATGTGGGTTCCCTGGTACCTCATTAATGACATAACTACGTGAATGTCTATTAACTGCTCCCAAATTACGATGTTTATTTTTTTTTACATACTTCTTTGACTGGGGTGGATCGAATGATCGATTTTCCCACCCGTACGCAAAATACGCGCATTGACGTGGAGTTGCGGACACCAGCCCGTGTTACCTATTGCCTATACTTCTTTGACATAATCTTTTTATTATTTGACATTATACGAGTATACATAATTATATAAGTATACATATGTAAGGGCAGTCATGTCACTTGCTTTTAGGTTTTTTTTATTTATCCTTTTGATAGATTTTTTATATTTTAGATCTATAGACTATTTTTTTTATTTTACTCTCCTTCCATATATACTGTTATTTCAAAACATTTTAAAAGCCAATTATTTTTAAAAGGTTATCGTGGAGTTTCGTGCCGGCTCTGCTCCATAGGAAACGACCAATTGGAACCGTGCACCTAGCTTCTGACGTTTCATAAGTGCTCATTTAGTTGTGAAATAAAATATTTTAATTTTGATGTTGAGGCTGGACCGATTTGGCTGATTTTTTTTTTTTTGCTGTGTTCGTATTTTGAGGATAAGCTATGTATGAAATATTTTTTTTTTTTTCCGAATCCGCCGGAAATTACGGACAAACCACACACAGCCTAAGCTACGGGAGATAGAGACGTGAAATTCAGCTGAGCGACGCCGGGCACGAACAGTTAGTTTCTAATAAAAACCTCATATTCTTTCAGAAGCTTTTACTGAATTTGTGGTTGATCGGTTTGACTAGAGTATTTTTAAAATAACGAAATTAATTGGGATTGGGTTTGACACATTTGCCACATGTCAGACGACCAATGGGCCAAAATTACGACTCAGTGGGTCCCGCTTAATGGCAAACGACTTCGCATGGCAGCAGGCCCAGACGGAGATGACAGGATGAGCTGGACTCTTTTAATAAAGATTGGCCCATGGTAGCTCTGGACAGAGAGAGGTGGAAAGAGAGTAGGTCTTTGCCCAGCAGAGGGACATTAGGTAATGGCTAGTAATAAAAAAATGAAGATCACTGACCGATGTGTCAAAGAGTTCAATAGATATATGGAAGCAATCTTAAATAGATTGCTTCCATAAAAAACGTAATTTTAGACTTTGTATAGATACATATACTATGTATACATTATGACACCTAATCAATTACACTACAAAATATCCGCTAGGTAAAGATCTCAGACATTAGTCACGTGGAAATAATTATAATTAGGGTTAAAAGATCACCTTTGTATGGAGATAGGTACCTATCCTGATCGTAATTATCCTTAAGCACTTAAATCAAGAAAAACAACAACATTGTCTTTGGATACTTAGTATAAGAATGACGTGGCATCTCATTTAGGCACAAGTCATTTGTGTTGACTTAGGATATTAGCGATTAATTTAGACTTTTAGACTACTTATTATAGTGCTAAAAACGTTATGCGTGAGTTTTTTGCCACATTGACGTAGTTTTGAGCACGGATGAATGGATAATGGCGGAAAGCTCTGACAAAATTAGTGAAGAAGAAGAGTTAAACTGATAAAATTAGTGAAGAAGAAGAGTGTGCAGAAAGTTTTAAGAGTTCATTTAGGTTCGCAATACGCTGTAAATAATAATTATAAATATGTATATTAGACCCAGATTAGGTTTCAAAATATAAGAACACAAAAGGTTGTTTCGAATGGATAAGGATGGGTTAGAAAATCCTCCGTTTCTCATTTAAAATGTGTGAGCATCAACATAGTATTTCCCGAAAAACTGGACAACTGCTCCTGTAAGCACTTGGCTAGTTTTTATGCTTAAAAACATTGCAAACACCAACAACTTATTTAAAACGTAACAAATATTATTGGCGCTTAAAAAAAACCCCTTTTTCCTAAAAGCCATAAAAACAATATTTTTTTAATCTTAAAAGGTTTTTTACTTACACAGATGTAAAAGCAGTCTGTTCGAGTGTTACAGATTTACTTCATGGACTTGTTTTGGGACACTTTATAATTATTTTTAGGAATGATACCATGAAAGAAATATTTTATCAAAAAGTATTTAGTTAGTTTTCTTAAGACAAACAAGTATTATGACATCATTTTAATTTGTCACTGTCGTTAGTACGGAAAAAATAAATGCTATTAAATAATAATGTTCTTGTAGGGGTCAGTTAAACGCCAAGCAGTGTCAAATGCCTATGCTTTAATTATAATGACTTCATTATTTTATAAGTTTAAGTACTATTTTTTTTTATTTCATAACAAAAAGTCTTATATTATTTATACGATATTATTTAGTCAGCGTAAAATAGTTTCTGGCACTTTAAAACTTAGCTAAACACATATGATATGATTTTGCGTCAGCAAAAATTGGTAAGTGGGTTAAAGTTAGTGTTGCACAAAATTGAATCACGTCCGAGGCAATGTGTTTATTCGATTTTGCTGCGGGCGATTAATGTGCTTAAACAGCAATAAAATCGAAGGCTTGTGCAGTGTTTTGTTGAGTCAGCAGCCGCCATTAAACACAGAATTCTGGCCTTAAGTATGACGCTCTAGGCGCTCGTAGTCGATAGACTTGATGTACCTGTATTCCGATATTTTCCTAGCAGGGCACTCAGCATCTCCCGTTTTGTGGTTATTGGGCTTCTTAAAGCGTGAGCAAACTGGTTCACGCTTTAAAAAGTGCCAGGTTTCTTCGCGCACTCTAAAATGGAGTGTCCTTCTTCATCGCAGTGACCACACGTAGATTTTAGTTCTCTGCATGTTTTTGCTGCACGACCATATAGGGTGACTGGTAATTAGTGACCGATACTTAAACACATGATTCTACTCATCATTACAAACAACTTTTACTATCGGACCAAATCCGAAATCGCGAAAAAAAAAATCAGCTGTTCCCTACATTTATGTTCGTACGAGTCGTCAAAATGTAGGGAACAGCTGATTTTTTTTTCGCGATTTCGGATTTGGTCCGATAGTAAAAGTTGTTTGTTGTCATGAGTAGAATCATGTGTTTAAGTATCGGTCACTAATTACCAGTCACCCTATATATTGACTGTAACTTCAATGATGTAGTTACCTTCCAGATTTTTGGCTTAATTTAACCACTCTCAAAAAGGACTCCATAGTCATTGCTGGTAACTTGTGGGCTACGTTCTGTTCATAAATGTACCTGAAGACTTCAGTTTCGGCCAAAGTAGTCGGCACACCTAGAACCACGATCCGAGGATTGCGCTTGTTTGCTTCGTCGGCGGTAAGTCCGGATGTATAGAGCTGGACTGCATGCTTGAGTTTGTCAGTATCATGTTTCGTCTTTACACTAATAATAACGCCTCCACTTTTGGTCTTTCGGACACCACGTACATGCAGCTTCATTTGATCAGGGTGAATGATTTTTTGCACGAGGTATTTTGTTTCGTCACTTGATATCGTTAGGATAAATAGCTACAGATCCTAAAGTGTTCGATCAGATGAAACTGTTTGGGCCCCTTCTTCACCATATCGGGAAACAAAACATTTGCCGCAGAACCAGAGTCCTTCATCGTCTGCTTAAGCTCCGAAATATCGCGCTTCTTCCGTCAGGTCACGCTTTTCCTAAAGGGCATCAACCGCGTTATACGGGTGAATGGCTTTCTGCTTCAGCAACTGGTATAAAAATACCATTTGTGAGGTTCCAGATCCTACTTTATACACACAGGGTAGAAATTTTCAGTTTCTGTTGCGAGTTGAGTTTGCCATCCGCGGCAAGAGTGTTCGATGGCTGACATCGATGGGTGCACTGCCCCCTTGGATTTAAGGGCCTGTTATCCATTTTGTGTTTATACGAGTTCACTAATTCGTGTCCATTATACACTGAAACCACACACTAAGTAAAATTACAGTTGCAATTCGTTGGTAATTCACTAAAGGAGGGCACTCTTGTTCAAGTAGGTAATTATTAAATATTGCTAACGAGCACGTCTGTACAATGCGACTGACCACGACGCAATTCCAATATTGTAGTTCCAATCATTGATGTATTAAAAATTACATCAATGGTTCCAATATAGAATTTTAGGAGTGCATAAAACATTTTTCGACTTGACTAAATTTTCGATTTTCTTGTAAATTTTGATAAGTGCCCACTATGTGCCATTGAAATAAATGATTTAATCTTGACTTTGAATGTTTCTTTTCAGATTTAATATTATAAAGAAAATGAAATAAGTACTTATGTCTTTTATCGTTTTTCTTATATTATTATGTCATGGATGTTTGCGTATTAAACGAATGTCCAAAATATTTTTGGCACAAAAAAAGGTTTTTGGTACTTTCAAGCCCAAATAGCAGCCAGGGGGTTCATTGTAAATCTATGGCGTAAAAGTTGGGTATGGCGTAACGTATTCGGGATGTTATATTCAATTAAAAGTTGGTATATTTTAAATTTTATGCTTAAAACACTTGTTATAAAAACATGTTTTTGGTATTTTCTATCTCAAATAGCAGCCGGGGTGTTAATTGTTGTAAAAAAAAAATGCTCAAAGTGTTATTTCTCATAAGAAAACAGTATTTTTTCTGGTTTAGTTGATCTCGAAACTATTAGATAAATAACCTATATTAAATTCTAGCACGAATGATAAATACCAAACTACATAATTATGTAAATAAGTTTACATACACACTTATGAAGCAAAAACTAAGTGATTATACCAATTTATTTAAAAATTCGATCAGAGTTAGGTACGTACCTATCAGACTTTTTGTAACAATTTATTGTAGATACAGGCAATCATTTTAATACAATGTTGTTTTAACTGGTAAGCAAAAAAGCTGGTTGACCGATACCATCACACGTGCGATGATCTTAATGATAGCCGCATTAGCCACATCAGACACGTGGCTACTTGTGGTCAAAGATGGCTAATCGTCCATACTGTTCATCTACACTATCTACACTTCTACACTAATATTATAAAGAGGAAAGATTTGTATTTTTGTATGTATGTATGTTTGTAACGAATAAACTCAAACACTACTGGACCGATTTCATTTCCATTAGAATGCTACACTATCCCTGAGTAACATAGGCTATAATTTATTACTAGAAAAATTAGGGGCGCCTACTAAAACTTCTATAATGTAACCCAAGGTGTAAAAAAATTTGCCATAAAATGTCTTTCATCGCATGAGCTGTGGAAACTATTGATGATAGAACATAAAAATGTTCTACAATGTTAAAGAACATCAATATCTACCAAAAATTTGTAATACTATACGTCCAACTATTGTACTTCTGGTCACCATAACTTCTTTTTTACATTACTAAAGTTGATAGGAATGCCGACCAAAATCAGACCATGTTATCCATACCTTTGTATGAATTCTTATCCAAATAAATCATTTCGTATTTCAATCAAAAGATATTAATATGTTCGTTACTTCTTCACGCAAAAATTAATGAACCGATTGCAATGAAACTTGATAGATGCATAGCTTTTACTTAAAACTTTTACTTTTTATCGCAATATTCCCACGGAATCGAAACTTACGTGGGTGAAACCGCGTGTTGCAGCTAGTAATATTATAAAAAGGTAAAATTTATGAGTTTGTATATAGAGGGTAATCTTCGAAACTACTGATCCGAATCCGAAAATTCTCACTAATGGGAAGCGGTGGGCCGATGGCCTTGTGAAGGCCGTTACTTAAAACTTTGAATGAGCGTTTTTCGAGAGAGTTTGATGGAGTGGTTGTCTAATGTAGGTAGGTTCTTAACCTTCCAAACTCAATCAAAAATGGGGCACAGTTTGCCTTTAAAATTGATCTAACTAAATCTAACAAGTATTATTATTATTATTTTTTTTTTTTTTTTTAACTGTAATACATACTTTCATAACCCCATCGCTAAGTGTAGGTAAGTAGGTATAAGTGCGAGGACTCGCCATACTGGTTGTTCAAGTTGAGAAATGATTAAGTACTAGAAAAAAATAGTCATTATAAAAACTAAAATTATTATTAACTATATTAAATATTACCAACACAAGCAAGTTTTTTACTGTTTCTAATAACTTATTGGAATTTTAATTATCTGTCAAAAACCATATAAATAAATCCTTCTTTTTACATCGTTATTTCTTGTGCTAATATTGCATTATAATACGTTGTCTAAGATAATAGGGAAAGACTTGTGTTTTATCAGCTTTAATAGCGCCGATGTCATTATTACTATACTAGCCGTGCGCCGCGGTTTTATCTGCCTCGCTCGGCTCCTAACCCTTACTCCGACTGGTAGTTCCAGAGAATAATGCGTTCCAACTTCAAACTCTTCAGCTTGATTATATGAGTACAGATTAAATATTTAATAACTAAATGTTTAAAGTCACAGAAAAAAAAGCGCTGATGTCCTGTGTCTTTTCTATTAGTTTTGTGCCCTATTTTTTTTGTTGTGTGCCCTGTTCCATTAGTTTTGAGCCCCAGTCTATCAGTTCTGTGTGTTTTTCTTTTGCCATTGTGTACTTTTCAAAAGATTTTTCCAAATTTTTGCAAAGCTCTTTTCATCTGACGTCGTTTGGAACACTGACTAACACCACAAATAGTTGTGATGACTCGTGACGACTTTAATACACCGGAAGAAACAAAAAGTCTACATATTTTTTTGTTGGACAATACTTAAGACTAAAACCTGATGCAATACCTACTGTTATAATGTAAATAACGTTGCCAAGTTCTTACGAAGTTCCCAATACCGCTCAAGTCCTTCCGCTAATATTATGTACACACAAATAAAAACCAAGAAAAAACATTACCACCAGTGCAAATAACTCATCTTTTATTTACTTAGATCTTAAAGTAACGGAAGAGAAATAAACACATTCATCAATAATATTTTAAATGCGACAGTATGTCTGCCGTCTTTTTATTTGTTTAGTTTTTACATACCACTGAACCTAGTTTGGTTAAAAGGGATTGAAGATTTTATGCGGAGCCTGGCATACTTGTCCGCTATTTTGTTTTTTTTTTATTTTTTTTTAATGGCGGCCACGGTTGAAACCTTATATATCGATAGCTAACATCAATGCAAACAGAAAACATAAACCCGTAAAGCGTGACGAAAGTGATTATTTACGACATAGTGCAACAAGATGTAAGCAAGCCCTTTGAGATGAAAACAGCTTGATTCTTCGGGAATAACATTGGTATACTTAATTGAAAAATGAAAATGGTGCCGTCGCGGGACGCCCGGAATATGTATGGCAAAACATAAAAAAAAGCATAAGAGAGCAGCAAGCGCCGTCGGTACCTCAAGACGCCAATAGATGTGTCACAGCAAAAAACCCTAAAAGTGTTAAAATGAGGTGATGAAGTTTGTATGGCGAAAATCTGAAATCGCGAACGAAATCACAAGCAAATCTGCCGGCGATTCTGTAAAAATTTCACCGTGAAATCATAAGTGAAGTGAGCATTTAATAGTGTTAATCCCTAGCGAATGACAGCTCACTCCACGCTCACTTCACCTAAGCTTTCACGATGAGATGGTTATTTGAATCGCACGGATGTAGTAGCAAATGAATCATTCTCAATGTTGACTAACGTAAGACTGTGATGATTATTATCATAACTAAATATTTAGATAATCATATTAATCATTGATATTTCCAATTTTTTTCCATGTTTGGTAAGGCACACGTACGGAGTTTCCTTATGTTAAATATATGTATTTGGAATGGAAATAAAATAGTGACTAAGATTTTGTTTTTATCATATTTTTGACCTTCTTCATTAGAATAGCGTTAATTTTTCGATGTATATCGATTGATTTGTATATGGTCATGCCTATGCTAATGTTTAAGAGTAGTTAGTTCCTTTATCTATGGTATGGAAGAGTTTGGTTTGTATCATTAGAAAATACGGGTTATAACGTGAAACTGAACGCTATCAGCACGTCTTGCTTATGCTCTCAAAATGGTGAAGAAAATCGGCATTCCCTACAACCAAAAATTCGAAGACATGTGACATCTACCAACCCGCACTGGACCCACGCGGTGGACTATGGCTCACTCCCTCTCATCGAGAGGAGGCCTGTGTCCCAGCGGTGGGAATAATATAGGCTGGCATGACGACCATGCTGTGTTAATATTCCCTGGAAAATCATGACACAGCCCTTGGTCATGGTTAATGTGCAAATCGCGTTCAATTTAATTCGTGAAATACACCCTTAGTAATAAATAGTTTGAGAGGTCTCAGACATTGTCAGTATTTGTATAAAATACATAAGATTTTGACAGAGATTATAATTATAAGAGATGACTGATATGAGTGATTGGTATTTTGTGCAAGCTAACGCTCTCGTAAATCAAGTTTCATGTAAAAGAGGTCCTCTCAAAATCAAGGTAAGACACGTTTATTTAAACACAATAAAACCGTAATACAAAAAACATTACGTGAATTATAAACATCAAGATTATTCTCCTGCCTCATAACAATGTTTTTTTTTTACCCATATGATTATGTCTGCCTCTTTGGTCTAGTGGTAGCAAGTGCTGCTGAACAATGGTCCTGGGCTCGATTCCCGGGTCGCGCAGTGTTATTGGGTTTTTCTATCTGGAACTTCGCAGTAGCAGCCCGGAGTCTGGATTTTCGCCAGGTTGATGGCAGTACAAATTACATGGGACCTCTGCCCAACCTTTTGGGAATTACAGCCGTAATGATATGTTCTGTTATGATATGATTATATACAACAGTTTTGAAATCTCAACGACTCATGATGAGCGAAATGTGAACCGATTATAAGTTTATAACGTCACCGACTTGGGTCATTGTCAGCGAAACGACGTCGGAATATTCAAATCAAAACTTTGAATAAATTACTTATACATATCCATTTTTCGCGTTCTTGGAATATCCGTTAAAGGAGATTTCCGTTAGCAAATATTATATTGTCAAAGTCACGGCGTTTTTGTATTAAATATATAAAATGGTATTTTTAATCTTATGTTTTACATCACCGGAAGTAAGTATTTCCTTCCGTGTTTGGAAAAGTTTAAATTGTTATGTTATATTTTGCATTGATTGACTTAATTACTTCTTAAAAACAAGATAGATTACTGAAGGGCTTCAGTAATCTATCTTGTTTTTTAGAAGAAAGTAATTCAGTCAATGTATTCTTCATGGAACTTATATGTTGGAGCCGTTTGGGGTTGAAACATGAGGTCCGAGTGCCCACTTAGTTTTTCGAGACAACGCCAAGCGGCTGTTCGACTCTTCACGTAACTAGAGGGCTGGCCTATTTTTGGCCCAAGAATCAGCATTGCCATACAACGTGGCAATGCTGCCAGCCTTTTGGGCACTTTCCTATTGACAGCGAGACGGATGATATTTTGAATGCCCTTTGATTATTTCCCCCCTTTTTATGTATTTGAAAATATTATTATTATTATTATTCCTTATCTAATAAATCAATTGTCTTCAGAAAAAAGTCAATGTATTAGCTATTTATAATTAAAATCTTTTGATTCATACCTAGTACCTAGCTAAAATATCAACTGTAAAAAAAAGTTTTTTTTTTTTTCAGAAATGGCGAATTTCGTGAGTCGTATTCAATAAGTACAAGTCCAAAGGTTGTCTTTAAAAGATCGCTCTTAACGATAAGACCGCCCATTGTGTCACCCTTTTGTAAAATTTCTGTATGTATGTCTGTAATTTATATGGTGTACATAATAAACAGTATTCTATTCTATTCTATAGAGCGGTTACTACTTAATTATTGTTACTATAATGCAACTTAATTAGTAATTTCCATTCAAATAGTGGCAATTTTATCATAATATTATACGAAAACTCACTCAAAAAGTCGAATTTTCATGCAAAATGTGTCTATCAAGTCTATGAGTGGCGTTTAAGATTTTATTTCGTCTCTAACACGAGTACCTTTTGTGCATACTAAGTGTATGAGGCCCAAGTTCGCTCAACAGATGGTAGATTAATCTTAAATTCTGTAATGATTCAGTGAGTGATGTAATAGATAGGTACTCATTTTCCCAAAAAATAAAAATCATTAACTAAAAATCCTAGTCTAAGTATTTCTTTTTATTCGCCTTTTTTGTTGAAAATTGTAATTATCTACAGAATGATATACAGGGTGTAACGGAAAGGGGGTATCAACCCTGAAGGAGGTGAATGTGCTCATGAAACTCAACAACTTTCCCCAAAGAACATAGGTCGAAATATGAAAAAAAAATTTGGCCCTCCCATAGTAAATCAATCAGCTGGTAGTCAGTTTTGTAAGGGAGGGCCAATTTTTTTTTTCATATTTCGACCTATGTTCTTTGGGGAAAGTTGTTGAGTTTCATGAGCACATTCACCTCCTTCAGGGTTGATACCCCCCTTCCGTTACACGCTGTATACAGATAAGCTTGCATGATTTGTTAATTATTTTATTATACGGCGCACGATTGTTATTGAATAATTTGAGTAAGAAAAATGTCAGAAAGCTGCAATCTTTTTGTACCTTTGTACCTTTTTGCATACTATTGTATAGAATCAAGTTCTTCTAACTTAACAGACAGCTGAGCTGCTGGGTAGTTTGAAAGCGCCACTTCTTCTTACTAGCGAAAGCACTGGGAAGTGGTGAAGGGCGAGCGGTTTGGGGGACTATTTTATGAATTTTGACGTTCAAAAATTGCTGATTCTCAGCCCAATTTTATTTTTATTCTAGGTATTTAGGTCAAGGTTACGAGTTTTTATGTCAACGTTAAAAGTTTTTTTGTTCAGCGGTACCACTTACTTTAATGTTTAAAAGCCATGGCCTATATTATAAACCTAATTATTTTAATCGATTATCGTATTATCAATAATTGTTTTGGCGATAAAAATGCAATTTTAAAGTCCATTCTCCGATGATAATGCTTTAACGAATTAATATGACATTAGTGACTCGTGCTCTGCCGCCGAAACTTAGTCCGAATTACGTTTTGTTTTTTTTTGCAAAACTTTTGACAATTTAATGACAATGGTCAAACATGATTTATTAATATTATTATAGCTTACAGCATTGGTATATTTAATTAAAAAATTATAATATGACAAGTTGAATTTATTTGCAAGATCTATATTATCATATTTTATGACTTGAACAGTGGATTTGTATTTTTTAACTAAAACCTAATAATATAATATACAACGTGTCCCAGAAATCAACGTCAAGCCGAAAACGGGCAATAGGCCAAGTCGTGACAGCTATTAGAAAAATATAAAAAAAAATCTTGGTCATGTACTTTTCGAATTATAAGCATTCAAAAATAAATCTCAAAAAGTGACACCCTGTGATGATTTTTCAAGTCCTGTGACTACATTATTAACATTTCGGTAGTTTTTTTCTCTGTGATCTAACCATGAATAACCCTTCTGTAAATTACAGTTAAAAGTTAAAACGTAACTGCCTCAGTTTTAAATTAAATGTTAGATTTTTGCCCAATATTGAATTCAAAATAATGACATCACCCAACTTTAACCGACTGTACTGAAAAAAAAATCTACTACACTATTTTGGCAAGTAACTTTAAAAGATGGCGCGTTTAGTCAGGATTCCAAAATGGTATAACACATACTAATTGCTACTTCTTAATTGAGGAAAAAAAGTACATTGTTGGTTTTAGGTGCATTTGAAATAAAATTCAGTCGTTGGATTTCTTTTATTATAATTTTTATTAAATCAGATTTACGAAGTTTTATAACAAATGTTCAAACTGTTTTCCTTCAGCTGCAATGCAAGTTCTACATCTCTTTAAAAATGATCGCGTAATAAGACGGGCGTATCTTCTTGAGTTGATGTATTCAGCGGCTTCTGCAATTCTTTGGCGCAGCTCGTCTAAATCTTGAATTGGTTTAGAGTACACTTTATCCTTTATCGTACCCCAGTAAAAAAAATCTATGGGGTTTAAATCGGGTGAACGGGCAGGCCACGAAATTGTACCACCCCGCCCAATCCACCTATCGGGGTATTCTCGATTGAGAAACTCTCGTACAGTGAGAGCATAATGCGCTGGGCAGCCATCTTGTTGATACCACATGCTGCCGTAAATGTTCAGTGGCACTTCTTCCAATAATTCTGGTAATTGGTTCTGTAAGAAGTTCAAATAACCCTGGGCATTTAAATTCTCCGGCAGCTCGATTGGACCAATAACTTTACCATTCAAAATTCCCGTCCACATATTTACTTTAAACTGGTACTGAGATCTATCTTCCCGCATCAAATTTGGATTTTCCACGTGCCATTCGTGCAAATTGTGGAGGTTCATGTAACCGTCCTTTTTAAATGTTGATTCATCGGACCATAGAATTTTTTCAAAGAATCGCGGGTCCTCTCGGTGCCTCTGCAACATCGTTCGACAAAATCGTACTCTCTCTGGGTAGTCTCGGGGTAGCAGACTTTGTACTCGTCGTACATGGTATGGGTGAAACTCGTTCTTTTTTAAAATACGATGTGCAGTACTTTTGGGGACTCATATGCTCTGTTCAATTCCACGTACTGAGATACTTCTGTCTTCTTCAACTGCTTGCAAGACTTCGATAATGACCGATGCACATTAATAAATACTCGATGATCGGGATGACGCTCAGCATTCGGGTATCTCTCACGATACACTCTTGCTGCGGCATTGGCGTTGCATAAGCATTCTCCATAAATGAGATGCATGTTGGCGTATTCCTGTGCGGTGTATCGAGATGGCATGATAAAACACTACACAAACACGGGGTTGCGATTAAAACAAGTCCGGGGTTGTCAGAAACGGTGCAGATAAATCCAAATTACAATGCAAATCAAGTCCAATAAACAAAGCCACAGTTGTAAGTACGAAGTCAATACGAATACAAAAAGATGTGCAGTCAACGAAAGAGCGTAACGTACTGCAGTATTGCACAATTTGCCGACGCATCCCTGTTTAGCCAGAGTAGCGTCTCTATCTGTTTCACTCACACATATGAAATGATGTGTCAATCCGTCTCCCTCTTAGTTAGATAAAAGTAGCGTCACTATCTATCTCGCTCCCACTTGTCAAAGTAGCGTCACCTCACATTAGCTAAAATGAATCTTTCTCGCTCACACTAGTCAAAATAACGTCACTCTTCGTCTCAATCGAACTTTTATGAAATACGGCTTCATAAAAAAAAAATGTTTTTTCTCAATTAAGAAGTAGCAATTAGTATGTGTTATACCATTTTGGAATCCTGACTAAACGCGCCATCTTTTAAAGTTACTTGCCAAAATAGTGTAGTAGATTTTTTTTTCAGTACAGTCGGTTAAAGTTGGGTGATGTCATTATTTTGAATTCAATATTGGGCAAAAATCTAACATTTAATTTAGAACTGAGGCAGTTACGTTTTACTTTTAACTGTAATTTACAGAAGGGTTATTCATGGTTACATCACAGAGAAAAAAACTACCGAAATGTTAATAATGTAGTCACAGGACTTGAAAAACCATCACAGGGTGTCACTTTTTGAGATTTATTTTTGAATGCTTATAATTCGAAAAGTACATGACCAAGATTTTTTTTTATATTTTTCTAATAGCTGTCACGACTTGGCCTATTGCCCGTTTTCGGCTTGACGTTGATTTCTGGGACACGTTGTATATTATTTCAGTGATCCCAACATTTTTTTTTTTATTATTATTTAGAATTGATGGTCATCCCATAGTTGACATTCAATTTTTTTTTTCCTTCATTTTATTCATTTTGTATATTTTTTTCTGCACAACTGTTTTTTTTCGGGGTATTCGCTAATTAAAGCTAGCAATACAGGTTGTTGAATTAATAGAGGAATGTCTGATGAGCTGTCACAGTTAGTAAGTTATAGCTTACCTACTTGAACACACGTGCATGAGATTTGTGTCGTCAGCTCTCTAAGAAAAGACTAGATTACAAAGTTGTTTTTGACAGGTGTATGAAATGGTTATAACACGACGGTGCGGCAAATAAGGAATAGTGGGGTTTTAGTTGGTAGGAGTCCGACATAACCTTCCGTTCTTCCCAGACGGAGGGTTTTGTCGGAGGATGAGGATTTCTCCACAAAAAAAAAAAACAATTTGCTTTACAATTAATTCCCCTGTGCTAATACCAGCTAATTTGTTCATACATCTATTGATTATGTCAGTATTTGTAGATAAAGATATAAGAATTATGAATATGCACATCAAATCTAGTTAGGCTCAGTTATGCACATTTCATTTTATTGTTTAATAAAGAGTATTTAATCAAAACCAATGAAGTACTTAGACTAAGACTTGAGCATTTTTATGTTAAGATAATAAAAAAATACGTGCGGTCGGGGGACCCCGCTAGGAATGAAGTTCCTTATGTGATGCTTGCACGCACACACACGTAATAGAAAGAGACAGGGAGAGAGAAAGTGTTAACACGTGTTTTTAACACAAAGTCATCTAGTATAAGTTTTTAGAAGCTCTCATAAAGTCGTCGCCGTCTTGTATTTCCATTTTGACCTCACTATCGGATTTAGTACCCTCAAAACTATGAAAACGACACCTATGTATGACGAAAAATATTAAAGTTTGGCAGCCGCCATCTTGGATTTTCAGTTTGACTCACTATTGGCTTCAGCACCCTCGAAAACCACGAAAACTATCTCTCTCATGTCTCTCTGTCTCTTTATCACTACATAGTATAAAACAAAGTCGCTTCCGTCTGTCTGTCCCTATATATGCTTAGATCTTTAAAATTACGCAACGGATTTTGATGCGGTTTTTTTTAATAGATAGAGTGATTCAAGAGGAAGGTTTATATGTATAATACATGCATAATATAGTAGAGAAACACTGATAATTTTAGAGGTTTCTAATGTGATGTCGTAAATAAACACATTTTTTGCGTTTACATTGCAAACGCTGGCTGAATCCTACGAGATAGATCAAAATAATGTACTACAGTACAGTACACTTTAAGAAGGTCTACAAAAAATTCACAATGGTATATGTGTATCTCTTAGGGATAACCCACAATAACGATTTTTTATCCTATACTTTTTACGAGAAATAATGGCTCTAAAATTATCAGTGTTTCTCTACAAAATCTCTACAAAATCCGTAGCGTAGTTTTCAAGATCCAAACATAAATAGAGACAAACAGACAGCGGGAAGCGACTACTATGTAGTGATCAGCATTGCACCCGTGCGAAGCCGGGGCGGGTCGCTAGTATTATATACAATAGAAAGAAGCAGAACGAGAGAGAAAGTCGCATAGATGGGGCGCTAACGCGTCGTTACGTGATGATTTCTACCAGTTTACTCCTACCGCAAGCTGCGTTAAAGAACTTCGCTTAAATACAATAATACCTAAGTTCGTCGGGTTGCCTCCTTCCCTCAAATATGGTTAGTAATGGCTGAGCTTTGCGTTATGCTCGTGAACGGGTGCTGCTTGTGGTGACTGGACGTCTTGCTGATCATGGTTTTATTGTTGTTATTAGTAATAAATTGTTTATTTATTTTACTTCGATGGGCCTAGTTTATCATTTGTGACTTCAAGTGACAGCTATGTGAACAGCCGTGCGATTCTGTAACCATCTCACCGTGAAAACTTGGGTGAAGTGAGCTTGGAGTAAGCTGTCATTAGGTACTAACACTATTGACACTGCTCACTTCAAGCTCACTTCACTTATGATTTCACGGTGAGATTTTTACAGAATCGACCGGCTGAAGAACCCAGAACCCAGCATTGCATAAATATGTAAGCTGGCACGGTCTTTAAACCAGGAGGCTTTTATTTTGGTAGTAGGTTTTTGTTCACATTTTAATTGCTATTTATTATTTTTTTGCTTGAGTACGTACAGTTTTTATTGTGTTGTTGAGTGTGGTGTTTATTGCTTTGTTGATACATATTTTGGCATAGCTAGCTGACATATTATGGCAAATAATTTAATTGAATGTTCTGTGCCTTGTAATGTTAATTACTTTGCATACCTAGTATTGTATCCAATCAAGTATTTTCTAACTTAACAGACAGCTGTTCCGCTGGGGAGTTTGTTGCGCTACTTCGTGTGGTCCTCTGTGGCCGGACCACAGTTTAGTACTCAGATGATATAGTTCGAAACAATACCTACCTAAAGTCTACTTTCATCGGAATATATCTATATTTTTAGTACCTCAAGGGATATCTTTTTAATTAACAATTTATGTGGTCCGGCCGCGAGGCAGTGCTCTCTGGCCGCACCACCTCTAATTAAATAGAGTATAATGAACTATTAATAAATCAATATCCCACTACTACTACTTCCCAGATAAAGCACTAGGAAGTGGTGAAGGGCCAGCGCTTTGGGGGACTGTCTTTTGTAATTTTGACGTTCGAAAAGTGCTGGTTCTCAGCCTAATTTGGATTAATGACTTGATTTTGATTAAACTAAAAAGACAAAATTGACATATGACAGTTCTAGTATGGAAAAACCACTGACCTATATTATACAAGTACGCTGGACATCATACTATCATATCGATGACAAAACGAAGACATTTGACTTTCGCCTTTTTGGCGCTGATATAAACGTGAGCGTCTGTGGAACTAATATTTTTGATAATGGGTTTTACAAAATGCGCATACCCTCATGATCAAAATATTCTAAATATCTCGTAATAAGCACAAAATACACAAAAAAGTCTTATTCCAAGATTTAGACCTGAATTATCAGAGACGTACCAAAACAACACGACGACCATTTGCAACAATCTGTCAATTTTACATATAATTTTTCATATTTTACAAATACAATTGTCATTTTGTATAGTATCTATATTTAGTCCAGCGGACTTGTTTATTGGAGGTCAGTGAGAGAAACTCAACAATTCAAAATTTTTGCTCAGTATATGACTTATTCTTTGTATAAAAGTTTGGTGGAATGCGCCCTAAGTAAGGTTCTATAAAGTGTTCAGGGCACGACTCTGGAGGCAGCGTTGCGGACGAGTACTTCGACGCCTAAGTGACCAGAAGCAATAGGATGTTTTATTTAATTTAGTACCTAGTTTAAATAGTTAATTGCGTTACTCACTTGTATATTGTATATATAGTCATTTTAATGTTTATGGAATTAAGTATGGTTCATACAAAAAAGATAACTAATTTGTCTAAAACTTTATGTGAACCAGGGCAATGGCCTAAGTCCCCAAAAGGCACCTATCTTATAAAAACTATTTACAAAATGACCCTCACACATGCAAGGGTCACACTTCACAG
Source organism: Eremobia ochroleuca (assembly GCA_949629135.1). Classification (NCBI taxonomy): domain Eukaryota; kingdom Metazoa; phylum Arthropoda; class Insecta; order Lepidoptera; family Noctuidae; genus Eremobia; species Eremobia ochroleuca. The sequence continues at coordinate 1,960,257 of OX451395.1, read as the reverse complement.
TGACACACAGACATACGGTCATTAGGAAATATAAATACCATGTAGATAATTATCATTATTTGCGCTTATTACGAGTCAAACAAACTAACTACTAATTGAAATGCAGTCAATGTAACTTATCCTATTAAATTGAAATTAACGTACGAGTAGCTTGCTTGCTACTAAGAAGTTCTAAGTAGATATAGGTACATTTTGTTAGACCATTGTGTTATGTGCATAATGCACGTACAATGCGTTTCAAATGAGAATAGGATCGACTTAGCGCCATGTTATGATGTCATAGCTGTCTGATCGAATAAATTGGGTAGGGTGAGCAAAACAAGATATTTTTTTAATAACATTTATTTACTAATCATGAACGAAGAATTTATAATCAACATTTAGGTATTCAATTCCGCTCATGTCTGCATCATCATCATTAGTATTTAATATTTTACTTCACCAATTGCTATTTAAAATAAAAATAGACATTCTGTTACCTGTATTTATAATAAATCTAAAGCTATCATCGTCTTCAAATATCTCTCGTTGCCAGTATTAATTTTCTCTTCTTTTGACGAATTTCACTTTCGAGTTGCCTAACGTACCTAATTATGACTATATTTTTTATTTTTTTTTTGTATTTTTTTTTTCAATTTGATTTAACTAAGACTCGGATAAACAAAAAAAAAAAACGTTATTGATACGCAAATAAGTTTTCTTTGCAAACCGTACTTTTCAATCAACATTTGACAGATAGAGGTCATTGACATTTCTATTCTCATTTGGATCGCATTGTATACTACTCGTAGAACTTTCCTGCGCGTCCAGCGGCGGCGGCGGCGGACGACTCTGTTACCATCGCGGGTAGTGCGTGCACCCTAATTGCGTAACACACTATCACTTACAATTTGAACCTATTGCTGTAAATGTTTGAAAAATGTATCTGATCAACAACGTAAATAATGCGATGAATGTTCTTGAACAGTCAAAACGAAAGGAATTCCTACATAACTGTTAGAGTGTTACGCAATTATCTCGCTAGATAAGCCTGGCACAGGAGCGTGGGGATTGGCACAAGCAAAGAGGGGAGTGTTCTGCACTGGGTGAAGTCAGGCTGTGGATGGTGATGACCTATTCTGGCTCCTACCATTTGCTACAATACTGTATTATCATAATCACCCTCCAGTTTTTTTATATTAATTTATTTAGAGTTGACGCAACATGTCTTTTTCTTCCTTACATTAACTTACATAATATATCTGGTCGTAGTGTCTTTCATACAATCCGTATCATAGTGCATTAGTGCATAAAAAACATAGGTACTACATGATTATGTTTTTTTCTGCAAACATTTTAAAGTAATCATAATTTGGACAGCATGAAGAAATATTTCCGATTCAACACTAATAGTAAAAAATTTGTAAGTACCTATTTGGTTAAATATTTATCCTAGACTAATCATGAAAACATAGATAAATATGGAATCGTTTTTAAGAAATCAGGAGATATATACTGATTTATTTATTTAATCTTTTCGCACACAAAAAGGTACAAAGGAGGACTTAATGCCTTAGGCATTTTCTACCAGTCAACCTTTGGGTGATGTAGAGACAAAAAGTGGTAGGTGCAATCATGAAGACTGAGGAATTTTGATATAAAAAGATACGCAAAATTTTTTTAAAGCTATAAATATAGTAAATATATCTACCTAATTACAAAATTCAGGAGATGATAGGTAGGCAAATATGTAGCCAGTGCAGTTAAGTTTCCCAGCAAACTTAAGTGCACTGACTAATCAGTCTATCATATTAACACTGATGGCCTACAGGACTCCTCTCTGTGAGAGGGTACTGCACTGGCTCATCATTGAAATATAGCCGATTTCGTACCAAGTAAAAAGATTAGTCAGTCAGCAAAATTACGGTTAGCTCGAGAATTACCAAACCGTTATTAAAATGACAATCAGTTCATAAAAGTCGGTTAGGTGCACTCTCAAAGTAACGGCTACATTACTGAATTGTAATGAGAAACTGTAAACATAGGTGTTATTTACACTGTACACTATTGTCGCTAAGTAAGTCGTTTGAGAATCATTTGGTCATATTTATTGTATGATTCCTTTGATAAATCAAAAGAGATCCCTTTGATTTTTCTCTGAGATTCAACATTGGTTCTAGAAAGGCAATGAACAAAAGTACCTATCCAAATGTATATCACTAACGAGATATTATGTAACTGAATAGTCTATGCGATAAGGAGTAATTCTAATGACTAAGACTAATGCAGTGGCAAAGATCCTTCACGTTTGCACCAAACCAATACAGTTTTTGTTTATTGTCCTGACCTATTGACCTGACTTATTTTAAAGAATATTTTATTATCTCTATGCTTATTTTCTTCTTCCCAGCTAAAGTGAAGGACGGGCGTTTTGGGGGACTATCTTGACGAATTTTGACGTTCAAAAAGTGCTGATTCTCAGCCAAGTTTGAATAAAACTGGAAGTCTAGAAGCCAACTAAACATACAGACAATTGTCAGAGAAACTTTTATCTTTAGCTAATTGGTACCAACAATGGAAAGAAGTAAGCATAAGATGTTGCATGCAACCAACAAACGAATCAAGGTTTTCTTATATATGAACTTTTGAAAAGATTTATACTTAAAGTATGGTTGTTTTTCATGAAGCCATCTAATAAGTGCAGTAGTGGCCCAGACGAAACGGCCGCGACTTCCGAGTTGTATTGTAGGTCGTAGGCTCAAAATAGTCGTAAGAAAACCGGTATCTCCTAGAGCCGAAAATTCTAAGAAATATGACCAGTACTGTGTCCACGTGGTGGATTACGGCCCACTCCCTCTCACAGAGCGGAGGTCTGAGTGCCAGCAGTAGGATCGTTATAAGCTGATTATGGTTGAAATGTTTGACTTAACTAATATTTTGTAGCAATCCTCGCTCTCTTTCTTGAATATTCGCTGTGTATCAGATTCAAATAGATAAATAACTTTCCAAAGTAAGAGCGAAATACCCGGAATTTGATAACATTAACGCAAACCTCAAAATAGGTACCAATCGATAAGAATTTTTGCTCCCACGTCTAAAAATAAACAGTTTTATCATTAAATTTTAATTGCTATTTAGGCTTACAAGCCTTGTAACTATTACTGTTTATAATGTTTATTAAATATTAATGTCTGTGTAAACAATTCAGTCGTTAACTAATAGTGTTTGTTGTTAATTTAGATTATCTTCTTATTAATAATTATTGTGTTGGCATTGGTCATGTTATTTGACATAGATATTTAGGTTCACGCTTGGTACCTCCCGAGGATTAGTAGATGTCTAAGGAGGGTCGAGAAAATTCTCATTTGTACACGTAGCCTTTTGCAGCCTACTGGTCCCACATTGGCCTTTTATTACTCTGTAATATACCTCTCTTATAAGTAGGTATACACAGGTATACCCGAGGACCCGTGTTACTGCATTAGTATGACTGTAGAGTCACGGCATAATACCTTACAGTTACGCAAAATTCAAAAGCCCACCCACCCATTCATAATAATATTCGTAAAATCATAAAATATCTAACAATATTTTAATAGAGAATCGCTTTTGAATCTTGCATAAGTGTAGGAAGTGAAATGAAATAAACGAAAAGACAATCTCTTCGCCACTGAACACGTTTAATTTATCATGATTAAACAATCCGAATATAAAAAAAGGTATTAAAAGTAATTTAAAAATGTAGAAAAATACTTGCAGGTAACTTGTCACATTAATCCAACGGGTTTATTAGATTCAAAGAGATGTAAGAAATGCTTTAGATTTTTGTACCTACCTTAAATTAAATTTTTAGGACTACGCATTTTTAGGACTTTTTTGGTTACGCAACAAGTTAAAATGCGGTCGCAACCGAATTCTGACTACGACATGTAACTAAAATCAGGCCGCGTCTAAAAAGTATTAAACACGCTGTATTCTGTGTTTGAAACTTCTTAATTACTTGTAAAATATCACAGACTGGTAGTAATGTTTTGAACCATAGGACCGTTATTTTAAATAGAATAAACTAGACTACTAGAAGACAGTGTTAATTATCTGCCAAATCTTCTGCCGGAGGTTCCGTCGTGATGACGTGACTCTGTCAGTAGTCTCGGAATCCTTGTCGAGAACTTCCTAAACTTTAAGTGACGGTATGATCAAATCTGCTCGCTCGAATCTGCTCGCTCTCTACTGCAATTCAGCCAGGAGTAAAATGGTAGAAGGGTGGAGCCGCAAATTCGGGTTGCAAAATCCTCGAGCGAAACCTAGGGCAATTAACGTACAATAAGAACCCGAGTAGCAAACAGAATCTTTTATACCAAAAAGGTGTAGAATTATACATCTGGTATGTAACAAAAAAAAAAGGAATTCACCGCTTCTTTTTCAACGGGAGTCATGACTTGCCGATTTTTGTAGAGAACTGCCGTATAGCAAAGAGAACAAAATCGATAAAAATATTGAAAAATTAAGAAAGCCTTTGAATAATCAAAAGGACAGAAAAATATACCCCGATTTAAAAAAAAATCACCAACACATCACTTAAACCATTGAATTAAAGTTAAAACATGGGTCTTCAAACATGAGTTAGGCGTAGAGTTTCCAAAATAAAATTTTTCAGCCCGTTGACTGCGACGGATTCTTCACAAGTGACACAAGACAAGCTTCTAAGAAAAAATCTTCTATGACACAAACAAATTCTAGAATTAAATAATTTCGAAAATAAAATATCTCGTCAAGCAAAGTACCAAAGGTGAGATTGAATGTACATACTATTAAAGAAGGATGAATGTCGAAAACTTAACATGCAGTATTTACTAATACTGCAGCAGGTAGGAAAGAATATGCGGAATCTTTTCTATCGTTCCCCAACGTTCAGACTAACCTAGTTCGGGGGTCAACGTTGAAGTGAAATTTTAAACCATTTATCTCAAAATAAACAATTAATCAAGTGACCTATACGTTTGGATCGAGTAGGTAGTTAGGTATTGAAGTTTTGAATGGGGCAGCTGATAATATTTTCTCGATAACGAGGTTGGTCTAATGAAGAAAGCTGTTCAGTTTAATGGTTTGTACCACAACCTTAAATATGACCACATATTTTTGACACACGCTTTATCAGTATTTTTTATATCTAGTCTTCGCAGTACTTTTAGTTTCTTGCCCGTTCTTCTCCATAGAAACCTACTACGCCTTGGAATGAGGAACTAGCTTCATCGTTCTTACTGACCGACCCAAAAGTGCACGGTTTATTTTATAGGTTGTCAACGTGGGCGATAACGCCCCCTCGTGAGCGTTTGAGACTTTCAGAGGGGCAGTAGAAGACCCAGAGAAAATTATATTTCCTATCTTATGACTATATAATATTACACATTTAAATATAACCGTGGCAATAGCTGTTTCAGATTCACTACAGAAAAAAAATTGAGGGCTCTAGAAAAAAAAAAAAAATCGTAAAGTGGGCGGTGGACAAAATAAGGTACCTATATATATTTTTTTTAATAAATACTTTGCGTATGAGTTATTTACTCATAACAGTTTTCTATGTAAGTAGCGGGGTCATTGAACATATATATTATCAAAGCAGTAGCTATTGCGCCCAAATATCACAAGAATGAATGATATTAATGAAGTTATTAATACATAGAAATTATGTATTAGAGATAATGTAGTGTCTAAGGTCCCAAGTACATATAGTAAGCTATGAAATAAATAATTTTAAGAGTGCTGATCCATAATTCCGCTGTCAACATTAACTGATTTGTTAAAAAATGGTGGTGTTGGTGGTTCTGTTTCAGTATTTAGCTAAATATTATGATAATGTCATTTTAAAACCACTAATCTTTCATGACTTTATACACACCGGCTTAGCTTAGGTCAATAATTTAATTAAACCAAGATGTTTTTATTGCAATTTTTCTTAATGAGCTGTGACCAATTTTTACGAGAATTTGTTTATTATTAACATTACTTAAATGACTTCGTTTTTACAGTTTTTCTTTGTCTTTATATTTAAGTTTATTTTGGACTATTATTCTTAGAGATAATTTGCAATAAAATGAAATAGCAACATATATTTACACAGTGCGTTGTTTGAGGTTAGCTGGTTTCGCCGGGGTAACCCCGTATGTGTCAAATATTAGTATATGGTCTACTAAATATGTGTAATTTGTGCCTAGACACTATGTATGTATGTCCATGAAGCATTAGTGTTATTTGTTCCTACCTGTAACAAACTGCACTTACGTATACGGAATAAATTATACCTAATACAGTGTCACTAACTGGTTTATTCTGTAAACATGTCGAGGGGTGAGTCCGCAATGATTTAAAAAAAGAGGAGTGAGCTTTCGAATTGTGTGAGGTTCGAACTAAAGGGCAGCTCGTCGATTCTGGAAAAATCTCACCGTGATAACTAAGGTGAATTGAGCTTAGAGTGAGCCGTGAGTCATGCTGATGCTAGGGATCGACGACTCACTCCACGCTCACTTCACCCAAGTTTTCACGGTGAGATGCTTACAGAATCGCACGGCAGGTCCCGTATTTTTAAGAACGCTCGCATTCTTATGTCACTCTCAATCTGTCAAAAAATCTGTCAGTTTTTGACGTCAATTTTCGCTGAGATGAGATCGCGACTCGATTTTGAACGTTTTTAATTACGGAAAATGATAGAATAGCGCACTGCAAGTGTCTTAGTGCAGGGGTGACCCAACGGTAACGGCCCCGACTTACTAGTAGTGGGTTTGAACCCCGACAGGCACTTTACTTTGTGTAAATAATTTCATCACCACTGCTCTCAAAACGGTGAAGGAAAACATCGTGAGTAAACCGGTATGTCCTAGAACCAAAAAATCGAAGACATGTGACATCTACCAACGCGCACCGGGCCCGCGTGGTAGACTTGAGGCCTGTGTCCCAGTAGTGGGAAAATTATAGGCTGGTTATGCAGTGTCATGTCGTGGTTAGATTGATAAAAGATTTTTTTTTTCTAACTAAGGATATTTTTTCCTCTAGTCCTTGCAATGTGATTTGTTTGGGATTAACTTAAATAAGAACTTTTGCAGCTTTTATAAACACCCGCTCTACGCGGTCATTATGAGCTTTCAGAACTTTTATTTATGAGAAGTTCTTACAGAAATATTTGGATATTTCACGAAGAACTTTGTGACGTGACGAATTTAAGTATATACAACGTGTAACGTTAAATGCGCAAAACCTGAAAATAGTTTGATCAGAATAACGAACAGAATGAATTGAACCACTTTTTAATACAGGTCACATTTTTCAAAAAATCTACATTAAAAACGTTGTCGTGTCTATTTATTAATAGGTCAAGCAACCCAATGTCAGCGCGGCGCAGCGGACCGGTGACGAGTCCTCCCTCGATAAACCGTCGTCGCAGACGCAAGAAACGATCAGAATGGCCGGTAAAAATAAAACAGCACATAAAACCTTTACAATTGTTTTAATGACTTATTTTCTCTGTGAAATAGGTCAATTGAATTAAAAATCAGTTGGGGTGTCTGAGGTTTTGCGCATTTAACGTTACACGTTGTATAGAAGAAACTTACTCGACTAAGGGCTGATTTTTTAAGCGACAGATAATTTTTATTCCTGGAATAAAATTGACGTCTGACAGTTTTTGTAAGGAACAACTGTCAAAAACATTCAAAATCCAATATAATTATTGGCGTTGGAAAAAACAGCCCTTAGTGCTTGGGAAAATTGTTCCTTGTTGATAAGAGTAATTGCTATAGATGTACCTATGAATGTAAAATCATTATTCTTAAACTAATGAGTATGACCAACATTTTATCTCTAAGAATGTGCATGTTTGCTTTATTTATAACAAAAAGAACAATGGGAGCCACCCATTCATTAATTTAGCTGAGATTAAATTCTTGCGTCTTCATGAAAAATATCTTGTTTAACTCGGCGTCAACTTCTGAATTAGTTTGTTCAAGAATCTTTTTTCGAGAAGGCCCAGAATAATAGAAATCCAGTCATGAACTTTTATAGCTATGTCTATAGTATTTCCGATTCGAGGTAGTAAAAGGGCACTATTGCATTATTATTTTCCTTACCCAGTTATTTCAGCATGCAATTTCTCATAAAAAGATAAGCGCAAGCGTCTGTGACATGAGTATCACTAACAAAACAACTTAGAACCTATCAACAGGTTGTCAAACCAAGTTATATTGTTTTAGATTTGGGATAATATTCTTTAAAACAGTATCGATCTTTGATAACAGTGTTGTTAATTCTTTTACTCCGTTTAATTACAATAAAAAACGAAAACTGAAAACAATACAATAATGCTGCACTTACTGTCACAACTCAGATGGCAGAATAAATATAAAATGGCGACACTAAACGTCAATAAAAATCAAATCAATTTTCATTAAAAATATTTTTTTTTAAACAGGCCTTAATTAGTTAATGTGATACTTTGAAAGACGTAGAAAAATAATGCCTTCCTATACAGTGTGTAACGGAAGGGGGGTATCAACCCTGAAGGAGGTGAATGTGCTCATGAAACTCAACAACTTTCCCCAAAGAACATAGGTTGAAATATGAAAAAAAAATTTGGCCCTCCCATAGTAAATCAATCAGCTGGTAGTCAGTTTTGTAAGGGAGGGCCAATTTTTTTTTTCATATTTCGACCTATGTTCTTTGGGGAAAGTTGTTGAGTTTCATGAGCACATTCACCTCCTTCAGGGTTGATACCACCCTGCCGTTACACGCTGTATAAGTCACTTTTAGACGGTCAAATTAAATTCAGCTAAGATTTCACCATTGTTCTTTTGAATTTTGATGAATAATAGAACATCACGCTTTGTTTCTCGCAGGGTTGCACAGAGGTACTTATAGTACCTACATATCACCGTTAAGTGTAAGTCCCATGTCATAGGGAGCGACCCTATTGCCATCAACCGGGCACAAATCCAGGAGAAACCCGGGAGAAATTCCAGATAGAAAAACCTAATAACAATTTGCCCGACACGGGAATCGAACCCAGGACCTCATGCTTAGCACTAGCGCTTGCGACCACTTAAGATCAACGAAGCAGTTGCGTTTTATAAATAAAAATAATAAATATGTAAGTAAAATGTATGGACATAATTATTGTACCTAAATAATAATATAATATCGATATAATTGTTCTTTACGAGTACTTCGACGCCTAAATATCCTTTTGTTTTTGTATTTATTTATATAGTTAGTTAGTTAGTCTTTTAATTTAGTACTTAGTGTAAATAGTTAGTTACGAGATTATGAAAATTATTATAAACTTTTTTGGCGACATTTAATTGAAATAAGTAATTACTTATGACTAATATTTTATCTGTAAGAATGTACATGTTTATTTTATTATAAGAATAATTGTTAAGACTTGTGGAATAATAATGAGAAAGTTAGGTGTTTCATTTAATTAGGAACTTCAATATGTGGTCATGGTTACCTTGGTCAACTATTTTTCATTTCTAGTTAATCCTATGACATTTATTAATTAGCGGTTGCAGCATAATTATGTCATCGGATTTAAGGAAATATTTAGATTTATCCGCATCCAGTAGGATTTAGGACTACTGGGATGATTATTAAGGCAAATAGTTACCCTGTGTACTTACATATTAATGTAAACTTGCCAAATATCATGCTTTTTAGGCATGTAAAATAAATTAAATTCAAATTAATTTTTTCTATTTCATTAATGGTCATAATCATTTATTTATTAAAATAATTTAAGTACCTGTAATAATACTATTACATATAAATTAATAAACTATAAGTAAATATATTCAGTACTGTTTAAAAAAATATGAAATAAATAACAAACCTACCTATAAAACAATCACATAAAATCACTTCCAACCATAGGATAGAAAAATCCACAAAAAGAAAAAAAAAACACTAACACGTTTACGATTCGATTAGTACGTTCTGCGCGCGCGCATAAATTCGACTGAGCAATCTATGGCACAGTACAATACCTATATAGTCAACTAGCTAACTTTCGGACAAAATCTACTGACGCAGAGCAACTAGATTCAAGCATTATATATTTTTTATTAAATACTTATACATTTTTTATTCACATTTAATGCCAGCCCATCATAGACATTTTATATACGCTTTAGGATTCCCAATTTATATTCAAGTCTTGATAACGACCGTATGCTAATGATCAAGATAAACTTAGACAATTTGATTAAATAATTTGGAACCTGAGCAAAGTGAACTGTCGCGTTTTAGAGCAGGTCCTGTTGACCAAATGACTCGTGGCTAAATGACGATGGGTAAGGCATCGACCGATTAGGTTAAGCAAGAATTTTTTAGATGGGTTGGTTGACACATTGTGAATGGGACCCCTCCATGATTTCAAGACTACACATTAAATGCTGTCAGTCACGTACGAGGGGCATTCAATGTATTCTCGGTACCAGGATGATTTACTAATGATGTGGGTAATTTGACAAATCAATTAATTAATGACATTATCTAAGGGTATAAAGGTAAAATTTCATATAGTTGTGATCATGAGTTTGCTAGTTATCCTTGGTCAACGACTACTGGAATGGCTAACGTGACAAAGTTGAAGAAAATCGAGCACTGCGCTGTTATTAAATTCCTTACTAAACAAGGAAAAAGTCAAAGAACTATTCACAAAGAGATGGTGGCTGTTTACCAAGATTGTGCACCTTCGTTATCTACGGTTCAAAAGTGTTCAAGTGAATTTAAAAGGGGCAGAGAGAATATTGAAGACGACACTCGCTCGGGCGGCCCGGTTACTGCCTCTACGGAAGAAAACCTAAAAAAAGTTGAGAAGCTTATACTGTAGGATGTCCGAATGAAGATCAAAATGATAGCAGAGATGACCCAGCTCTCTATTGGTTCCGTGCACACTATTTTTCATGACCTTCTTTACTTTCAAAAGTCAAAGGTCCACACGACGCGTGTTTCTAAGGCTTCTGTGCGAGATTGTGTTTTCGAAGAAATTAACCACCCACCCTATAGCCCGGACGTAGCCCCGAGTGATTATTATTTATTCCCTAATTTGAAAAGAGACCTGAGAAAAAAAAAAGATTTTCCAACGATGAAGAGCTGCAATAAATGCGCATTTTTCAGAGAGTAGAAAGTTTTTTTTACAGGGTATTGAAAAGCTAATTTCGAGATGTAGTAAATAAATGCATTGGGGTAATGGGGGATTATTTTGAAAAATACAAATATTTTTAATTGAATTTACGTCTTTTTTCATGGCAATACCGAGAATACATTGAACGCCCCTCGTAGATGTATAGTGTCTGACTATCGTCCAGAGTATTCAAATCGAAAAAGAAAGAAAACTAGCTCTCAGCCGTGGCTTCGCTCGCACGGATAGCAGAAATTATCTCACGGGAGCGTTCTTACTATCGGGATAAGAAGTATCCTATGCCCTAATCCAGATCATGGCCTATTCTTGTGCTAAATGTCTTCCAAATCCATTCAGCCGTTTAGGCTTAAAAGGAAACAAGTGGACAGACGGACAGCGTTAGAAATAAAGAAAGAAAAAAATCGTTATTAGCATTTCAACAAAAACACCTTAAAACTGTAAAAAACGAAAAGAAAACATGCTTATCATGCCAAAAGGGCCTCAGGTCATCATAACGGCAGATGACAACACATGGTATACCACCTGACGCTGATTTTCAGCTGCAGCCCACGAGTGCCAAATAAAATAGCTCTTACAAATTTTTACATTTATAATATTAACTAACTTCTGCCCTGACTCCGTTCCCCCACCCCACCCCGTCGCATCGCATCGCCTACTCGCTATATTACTTCGTTTTTGCTTACCGTTCTTTCTGACTTTTTTTTTTTTGCTCTTTTGCTCGGCTTCTAAAAGTCCTAGTGATGTCAAATAGCCTATTTCCTTCTTCAAGGATTGTGCTATCAAATGCAAAAATATTTTTTCAACTCCGATCGATATTGAGGATACAATATAAGTTGCTCGTAAGTAGTGTTGTCATAAGTTGTGGTTTTGCGGCACAATAATGATAAACAGTGTCAGAGGCGCTCTTGTTACTGTTAACAAATCTGTGGACTTAGATACTAGCTAAGTATGTCTACCTAACGCCTTCTAGAAGACTTTAAGCTGATAGAACAAATAAAAATAACTTCAAAGAACCACGTAAGTCCTAGGCTCCTCTAACCCCGGGTCCTAACCTAAGGTGATCCTCGCGAGTACGCACTTCCATGGCGATAGGTTTTCGTAAAATTCATACTAACGAGCGCGTCGATCGCGTAATCATAATTAACCTATGATGTTTCCACTGCTGGGACACGCGCCCCCTTTTGATTAGAGGGAGTGGGCCGTAATCCACATCGCGGGCTCAGGGCGGGTTGGCAGATGTCACATGTCTTCGAATTTTTCGGGTAAGTAATAGGACTTGCAGTGTAGTGACTTCGTGTGTAGTAGTTTTAGTTTGTTATGTTGTATGTATTTATACGTAGTTTTTTTTTATGTTATATTATTATAGTATTGTATTTGTGACCTTTTTTTTTCTGTATTAGTTTATAAGTATTCTTATGTTTGTAGTAGTATGTATTATTTTTTTCTATGGGGCTTAGTTGCCTGAAATAAAGGAATAAATAAATAAATTACTTAACAAAACAGAAAATGGTCCACAAAACTAAAGTGTTTTTCATTAGTGTTCCATTCAGCTATCATCATAATCAGCCTGCACTGGCCCACTGCTAGAAATAATAATAATAAAACTTTATTTTATCCATATTCTTCTAGAAAAAGGGCCGCTCCAAAAGCACGCCGTTCAACTCGTTTCTCAGTAAACATCCATTCCATTTGTAAAAAGAAAAACTTGAAAGTCCTTGATATGCTTGAATGGCCTTGATATTTACACAAGTATAAGAAAATTAAAAAAAAAAATGACCAAGGTCGGGTTCGACTCCCACGCAAAGGGTTCCGTACCACCCTACATTATTATTTAAAAAAAACTGATCAAGTGCGAGTTGAACTCGCGCACCGAGGGTTCCGTACAAAGTAGGTATGTAAATAGTTTATCACGAGAATCGTGTCTCGAATATTTTTTTTTTCGTTTTTTCTGATTATGTTCTAAATTTCCCCTCAAATCAGTCCCCAAAACGTATAATTACAATATTAATATCTATGAAAGTAAAATGAAAACGACAAAATAACAGTAACGTTATTTTATATTTAATAATAAGGATGTATTAAGCAGTTAGGTAATGTACTACATTCACCAAAATAATTACTAATTACGTAACGTTACTAAAGATCATAAACTATGAAAGCACTGAATAGTGCTCTAACGAAAAGATAAACTGGATTGAGGGACAAACTTAACTTTCCCGTGAGTAAACTATTGTCTCCATATATCGACATAAAGTCGCGGTTAGTTTACCAACTACAAATAAGTTTGTAATCACCAAAAACATTTTTTTTTTGTAATGTAGTTACAAATTTACGTTTTTCGGATTTTTTTCTTTACTTATGCTAATGACATTGCTACTTGCCAAATTTCATGATTCTAGGTCAACGGGAAGTACTCTACAGGCTTTTATTCCTTTGAGAGTGTCAAAATATGCGGCTTAAACGGCCGTATGTTTTGATTGCGTTAACTTAGAAGTTTCATTTTTTAACTGCTTCAAGGGATTGCAGCCGTATTTGATATTATATTCATTTCAACTTGATATCTCCACGTGTTCCTTAGAAAAAGGGTCTTGACAGACGGACAACGAAGTGATCTTATAAGGGTTCGGTTTTTCCTTTTGAGGTACAGAACCCTAAAAACACGTTTCTTGTAGGTCCACATACAAGAAACGTGTTTTTCTTTTTAATTTTTAACTTTATTGAATTTTAATCATTTGTTGTGATAGCGGCAATAAAAATTCACACTGGCAAGTTTCAACTGTCTACCTATTATGGTTCATGTGATACAGCCCGCTGACAGACAGACGGACGGACACCAGAGCCATATTAATTAGGGTTCCATTGGCACTCTTTTCTTTGCCCAACCCTAAAAAGATGTGATCACAATCTAAAGTTTTTCGGTCGAGTTTTTTAACTTCGATATCAACTTTTGTGCGTCAGCAATGTCTATTACACCAAACCAGTTACCCCATGATCTTTATACTCGATGCTTTAATGTCTGGCATCCTCTGTAAGTACGTCTTCTAATATAAATTGGCACTGCCAAAGTACGGCCAATCCAGTTTTCGCAAAGTTTTTACGACATTTTTTCGAACGTCAATAAAACAACATAGGTGTACAAAAATTGCATGAAACAAGAGTTGCTTGGTACTTTAATTTGCCGACCAAAAAAAAGGCTTCCCGCAAATAAGCGCGACTCGATGGTACGTCGAGATTCTAGTAAAAACAGTTTCCATGAAGTTTTCATACAAATTGTCGCACCAGTCTGGGGTAGCCTTAATACATAGGTGAAAATGCATTTTTAAGAATATTTGTACGCCGTTGACGGCAAGACGCGTTCATTTGATTAATTTTGATATATTTAGTTTTTTGTTCTACAAATAAAAATATTTCAATTTGAATTTGTGAGTCTCCTCAAATAATATTGATGATAATGAAGTTGAAACTTTTAACGGTTAAGCTACGCTTGCCGCGGTTGGTCTGTGGATGGGTGACCATCTTTACATACCGAGACCCCTCGGTGCCTCGGAAAGCACGTTAAGCCGTTGGTCCCGGCTGTCATTCGTAGATCTTTGACAGTCGTTACGGGTGTCAGAAGCCCGAAAATCTGACAACCAGTCTTACCTAGGGGTATCGTATTACCCAGTAACTGGGTTGTGGAGGTCACATAGGCAGTCGCTCCATGTAAAATACTGGTATTCAGCTGCATCCGGTTAGACTGGAAGCCGACCCCAACATAGTTGGGAAAAGGCTAGGCAGATGATGATGATAATGAAGTTGAAACTTTTGAATATACCGTTTATTTGCGTACGTACCCTTAGCTTTTCTTATCTGTAATCTTTCACTGCTGGGTACCTACCTGCCCAATCCAATCCTCCCATAATAGCCCACAGTTCTCTGCAGTTCCTCCTTGTTGCCTTTCCTGTACAGATTATCGTGATTTCCCTTCTTTTAATAATGATCAAAGGAGCCCGAAATAATACAGGATGACAGGGTCGTCGACGCCTAGGGAGTCTAGAATTATGTGGTGAATTAATAATGGTTACAGTTTGCGCGTCGATGTTACCACCCTGTATAAATATCAGTTCAGTCGGTCGATTCTGTAAAAATCTCACCGTGAAATCATAAGTGAAGTGAGCACTTAAAAGTGTTAGTGAATGACAGCTCACTCCACGTTCACTTCACCCAAGGTTTCACGGTGAGATGGTTACAGAATCGCACGGCTGTTGTTTGTCCTTTCTGCGTACAATAAATAATATCACCTATCTATCTACGACATGATGTTTTTCTGTGTTTTCCCTTCTCCAGACACTCGGTCAGACACGATTCCAAGTCGTCACGCTAGTGTTTCTTAGGCCTGCCATGGTGACCAATACACCAGTTTATACCTAATTATAATTATTGAGGTTTTCAGAAAAGTGACAATAGACGACCAAGTTTACTCACAGCTCACGGTGCGTTGAATTTTTCCGTCGCTGGCTTACACATAAATATCTTCTACACTTGACAAAAACATCATAATTATTATAAGCTAATATGTTTACGTTAGCAATGCGTTTAACATTGGCACAAGTTCAGGGAGGTCAGTTATGTACAATGGAAGAAAAATATAATTTCATAGTACCTACTTACTGACAAAAACGTCACACTGGTTTTTATGGCAGAACTATGACGACTCTTGCTAATTATCCTGCGTAGATGTCTTATAATAATACCAGTGTATTACTGTCGCGCTGCAGGACAAAGGCCTCTTTTCACAGAGAAAAGGCACAAGCATCGATCAACATGCTTGAGATTCCATAGGTACTTATATTAACTGCAAAGTCATGCTTTCTCACGAAGTGTTCCTTCACCGACGTCAGCAAGTCCACGATAAACTCAGAAAGATGAATTGAAGCAGTCGCATTGTACTCGCCCGGATTTGAACCCACAATTTCGTGCCTGAGACGCGAGATTTATTTTCACAGGACTTTTATCAATTTTAAATAAATACCTTAGCAATTCATAAAACTCCTCAAAAAAATATTTTTCGTCGCATAATTTTCAAAATAACTATTTAGCGTATGCTATCATATTTTATGTAATGATAATAAAGGGAATTCAATCAACTAAAGAAATACCTAAATAATATTCCATTGAACTATGCATTTATTTCTTAATTAAATTAAAATTGCAAAATTACTTTTATTTTGGTGGTCATTCGATTCAACTAACATCAAACGTATCGCTGTTTTCTACCTTATTTATTGCTGCGATGAGCTATTATCGTTTGTTCGTCTTTTTGCTTCTTACCGCGCTTTTAAGAGTATGGTGTCAGTGACGTTACAAGTACATCTCGACAAGTTTTGTTATAACCGATAACATTAAAAAGAAAACCTAAATTATGTACCAGTTCTGAAGGTAGTTCGAGAAGACGAGGCTTGGCAAGACGCCGCAAATCAGTAAACATAGCAGACAGTTTACAGTATACAGTTTTTTTTTATACATACAGTTTTTAGCACTTGTAAATGTTGTTGAGTATCTATTGTGCTACGTCGAATAATTTCGTTTCATCGGGAAACAGAAGACAAGAAAAAGCGAAAAGCAAATGCTAGCTGACCAACAGCCAGGTGGGTGGACGGCTTATAGAAGATTGCAGGAAGACCTGGATAAGACACGCATATACCAGGAAAGCATGGCACAAAAGGGAGGAGGCCTACTCGTATACTTAGCAGTGGGTGGAACAAGGCTGCCAATGAAAGAATGAAAGGGAAACAGATCGCTTCCCCTATACTCGTAGACCTAGCAAGCTTGCAATCGTCTATCAGCTGCTGTCATTTCAGGTGTCACAGGTAACGTGTCTGTAGGTAACGCAAGATTTTAATGATTTCAAAAGCCTGGCAAAGGCCCCTCTCCATCGCTTCCAGACCGTAGGTACAGACGCCAGCATATCATATGATAAATTGGCAGGCGGTGACTTGCATACTCAAAAATGAGCGCCCGAAAAAGGTCGCTAGCACGTAGTGTCCTAGAGACAAGGGCAACATGTCCTAAGGTGCTTATGAGGAGTGGAGAGGTATTCCACCAGCGTCTTACGAATGCTGCCTTCCTCCGAGTACGTTTGCTCTTGCAAATCTCCACTCAAACCGGCCAATAAAGGCAAGAATGAGATGGGATCTCTGTTCCTTGTCATTGTTCACTCCAGCCAGCCAGTAAAGGCAAGACAGAGGTGATGAACAAGACTTCTCCTGGGAGATAGGGTACGTGGGGTTGCTACTGCCCAACAGCTCGCTACATGCTGCCCTGCGGGTTTCTGTATCTCTCTTGGTCTGGCTCCTCACCCTGGACCTGTTCCGGCAAAGTAAACTATTCCGGCAAAGTAAACTATTCCGGCACAGGCAAACAGCAAAAATCTGATTATCTCAAAGTTTTAAAAGTCCTAGCAAGCTAAAATACAAATACATAATTCGTTTGAGTGGAATATTTTGAATGCAATAAATATCATTATATTTTGATAAATTCAGCTGCAATTATATAGAACAAAAAACAAAGTAGTTTTGTATCTTAGTATCAACAAATTTACAAAACGTGACGAATCAGTGTTTATTTCTATTAAAAGATAAATCACATCAGAATGTTGATAAAATTATATTATCGAGATTAAATATTTTATGGCATTAATCACCTTTCAACTGTTTGTATGGTCGGGATCACACAGCAAGATTGTGCTGTTCACCTAGGTCGAGAACCAAGCAACGCGAAACGTTCATGAGTACAACGTGCCGCTACAATGGCGACGTTTAGGGCTAGTGGTTAGTAATCATAAAAAAATATAACAACATTTATGATAATTTATAATTTGAATTTAACTACCGTGTGAGCCGCTCGTCGACATAGCGCTCTCTCTCTCATTCCTTCAATTCAACTCAACTCTTTGCACGTTATTCGTTTTAATTTCACTGATGCGATGTTATGATCCGTGACCCCGGCAAATTACCCCTGCACTACAGTTCTTTAAGTACAGGTTGCTCTAAGATGCTATTTTAGATAATTGCAAATAAATAACGTTTCATGAAATTAAAATATACTCATAGCCGCTCCGATGTTGCGAAATCTCCTAAAGGTCGGTAACAATAGAAAAAGTATTGGGTTGGCAAGAAGGTCTTTGAGTTTTTTTTTTTAATTTTCTAGAACGTACAAGAATATTCTGGAAATTTATAAACTTAGTATATATAAAGCCGCGGAAGAGAGCTACGTGCAGTGATAGTCCGACAAGTAAGCGAAGCATTTCTTAGATAAAAATGGAAATGTTGCGACAAGAAGTTCACTTGATTTTACTTCATGAATTTCACTTAGGTAATACAGCAACAGAAGCAGCTCACAACATATGCAGAACAATGGATCGAGACACGCCATCCGGATAGTCCAACATTGGTTCAATAAATTTAAAAAAGGGTGAAATTCATTTTGATGATCATCCGCGGGTCAGGAAGACCATCACAGATAGATGTCGATATGTTAACGGAATTAATAGAAGAAGATCCACGGCTTTAGAACACGCGATTTAGAAGAGCGTCTTAAGTGCTCTCATACTGATATAGCGAATCATCTGAAAGAATTAAATAAAACCTGGAAATATAGTGAGGGCATAAAAGCAATAATTCACTGGGATTTACTTTCGCCTAACTCTAGATTCTATTAGATTCTATAGACTATTACGGCTGATTTTTACTGTGCAAAATTCGATCGGTTTGCAGAAAAAAAAAGAGGAAAAGTTTATTTTATTCATGACAACGCCAATCCTCAAACTTCTAAATTAACCTAAAAAATATTGGATTTAGGCAGGACTGTGCTTCTTTATTTCATTATATTCTACGGACTTGGAAACGACTGATTATCATTTATTTCGTTCTTTATCTATTTATTTATAGGAAAAAAAAATCGATGTTCAAGCGGATTTACGACAAAATCTGAACACTTTTTTCAATCAGAAATCACAAGGATTCTACTAATCAGGGATTCTTATCTCTACCAGAACGTTGGCGACAGGTTGTCGAAACAAAAGGGGCTTACTCGTATTTGGTTTGAATATCATTTTTTGTTAATTCATCATCATCTGCCTAGCCTTTTCCCAACTATGTTGGGGTCGGCTTCCAGTCTAACCGGATGCAGCTGAATACCAGTATTTTACATGGAGCGACTGCCTATCTGACCTCCACAACTCAGTTACTGGGTAAAACGATACCCCTTGGTAAGACTGGTTGTCAGACTTTCGGGCTTCTGACTACGCGTAACGACTGATAAAGATCCACGAATGACAGCCGGGACCAACGGCTTAACGTGCTTTCCGAGGCACGGAGGGGTCTCGGTATGTAAAGATGGTCACCCATCCACAGACCAACCGCGGCAAGCGTAACCGCGCTTAACCTGACCGATCGACCTGTGCGACTGTTATTATTTAGCCACGGGCCCCTCATTTTTTGTTAATTATTAATAAATAAATAATATTTACTCAAACAAGCGCAAATGCTTAATGGCCTAACATAATACGTGTGTTAAATTAATGTTGCCATTAATAAATAATAATAAATAGAAATAAAAATGTTTTTTACATCAAATAACTTATTCTAGTTACAATGGGGAGAATCCTTTTAAGCAAATTGTTTGTGTAAAAATAGAAACAAAAGAATGTAATGGAAAAAGTATTTTTATGAAAGGCAAAAAACTCGCTTGTTATGTGTGTTATGTGAGTACGAGATGGTGTGGAGGTAAATGTGTATGTGAGTAGTGGGTGTGAGTAAGTGTGGGAGTGAGGGTTGTACCTACATATTATACACGGTGGAGATTAATTATCTACTGTAACTTGAGGTAAAATGCAGATAAATTTTTGCTTGCTTACCTTTCTTGGGATCGGAAAATACTTCAACCGATTATCCTTTAAAGTTAAGGTTCGAGTAGCTGGCAGTATCATCACAACGCTAATTTTTTCTAATTGTTTGTCTTATTTCTTTTTAGTATATTCGAGTATTTATGTATATTTATTTGTGCTTATATAAGTATATGTGTAATTAGGTATATATGATATTTAGAGTTTTAATAGGTTTATGCGTATCTTTATATTTAAAATATTTATTCCTCAATTTTCATGATTGCCCCTATTACTGTTTGTCTCTGTATCACCCAAAGGTTGACTGATAGAAAATGTCTATTGCATTAAGTCCGCTTCTGTACATTTATGTGCTTGAAGTATTAAATAAATAAATAAATACATAAAATACTGTAGGACATTATCTTCCACTAGCGGCAAAATATCATAGCGTAATATATTATGTGTATATTATAAGTTTCATTGATTGCACCATATTTTCCACTATGTCATACGTCATTGAGTTAAGCTATTTAGACAAAGCATTTTTGCATTCGCGGTAGGTTGGTGGGTATATTATGTCAAGTTCTTTATTAAGAAGATTGTATAAATGGGATGATTGCCTATGCCTAGGATATTGTCTTTTTGCAAATGTAGTCTACATTGCAAAAAGACAATATCCTTAGGCAATCATCCCATTTAGACTACTGAGAAAGTGGGAGCAGCCGTGTTTTTTTCTTCTGCCTTATGTATTTGGTGGATTGAACGATAGTGTTTTTGCTTGTTTAGTTGCTTAGTTAGAGTTATATTAAGTAAGTAAGGCTTTCTAATGGTCAGAAGATCTGAAGTCCGGTAAAGGTTCTCAGTTTAAAATCTGTATTTAAAAAACATAAGTTTCAGTAGGGACCTCTGAGCCCTCTTGAGGTCCAGGTATTTAATTTTACTGGCACCTCCCCAGACCGGTAGACAATATGCCAGGACGAACTGAGCAAGTGACATGTAAATCCGTAGCAGGAGTTTTTTCGAGGTTACGTGACGTAATGTCTTGAAAGTCCAGATTAATTTCCTTATTCGCTTCATTATTAATTATGTTTGATTGTGCCAAGATAATCGTTGATCAACCATAATACCTAGGTATTTGTTGGATTCCACTCTAGTAATTTCTATGCAAGAACAATTTGGGTTTACAGGATAATGGCATTTATGAATCTTAATTTGGTAATTCTGGAGGGGGTTGAGGGGTGTTGTACTTTGTGAAGCAGATAAAGTTAGTTTTGGAAGTATTTAAGGTTAGAAAGTTATGATCAAGCCAGGTTGCCGTCCTTGCCAGTCCACGCTCGGCAGCTATCCGGACATTGTCCCAAGTAGCGGCACTGAACACTATACAGTGTTATCTGCCTATGAAAGAATGTATTCATCCACGATTTACATTTCACGTGAATAGTTACTAAAAACCTTAGGTAACCTGGATGTGCTTAAACAGAGTCTGGACCCAGGTTTGCCGAAACAAGGCAACCCTCGGTGTCGATTACATTGTGTTTGATAGACGCCTCCGCCATGGAGAATAAATGTGGAGCTGTTCGACAAACGTTGGGATACCTACTTAATAGCATGTCTTGCGTGTCCGGTCGGCTGCACGTTACCTGAACTGATGGACGCTAGTGATGGGGTCAAACACATAGCCGAATGATGGGCAGAATCTATTTAGATTGCCATAGACACCAGTCAATCCACGATTCAGCCTAACCTTGATTGTGGCGGGCTGACTATAACTAGCACCCTCATTGCATTACACAGTTTCAGTAATAAACGAATGGTTTTGAAGGACATTCCTAAACTGGTTTGAATTTTTTTTTTCGTCCGTTCAACAAAATAAATTTAAGTTCAGTGCGTCTTTTTCTTTCAATTTCATTAAGAAAAGGACAAAAGATAAATTTTAGTTTAGTCCTGTCAAATTAATCAGCGCCTGACACTACTCCATACAAGTTTAGACGTGATTAAAAAGTTGCCTACTAAAATTACGTCAATTTACGTCAGGCGGTGATTAATTTGACAGGACTATACTAAAATTTATCTTCTATATTTTTATTAATGAAATAGAATGAAAAAGATGCACTGAACTTAAATTTATTTTGATGAGCGGACGAATTTTTCAAACCTATGAAGCAATGGTTTAGGAATGTCCTTCAGTTTAGTTTGTAAACAAGGGAATCAGCGCCAGTGTCTTGTTAAATGAGCGATCATCACTCTCTGTTAAGCGAGCAAGTTGACATTATTCTGAACGAGACTTGTCGAATTATACATATTAACATCTGCCTGCCTTTTCCCAACTATTTTTGGGGTTGGCTTCCAGTCTAACTGGATGCAATTGAATACCAGTATTTTATAAGGAGCGACTACCTATCTGACCTCCACAAGTTATTGGGTAACAAGATACCCCTTGGTAAGTCTGGTTGTCAGACTTTTGGGCTTCTGATGACCTGTAACAACTGTCAAGGATCCACAAATGACAGCCGGGACCAACGGGGCAACGGGGCTTAACGTGCTTTCCGAGGCACGGGGGAGTCTTGGTATCTAAAGATGGTCACCCATCCAACCACCAACCGCAACAATTGTAGCTTAACCTGATCGATCGACCCGTGCGGCTGTTATTACTTAGCCACAATACAAGCAGCTCTTAATGATGACAACTGACACCGCCATAATTTTCCACAAAAGTCTGTTATGTTTACATATTCTAAGACACAATGTTTTAACATAATAACCAGAAATTACCATTTGCGTGCTATTCAAGCAATTAAATGACAAGGTGTCAAAACTGTTGACGTTGATTCGTTTTTTTTTTTCTAAATTGGGAATTTTCCTAGTGAATCGTATAGTTTTTTTTTTTTTTATAACGGTTCATTAAAATTCTTAAAATCAATGAGCAATCGCAAAAATTATTATTTAGGAGATGAGGATGTATCATCGTGGTAGTCTGATATCATCAGCGCAGGCTGATGACGACGTCTGATGTTATGTCTGTTTAGCTCTAGCAGTAATGCTAAACATGGTTCTCTAATTTCTAATACAAAAACGGGCAAAAGAAAACTTTTCTTTCGTACACCATCCTATTTTTCTTGTGGTTGGGTAGCGACGCTGGCTGCGCAGGGTAAGCTTAGCCACATTTATGTATGTACAGACGCCAGCACATTAAACTACTACAATCTGTCAGATTTCTTGAATAGATTTTCAACTTTAGCGCTAAAGCATAAGGTTCAAAGTTGATTGGGAAAATCTGATAGTTTCGGGTAGCTTGATGTGCTGGCGTCTGTACATTTAAGCATCATAATTCTTCGAGGCTATTTTAACCAAGGGATATCGTTTTACCCAGTAAATGGGTTATGGAAGTCGGATAGGCAGTCGTTCCATGTGAAGAAATACTGGTATTTAGCTGCATGACTGTATAGAGGTATTAGAAATATGTAATGTAAAGTTCAATCATCCTCCATAGAAAAGGGAGTATTCTCCGAGCAGACGGGGGTTGTGTCTGGTGGGCTTCTGCCAGACGATTGATGTCGGGATGTTGTAAACAATATGGTAGTTGCGCGGTAAACTCTGCTTGCGCGATGGAGGATTTTGGTTGAAGTGTGTCAGTCGGACGCGTAGTTTCCATGTGGCAATGTAGATGCCGCCACAACTGCATCGGCAGCTAGACAGACAGTGGCGCCAATTTCTTTGTTCACAAAAGTCCAGTGCATCTTTTTCTTTCTATTGCATTAAGAAAAGGACAGAAGATAAATATTAGTAGATATAGTTCTGTCAAATTAACATAGTCCATAGACAAGTTTAGACGTTATTAAAAAATTGGCTACTAAAAATACGTCAGGCGCTGACTAGTTTGTGAACAAGAAAATCGGCGCCAATGACTCGCTATATATTATTAGGTCAACAGTAACTACAGTTTCCAGATATGACCATGAAGATATAGCAACTGTAAATCCATTCTAAGTGAAACTACGTTGATATAGGTAAAGTGTAAGGCCAATGCCCATCAAAGGACCGCGACAGACAAGCATGGACACAAACTATGTACAATAGTAATTAGGCGTTGTTCAATAATAATACGTAAATGTATTTTAAAGGTTTCTATAAATAGTAGTAACGTTAAATGAGCAAACATTCGGAAAATAATCGTGTAGGTGTTAATTGGCTGTAATACGTAAACTGATGCCTTACGACGATTGTGTTGTGTGTGTAAACAGGGTCAGAGGTCGTAGTGTTAGCGATTTAATTTATAGATGGAGAAGCCCCACTGCTAGATTCATACTTCTAGAAGACAACACCATTTTAGTATTATCAGTCTTCCTTGTTTTTATCTTCCACTAGCTTCCACCCACCTGAAATTTGTTGCAAAAAATTTGGCCCTCCCTTACAAAACTGACTACCAGCTGATTGATTTACTATGGGAGGGCCAAATTTTTTTTTTTCATATTTCGACCTATGTTCTTTGGGGAAAGTTGTTGAGTTTCATGAGCACATTCACCTCCTTCAGGGTTGATACCCCCCTTCCGTTACATGCTGTATAGATTTTATCTTCGCATTCTGTGAGTTCAAGATCATCAAAAGATTCATGAACTTGAACTCACAGAATGAGTCTGGATTCGTACTTGGTTGATGGCAATCCTGGCCCTATTTTTTTTTTATTGCATGGTGTTTAAAAAAAAATGTGTGATAAATTGTGAGTGCACTATAAATCGCCACTGCCGAACTCTTCGGGCTTTACAGCCGCGTTGTATCTGATAAATGGATCACCAATGAGTTGTGTCACACGTCGGACACTTCATAGAATGCTCGCAAAATAATAACCTATTACTACTACATAACCAAATGACGTTTGTATACATGCAAATGTGTGCGTGAACTCTAAGTAGGGTTGGATGTCGAGCGTAGCGCAAAAAATGGCGCGGAAAGT
Organism: Eremobia ochroleuca; assembly: GCA_949629135.1. NCBI lineage: Eukaryota > Metazoa > Arthropoda > Insecta > Lepidoptera > Noctuidae > Eremobia > Eremobia ochroleuca. The sequence goes on along the minus strand of OX451395.1, from coordinate 1,935,270 downwards.
GCAGAGGTTTGCGTCGAGCGAACCAAACGACGCCGGCGCACAGCGGGCTGAAATTAGACTTTCATAGACATATAATACTTTTTCCCAAATGTCCACTTTTATGACTGTTTAATATTCACACAGTGATACATATAAATAAAACAATAGGATTTGGGGTGAAGATAAAGACTCGTAAAATACTGTACACTTTCGGTGCGCGTTGACAGACGTCACACGACTTTGATAAAAAAAGGGGTGCGCGTCCAATGTTTTCTAAAGGAAGCTTCTAGAATGTTCTAGAAGTGTCGACTCGCTCTCATTGGCCGGGTGGGAACGAGAGGCGTTTCCGCCAGAAGCGCGTGGATTGTGGCGGGAGCGGTTAGAAGTAACTTCGCGTTATAACTGGAAAATATTTTGGAAGACTAAATGCATGCCTAAACATATCGACATTATGAAATAACATTGCAAACAACGCACACAGAATGTTTTCTCTAAAAATGAGTATGGAGCTGACATGAAAAAGTCTTATATCTTCGCTATGGATTGATTGGCCCTAATTATTTTGAAGGTGATTAATCTTTCAATTATTTAAATTTTTTTGGCGTACTCCTTGAAACTACAAGTAGCTAGATTCTTTTTTGTCAATCGCTTTAGATTTAATATTTTCAAAAAAATATTTTTGAACCAATGTTTAACTTAATTTAAGTTTAATCTATACGGACTACTCAAACGATGAACCCGATCACTATTTCCTATAAACAAGCTAAATAATCAAAAAAAAAAAATAAGTTCCAAAGACCTAATAATTATGTAGGTAACGATCCCTTTATCATAATTATCGTCATTATTCGATGAGTTTAAGTAACATTGCTATTCATATCTAGTCTATTAATTAGTTAATAATGACATTGAGTAAATCAGTGCAATGATCACGCTAAATTAACATCGTTGCAATACTATTAATACACTAATGAGGGTGGTAAGTAAATTAGTTTAATGATCACACTAAATTAACACCGTTGCAATAGATAGGAGAACTCAAAATAAAATAAATTCATTTCGCTCTAAGCATTGAAAGTACAGACAGTAATAACATCACAAAAAACTTGGAAAGCATGGTAACAAATATGGATTACTTATGTTATTTTAAAAGGTTCAGACATAATGAACGGTTATCAGTTTTTATTTGAGACTGTGTTATCTCAATTGGGATGTAGTTTATCTGAAGAAGATCATGTGACGTTTAAAGAATTTTGTCGGAAATTTACGAGAATAATCTACAAGCGTTGTAATTCTGCTAACCGAAAAATGAAAGCATTCCAAAAGGTATACGGTAGCTGGCTTGAGAATAATTTCGACTGGCCTAGCTGTATCAAAGAAAATTTTCACGAAGCTTTGACATCTATCGCTTATGATGAAGAAGAGCCATCAACATCATCAGTTGGTACTATGACAAAAAGGAAACTCCTTAGAAAACCTTTTGAAGACTTGGCGACCAGGCAAAAGGAGAGACGGAGTGGACGGAAGTTAAACATTTGATCAAAAATATTAAATCTTAAGCGATTTAAAAAAAAAGAATCGAGCTACTTATCGTTTCCGGGAGTATTCCAAAAAAAAATTTAAAAAATTGAAAGATTAACCACCTGCAAAATAATTAGGGCCAATTAATCCATAGCGAAGATATAAGACTTTTTCATGTCAGCTCCACAGTAATTTTTAGAGAAAAAGTTCTGTGTGCTTTGTTTGCAATGCTATTCAATAATGTTGATATTTTTAGGCATGTATTTAGTCTTCTAAAACATTTTCCAGTCATAAAAGTGAACATTTGGGAAAAGTATTAAATGTCTATGAAAGTCGATTTTCAGCCCACTGTGCAGCGCGGCACTGCCCGAGCGTGTACATTATTATGAAGTGACTTTGTACAAGCGGCGTTCAATTATTTATTTACTTACATCGTCGGATTAATAAGTAAAAATGTATGCACAAAGACACAACAATTACAATTTACAAGCTAATACTAATATATATAAACATATACTATTATAGATAGACAAGTGTATGGTAAAAAAATTAAAGAAAAAGGCCGGGGCTCATTGGGCATCAAAAAATTCGTCAATGGGATAAGTGCCCAAAAGGCTGGCAGCATTAAGTACCACGTTGGATGGCAATGCTGATTCTTTAGTTTAAAAATAGGCCAGCGCTCTGGTCACGTGAAGAGTCAACCAACCGCTTGGTGATGTCCCGAAATATTCGATGAGCACTCGGACCCCAAGGCCCTAGTATTTCAACCTCAAACGGCTCAAACATATACCTCCCAATAAGGTTGTTATATTCGGCGACGAAAATACCTCGAAGTGCGGGGTGAGGTGCGGTATCTGATATGGGCGCGAGGGAGTGTTCCTCCCTCCTGTAGTACTATTATGTATTCTATGGCTGTGCATAGTACCTGCGTATAGGTATTAGCTACCAATGGGACCACGCTAAGTCCACTATCATTAGTCTGTTACATGTATGCACTCTGATATTCCTCGGTGACTCATAATGCTTTCGGTCAAGGTGTAGTCTTTGTTTGAATTATTACAACTAATTAGTTATGAACTACACTAGTATGCAAAGTATATACTTAATGGACATATAAAGCAATAAATAGTTGGAAATGGGTTGAATAAAGAGGGAGATAAGACGAGTTTGAATTGAAAGAGCGGAAATTGGATATTTCACTGCGATTTAAGCAGCCGCATATTTACTTGATATAAGGTAAGCCAGAAATTGTAATGTATCCCATTGATCGCCAACGACCCACAGAAAATCGCGGGAAAAACACCTGCAGAGCCTTAAAAGAATTACCCCCCCCTTACTAATAAACGTTATATGGCGTCTGTATAGTTACATAACGCTTTGTCTTCTTCTTTCGAAAGTCAAATTACTAACGACTGAAAGAGATAAATCGGTGTGTAAATTCATCTGATATATAATACATTTATTAGTAAGGGGGTTGATATCTAGATATTAATCCATTTAAATTCTGTAAATGGATTGATATCTAGATATCAATCCATTTACAGAATTCTGCTGCACAAATTACCAGTTCTACCTCGGACACAGCTCCATTGGAGTATGTGACAGCCGGCTTGCCGGCTCTTCTCCATAGGAAACGACCAATTGGAACCGTTCACCTTGCTTCTGACGTTTCATAAGTGCCCATGTAGGTGTATGTGAAATGAAATATTTTGATTTTTGACTAAAAGGAGGAGGCCTTTATACAGCAGTGGGTAGAACAAGGCTGCCTACGATGATGATGATAATGATCCTGCCTCTGCATTATCAACCAATAGGTATTTCAGATTTCAGTGGAAACTTAACCTTTACCGTCTTTGACAAACGACAGACAAAAGATACTATCTTGTCAACCTTAGGTTTCTTATTAAATATTAACCAGAGGTACATTTTTGTTTCACCACGATTTGATTAATGAAATAATAATAATAATATTCCACAACGCCATCTAGTCCCAAACTAAGCAGAACTTGTTCTATGAGTACTAGACAACTGATAAACATACATATATATTTCTAAATACATACATATTATACATAAGTTGCACCCAGACAAAGAACAAATGATCGTGCTCACCGCACAAACATTTTTCCTGGGTGGGAATCGAATCCACGACCTTGCGTATAGTAGTCAGGGCCACCTTAATAGGCAAACCTCAAAAATATTGTATAAGAGGTTGTTCCAACAGCTTGCTTATGTCTGGGCCCATATTTTGTCTGATTCGCACGAACAAAATTAATATTCGTCTACTTCATTTGCATTTAGATTCATTCGTTTAAATGACAACAAAATGACACAGTTATAAAGGCATGACAATAAATCAATTTAAAAATAAGATTCAAATCTACTAGCAGACAAGAGTATACTGTAATATGATTTTTTGACAGATACCTTTTTGACATACTGGAACTTTTATATTATTCTCATAAAATTTAATAATGAATGTTAGTGAACCAGTATAGTGTTTGGTATATTGAAGTAACATTATTTGTTTGTTACGTAAAAAAAAAAATGTACGCCTCGTCAGTCAAAACATGTACGTGTACTTTTTACCTATATTTAAGATCTTGCATGCTTGATTTGTATGTAAACGCATATTTGACAAATAAATTATCTTTATTTTTACATTCGTCCAACATGTTTGTGTGGTTTTGTAAGTTTCTTTGGGACGAAGTTCTTTAAAGTGCCACTCACACAGATCAAAAACCTTTAATATACGCGTTCACTAAGATAGGTAACAATAAGGAAATACCAAGAGTGGCCAGTCAACTATTGTATACTAGCGAATTTACAGCGATATACGATATGAAAGGCCCAGAAGATACAGTTGCTATGCATTTTCGCGTGTTGAGTGTATTGTTTGTCCCACGATGTTCGATTTCAGCGAATTTACTCATGCGCAGATGCGCAGACAGGATGCGACGTGACATGACGTGACGTGAGGTGATGTGACGTGACGTGACGTGACGTGGAGTAGTAAGTTGGCATTTAGACACGTGGTTATGCAGGAAGGTAATAAGCAGATATATTGCGAAGTATCAATGGGCAATACCAGACCTTATCATAGAGGAAAGTTTAGGGAAATAGCTTATGAAAACCTTCATAATAGCAGTCATCCTGGCGTTCGTACTACGCGTAAGATGATAGCTCAGAGATGTTTTTGGCTGGGAATGAATAAAGACATTAACGTACGGAAAGGAGGCAAGCAGTTGTGTGAAACCGTGCAATTGGAAGGAGAGCTCTTCGACGTCGGAAAACTGAGTGCGGTGCAGTTTTGTTCGGTGGGAGACTGCGTTATCCCGACAGGGAACCATCGTTTGTGCGTAATAGACTGGTCAAGGATTAGTTTTCCAGTGGATACAGGTGCGAATGTGTCACTGTTGCCAGTGCATAGTGTTAAAAATTGTGTGCGTTCTGAAAGTGGTTATGAGCTGTACGCTGCAAATAATACAGAAATTAAAACATACGGTATAAAGACCTAGAACTGAATTAAGGTTCTGCGCAGAGCGTTTAAATGGTAATTTATTGTAAGTGACGTCAAGCAAGCAATTTTAGGTGCAGATTTTATTGAGGCGCACAAATTAATTGTAGATTTACATAATAAGAGGCTAATAGATAGTGTAACTAATTTAAGATCAATTGGGACAATTATACGCTATGACAAATCTTCAGTTAATATGTAGTACCTATACAAAATAATAATCATTATCGTGAATTGTTGAAAGAATTCGCAGAAACCACAAAACCAATGTCGCTTAAAGAACCGCCAGCACGCAAACAAATGGTCCCTCGGCATACGCGCATCCAAGGCCGCTACCACCAGACCGTTATAATAAGGCAAAGGATGAATTTCACCTAATGCATGAATTAGGAATATATAGGCCATCGCAAGGAGAGTGGTCTAGTCCACTGCACGTTGTTCCTAAAAAGGATAGACAACTGCGCCCGTGTGGATATTATAGAGCGTTGAATGCGATAACGAAGCCAGACCGTTATCCCATCCCTAGAGTACCTAAGTAATTTTACATATATTTTATCAGGTAAGACTTGGTTCTCGCGACTCAATTTAAATAGAGCCTACCGTAATATAACGGTTTCAGCGGATGATGTAGAGAAAACCGCCATAGCAACCCCTTTTGGTCTCTGGGAGTGTCCACGCATGACGTTTGGATTGAGGAATGCAGCTCAAACTTTCAGAGGTTCATGGACCAACATTTACTCAGAGGTATAGAACGCATAGAATTCGCAAATGGTAAGTCTGCAGTTTTTTGTGACATCAATGACGTCATTTTGGCTTCTGACAACGAAATCATACATAAAGAGCATCTTCGTAAGCTGTTTCAGAGCTTCAGTGAGGTTAGTATAACTATACATCTAAACAAAAATGAATTTTTCTCACAAGGAAACCTCGCGAGGTATCCCTTACCGATTTAGTTGCAGCTTTACTATACTAATATACATGAAAAATGATGAGATACGAGTTTTTTTTTTGCCAATAAACGTTTTAAAGGGGTGAAAATCACCCTCAAAGTTCGTACCCCAAAATGATGGTTTGCAGTTTTCACATATTTCTAATAATTTTTTTCCAAAATGACTTTAACCATTAAAAAGAGCATAAAAAATTATGAAAAATACCTTTATTCACATATTTATAAGACTTAAAATTGGTCCCATTAAAAAATAATAAATAGTTTTTGAGTTATCAATTTTTTGTTATTTTTACTTTAAAAAAAATTGTATATCCACAATTCTTATAAATATGTAAATAAAGGTATTTTTCATAATTTTTTATGCTCTTATTAACGGTTAAAGTCATTTTGGAAAATTTTTATTAGAAATAATGTGAAAACTGCAAACCATCATTTTGGGGTAGGAAATTTGAGGGTGATTTTCACCCCTTTAAAACGTTTTTTAGCAAAAAAGAAAAAATACGTATCTCATCATTTTTCATGTAGATTATTATAGTAAAGCCGCAACTAAATCGGTGAGGGACACCTCGCGAGGTTTCCTTGTCAGCTTGTACCTTATATTGATATCTTCATGAAATTTAAACTGTACATGACTATCAGTAAACTAATTATAATATATTTTTTTTAGAATTTTTGCGACATTAAAAACTGTAAAAAACGAAAAGTATATTTTTTGGGGATGGTTTTTTATACCAACCCCCAAAGTGACACCTATTAAAAAAATATATCTCATTTGTCAATATGTTAGCTATTACATGTTAAAGTCACAATAGGATCGAATTGGTGGAACATAGTTTAAAAAAATAAAAATCAATTACAGATACGTGCATGGATATATTATATATCAATTTTTACCAAAAACTAACGAACACCTGTGCACTGTCTCTATATCTATCATCATAAATACAAAGACTATTATTTCTATGTCATATTTATGAACAGAATGTATTTACGTTCCTATAACTTGTAAATGTCAACAAAATATGTGTACCTACAAATTAACTATGAACAATCAACTATAAACAATATGCGATTTGACGGCATTCGCCTGCGCGAATTTCGAACAGCGTATTGTAGACTCGGTACTACGAGTATGCTATAGTGCACTACAATGAGCATGTAGTGACTTGTTCATATTCATGCAAGTTTTGTCAAGTTATAAGAAGTTAACTAGTGAGTCAAAACATACTTGGCAGGCGACGTATACGTATATTTAGACAAAAGAAAATTGTGTTTTATTAAGTATTTTGCGAGAGTTTCAAATATCAATTGTGTATTAAGTGCGGTTCAGTTTTTCATCAAGGTACATTTGGGATCAGAAATAATGGAGAAAACAATTGAACGTAGTAATAAAGATGTGCTAATTGTAAAATAAGTATCCGAAAAGCCAGTCGAAAGTTGAAACGTAATAACAAATGAAGATTTAAATAGATATCAATCTTATTGTAAAAATACTTTACATATTGGATCCGTGTTTTGTTATAAATGTAGACTGATACTATGTATATAGAGTTGCGCAACTGACTACATCTACTGGCTGTGGTGATAGTGTTGAAAATTACAGTTACGGCAGTGATTTGGATGATCCGGACTTTCAAGTGTTTTGTCGCAGTAGTTCACGTCAAGAAGAATATGTAGATCAAATCAAAAGAGTTAAAACAACACATGTTTACTGTACAGTATGTGAATTTAAAAATAATCTTACTATTGTGCCTTTAGATGCTGGCCTTCAAGCATTTATTAAACAAAGAATTTTTATTCCAAAAGGAAACAGATGTTGCCTAAACCACTTGATAAAAAACGTTTCTTTGACGATGATTTACAGCTATTACGAGTTTGTTTTAATCATAGTTTCTTAGAAAAAGGCGGTCTCCCAATTTTTAAATATTTTAGTTAATAATGCTGGTCTCACACTACACAATAGAGTTGGCGGATTTTGTGTTTCTATCGAGATATATTATTATATATAATTTTTAGATAATTAATCGCCTTTATTTGCAACCTTTGTCGTTCTACTGGTGAATATCCCTCGGATATCAAGAAATCCCTAGTTCACCCAAATCTGGTAGCAGGGACTATGTCAATAACTACCGTCTAATATCCATTTTGCCAACACTATCAAAAGTTCTAGAGAAAGTTATCAATAAGCAATTAACCAATTACCTAGAAACAAACAAACTTTTATTGGACAATCAATATGGTTTTGGTAAATTTAGATCAACAAGCGATGCCGTATATCAACTTACTAATACCATGGTTTCTAGGGTAGATGAGAAGAAAAAGGTTCTTACAATTTTCCTCGACTTGACTAAGGCTTTTGTCACCGTCTCTGCGTCACTCATACTGGAGAAGCTTGAACACCTTGGAATTCATGGCGAACAGTTAAAATTGTTCCAAAATTACCTGAATTCCGAGCTAAACGTGTTGTGTTTGATGAGTGATTGAGTGATTATTGCGAAATCAATTTTGGTATTTCTCAGGGGAGTATTTTAGGGCCGACCCTCTTTTTATTTTTTTTCAATTACCTCTGTCAGTTAAACCCAACTAATGGCAAGATTATTATTATTACTTCGCGGATGACACGACTCTTCTTTTCTTTGAAGATAATTGGGAGGAAGTACCACTTTGCTCAAATGGGTTTCTCACTCGTTATGACCTGGGTAAACAATAACTTAGTCTCACTGAATACAGATATAACTAAATACATAACATTTACACTAACAAACAGTCACCTCACTCAAAACGCCTTATTAAACATCACGGCCTACTAGTGTAACAACAGCTCTTCCTACTCGTGCGCATGCCCTAAACTTGAAAAAGTAGACTCTCTCAAGTACCTCGGCGCAACTATAGACAAAAACCTAAGCTTTAATTCCCACATCAATCTATTGTCCAAGAGAAGGAAGAGAGGAAGCTCGTCTTCATTTTTAAAAGCCTACGACGTGTTGCAGATACAAAAGTTCTTAAAACGGTATGCTTTGCACTCTGTTAATCTGTACTACTCGTAAGCCATTGCATTTCAGTTTGCAGTGGTGCCCCTAAATTGTTCATGATTCAAATCGAGCGAGCACAAAGAGCAATGCTTGAGGTAGCCCATGCTTTACCGTTATGTCATCTTACCTCTGAACTCTAAGATAATTGCAAGGTTTTCACTTATCTTTCAAACAATCTTGCGTAAACATTCTTCGTTGAACTACAACTAATCCTTGCACGCTCATAAACGCATTAAGACAAATGTATGTTCACTCAACTGTGTAAAAATTGTCTTTCGCGCCGCAACTTTTGTTTCCTTGGCAGTTATTTATACAACAAAATAACCTGTACTTTAAAACTATACCCTCTTACTAAAGCAAAGCGTGTAAAAGTAGTTAGTATTTCGCGCCGCAACTTTTGTTTCCTTGGCAGTTATTTATACAACAAAATAACCTGCCGTGCGATTCTGTAACCATCTCACCGTGAAAGCTTGGGTGAAGTGAGCGTGGAGTGAGCTGTCATTCGCTAGGGATTAACACTATTAAGTACTCACTTCACTTATGATTTCTCGGTGACATTTTTACAGAATCGACCGGCTGTACTTTAAAAATATACCCTCTCACTAAATCATGCGGGACGGATATCACAACAATCATTGTGCGCCGCTCTGATCGATCCACCACCACTATATTAGGCTTATTGGCAACAATAGTCCTGTCAGTGATGACGGATCGATCCCAGTACAATGTTATATTACCATTTTCGAGAACTGAATCGGGCACTGTATACCTGTAGTATGGCATCTCCGAATCCACAAGGCTGTATTTCAGAGCAAGCTGCTCCTGATCTGACCTGTTGCTGATGGATTATCCTGGCTACAAGATGGTTTCTATGCAAGTACTCTCCGTTAGCTAGTGAAGAACACCCGGAGATAATATGCCTAATTAATTCCCCCGGCCGGTGGCACGCCGGACAGATGTCAACCGTGCCGTCTTTCACAATAAATCTCCGGTAATTGTTCGTCATCATAACTTTGTCCATAATTGCAAAGATAGCCAGGCTACGGACGATAGTAGATCTACATCAGGTCCATGTAGGGCCCGGAAAAGCGTTCGTGAAGCTCCTTACTCTGCCATACCTCCATGCGATCATTGGTGTCAAGCACTACTGGCTTGCGCCAGTTCTTTTTAGCCGAGGAGAGCGGTGCGAGGCCCTTGTCCACCGCGACCACGTCTCGATGCGATCCCCATGTTAGTTTATAGGAAATATTCCCTGAGTCTGCATAACTCGCGATTGTGGAGGGTCTTAACGTTTAAATAGCCTCCACCTCCACACTGTCGTGGGATATACAGCCTCATTACCGATTTATTTATTTATTATCTCAATTTTTATAAATAGTGTTTCAGTAACATCATTCTATGGTAAATAGCGGCAGCTACCAGGCGGCCAAACCAGTCTTAGGAAACACTTGCTTAAATGCGTTTTACTTAAACGAATGTAACACATCGTCCTGTTTCTACCAGTCGTTTTAAAATGTCAGAAACATAATGATGTTCAATATATTACGTTTAGCTCTAAACGGATTTAGTGCTATTATGTTTTGCGCTAAACGGATTTAACCCACGTTTCGATTCGGACCTCTTTCTCGACGCCATAACTGAATCCGTTAGCGCCTTCATAAAATGTCATCACTACATACTGCAGTGCGATTCTGTAACCATCTCCATCACCATGAAAACTTAGGTGAATCGAGCGTGGAGTGAGCGGTCGGTGTATGATTGTAAATGTTTGCTTGATCTTTTTTGTTGTTGTTTCTTTTTGTTTCTGTTTTATTTTACAACCTCATAAAACAGTAATTTTTTGACAACCAAAATATTAGCTTTGAAATTATATAAAATGATCAATAGAATTAGCATAAAAACTACTTATTATTAAAATCTCGATTATAATTGTAAATGTATGCTTGGTCAATCCCTAGAATCAGTGGGATGACACTGACAGCTCACTCCACGCAAGTTTTCACGGTGAGATTTTTACAGAATCGACCGGCTGCTCGGCGATTTCAATGTTAACTTACTGAATGCTAACGGACAAACTATGAAGGAAAAGAAAGGTTTTTAAATAGCCTGAGCCTAAAACAAATGGTAAGTTCGCCCACCCATTTCAAAGACCATAGCGAAACATTGATTGACCTTGTCTGTACGAATCTGACCCAAAAAAAAAAAGTGTGATTATACGACCTTTTTAAATACCACCAATCCTCAAGATGAAATCACGTAGTAAGTTGCACTTGGCATGTCTACTTTTTGTAGTAATGAAGTACAAGCAGCCGTCCAAACTGTACAATAAACTAAGCTGGATCGCTAGTAGAAGAGAATGCGCAAGTAGACAGTCCTCAAAGCAGCTCTCCATTCAATCACACAAGACAGCTGCTTTCAGGGGAAGTTTTAGGTACGCTCCATCTAAATGCTGGAACAATATTCCCTCGCCAATAAGGAATCTTAATTTTCTTGGTCCCTTCAGAGTTCGACTGCGGCAGTTTCTTATCGCCTCGCAGAAAAATCTTGGGGTGACTGCTTCGAAGACATCCATTATATAAATGGCTGTCGTGTCCTTCCCGAGTCAATCTGTCTATTTAGCGTATCATGTGGTCACAACCTGTGAACAAAGGTGTAGTAATTGAGGAGTCTGTGGATCTTTTGTTGGATAATAGTTACATATGATATTTACCCATATTTATTTATTGTAAACGCATTTAATTTTAACTTTATTCTAGCCTAATCATTTTATTTTATTCGCACATACAGAGGCGTAGGCTCTATAGTTATAATATTATTGATTTACACATTAAATCTACATATAACTTTATAAATAATATAATCAAGTAATCAAAGTACAATATTAACACACCTACGAACAAGACTCTTTCCCAATGCAAAGCATTACTGTAGAATACATAGTTAAAGTGTCGGGTATACTTACATAATTTCAGTCATAACGCTGTCACAACACCAATTTATCTCGTCTGCTCAACGTCCGTGTGTCACTGCAGGGATCCAGCAGAATATCAGCGTCTGCGCATATTTGCCTGATACATGCTGAGCTGGACGCCCATTTGGTACAACCTTGAGACGTACACCGCACTGTGTGTTTTCGGTATTATTTGTCATAGTGTAACTTTCGATAAAGTGTGTTTTTCTATTGGTTTGTATATTTGCACCATGTTTTTATATTATATTCATGTAGCTAATTGGTTATCATCTACTTGTAGTTTTGTGTGCGCCAAATAAATGGTTAATCTCTCTATCTAGTGATTTGTGGTGCGAGCGGACATAAATGTATTACGTGACTAGTATTTCAGCCGTGCGATTCTGTAACCATCTCACCGTGAAAACTTGGGTGAAGTGAACGTGGAGTGAGTCGTCAACAGTGTCAATCCCTAGCATCAGGATGACTCACAGCTCACTCTAAGTTCACTTCACTTTAGTTATCAAGGTGAGATTTTTCCAGAATCGACCGGTAGATTACCGTTGTTCAGTAATATTATTCGATTTGAAGAACTATTGTTTTTAGTAGATGTCTGGCGGCATCTACATCGCCATATGCTAACTATGCATCACACTGACGTCACGTCAAATCCGATATCACACAAGCAGAGTTTACCGCGCGACTAGCATATGCTACAACGTCCCGACATCAATGGTCGGGCAGTAGCCCACCAGACACGACGCCCGTCTGGTCGCAATATTCTCCCTTTTCTATGGAGGAAGAGTGGACTTTACACAGTGTTCCTCATATCTCTATACTGGTGACCCTAAACATGGATATTAACGAAGACTTCGAGCAACTAGTTCTGCTGTTCTTCATATATCTAAAGATGTAAATGTACACCTACCTATACGAGTAAATGAAATAGAGCATCTCGTCGCGTCCGTGTTATTATAACAGTAGCAATAATTGGAAATAGCCCAACGGTAATCATGTCGAACGGGTGAGAGAGAGGTCGTGTCCGTACTTTCAAACTCCGCGTATTAACGCGAATACATTCTTATTAGCATAATAATCGTAAAACTAAAGTCCTCCAGAATTCCGAATCGAATTCCGGCCATGGCGACCACCAATTTATGCGCAGACAGGTGAACTCTCTCTTCCCCTACTCTCATAGTCCGATAGGATGGCAATCCGACAAGACCGGAGAGAGATCCGGTGCAGGAATAACAGCTTATCGTGCTTTCCGAGGCACGGGGGTATCATACCGCCAACCTCCACGCTCCAGGCTACTAAGACTAACACTTTGCCCGACCCGGGACTTGAACCCCACGTCCAGCATTCGCACTTGCTACCACTAGACCAGCGGGACAGTAATCGTAAAAAGGATCTAACCTTATATATTTGGTTGCTGGTTTAGTAGATGACGTGGTCAATGTAATTTATTTGCTAGTAATAAATTATTTTGACTTTGACATAAGGGGGAAGCGCTAATAACCCGCAACATTCAGTTTTTTATCAGTATCAAGCTTTCTTTTCACCAAAGTATGGTTTGCGACGGAAAAATATGTGTGTATGTGTGTGGGAAGAATTATAATCATTAGAATCATCAATACAAATCTCTCAGTTAGAATTGTCTTTAAATATCATAGTAATTCTGCATAAACGGTTAGTTGAACTTTGAGAGTTGTATTGATGCCTTTAATGAATATTATGTAGATTAAGTTAGTAATTATTTATTTACTAAACGACTTAGCCTAGGTAATATCAGTGTTATTTCAATAAGGTATGGGTATGGCTATTACAGATGAGAAGGTCCCTGCCCTTCACAGGAAAACCATGTGCCTTAAAGGACAGTGTACTTTTAAGAGATTGACACGTTTTACAAAATGTTCATAATTGTGTAATAACTCTAATGCTAACATACATATTTATTAAAAGGGCTTAAAAGCTAATTGTGGGGAGTGTTTGTGTGAATGTGTGTTGCTGTGGAGTTAGACTACCAGTCTAACTATAGTACGGACCAGTAAACATAGTAAATATCTATCAAGGAAATGAAAAGTTAGGTATTTTAGTTGTAATTTGTAAAATAAATAAGTTCCTCTGTATCTCAATAATTTAAATTTAGGAGGAAATACTATGTTCTTTTTAATTCAAAATGGTTTAGACCATTTGTTGTTAATTTGTTTTGAAGATTGTTGTATAATCTAGAACTTAGGATGAAATATTGGTGGGCAGCAAATGTGGTCCTGTAACGCTCGACTTAACATACTCGAGCAGATCTACGTCGAGTATGGAGTACTTGTCTTGATGGGACGGAGGCATGTTTGCGTGAAGTGGATCGGAAAACAAACAGTTGTCTGACAGTGAGCAACTTGCAGTCCTGCTATAATTGTTCAGTTGGGTATCAAAACGGTTTGCGTAGCATCACCTTCAGAACGGCCCTCTCCAGCGGTAGAAGCGATGTTTTTGTAGCTCTCCCCAGGCAGTCACACAGTATGTCAGTAGTGACTGGAACAATGAGTAGTAGACAGTTTTGAGTGTGTCCATTCCCGCTGAGTTTCTAAGTAGCTTAAAGATATATATTGTTTTGCGAACTCTAGATGTAAGTGATGTAATATGCTTGTGAAAATTTAGATGCTTATCTATTATTATTCCGAGATATTTAATATAATGTAAAGGTGTGACCCTCTACTTTATACCCTTTACTCAAGCGTGGACAGGTACAGTCAGGTAACTGTGGAATTTAATATCAAAATTCTGTAGAGGCTGGCTCTTATAGAAAAAGGAAAAAAAATACTTTTTTCGAATTAAGAGTAAAAAGATTATTAGCGAGCCAGTTTGATACCGTGACAAAACAGTTCTCAGCGTGACGTTTCGTTTCATTCCAATCTGAGCCGTAAACATTACAATTTGTAAGTGTTAGTGTGCTTAACTGGTTAATATATATTCGGTCCCAGGATACTTCCCTGTGGTACTCCGTAATTACTTAAAGGATGCTCATTACTTGTGTGATTATTTTTAATCACACTTTGCGTTCTCTCAGTGAGATAGTTTTTAAATAAAAGTGGAGTTCCTCGTATACCTTTATTTTTATGTTTAAGTAGAAGTTTAGGGATTGGGACTGTGTCAAATGCTTTAGATAGATCTAAAAAGATCCCAAGGCATTTTTCACCCTGATCCAAATTGCGCGATAAGAGATCACTTAAGCCAGTAACTTCATCCTCTGTAGACCTACCCGACCTAACCGACGAACCCGAACTGATTTGGTGCTATGATGACATCTAGGTATTTCATTAGCTTATTGTTTAAAATTCTCTTTAATATCTTAAACATCGCAGAAAGCACAGAAATAGGTTTATAATTGTTAATACAGTCTTTGTCGCCTGACTTGTGAATTGGGTAAATATGCGCTTTTTATTTTTCATTTTGGGAAAAACACCGGTAGTAATCGAAAGGTTACAAATACCTATTTTTTATTACTGGGATTAGAAATTTACACGAGGCTTTAATCGTCTGAGTTGAAATATTGTCCTACCCAACGGCAATTGATAGGTACGTTTTTCGGTCGCGAATCATATTTTTATCAACATTTATCCTGATACTGATCTGCAAATTGTAACGTTTCGATGGCAACTCTGGTGCTTTCGCCTTAAATAGAAATACCCCTCTGTGTCTTGAAAAGCACGTTAAGCCTTTAGTCCCGGCTGTCATTCGTAGGTCTTTGACAGTCTGACAACCAGTCTTACCAAGGGGTATCGTGTTACACAGTAGCTGGGCTGTGCAGGTCAGATAGGCAGTCGCTCCATGTAAAGTACTGGTATTCATCTGTATCCGGTTAGACATGGAAGCCGACCCCAAGATAGTCGAGATAAGGCTAGGCAGGTTGACTCACAATGACCTATCTCATAAGATGCAATCATATCATTTGGTTTTAAAAGGAATTTTTTATTTATCTGTTTCATAGAATCTTTTATATTTTGTGAATATGACAACGTTGTAGACCTTGTAGACTGGAGATTTGTAGACCATTTTTTTTAAATAAATGCCAGGCATTTTTTGACAGGCCTAACACACTATCCTCCCATACCTATTAATACTGTAATTTGAAAACATTGTAGTTAAAAGCTAATTAGAAAACCGTGAAAGAGTAACCGTGGAGTTTCTTGCTGGTTCTTCTCCATAGGAAACGACAAATTGGAACCGCTTCTGACATTTCATGAGTGACCATGTAGGTTTATCTGAAATAAAATATTTTGATTTTGATCATTAGTGCCATCTAGCATGCCAACGTTTAGGGGCACCACACTAAACGCTTAAAAACCGGACTCGGTGGTCAGGTGAAGTGTAAACAGCATTATTTAAATAATTTTACAGCCAAATGAAGCGTGAATTTTTTAATTACAGAATGGCAGATAATATTATTATAAGGTCATGTGTGATTTTAATTAGCTAGCAGTGTGTGTGTGGTGTTGTACTGAATAGGTACCTTAGTATGTAAAAAAGTAATTATTTGCTAAAAGAAATGAATAGAACAATCTTGCACAATTCATGTTTATTAGTATGTATCGCAAACATGTTAGAAAATCGAACCTTCGTTGTAGGTAGGCTGCACAGATTTGTAGTTTATAGAAACTTTTAGGACGCAGTCAAACTCAAACTAAATAAATAAATAAACCAACTGCCTCTTTTGAATTGTCAAAGGTCGGTCACTCAGATAAATTATGCAAGTTGCCCATTCCAAAGCGTAGTAGGTTTCTATGGAGAAGAACAGACAAGACACTCAATGGTTCAGCTACTTGACTATCTTGAGAAGAAATGAATTTATGGAATATCTTCCATGAATTCATTTCTTCTGTTAAAATAGAGAAATGTTAAAATAGAGTTCAAATATATAATTATCTGTGTGTTAACTATAATATATAATCTTTCTTATGTATAAAGCTAGATATAAGTTTAATTAATATAATATTTTAATTGTGAAAGTTCCTAATCTACGTGATATTAGATAATGGATAGGTACTCACTACAATATTATTAGTTTTAAGTTATATTGCTGTCATTCGTAGATCTTTGACAGTCGTTACGGGTAGTCAGAAGCCCGAAAGTCTGACAACCAGTCTTACCTAGGGGTATCGTATTACCCAGTAACTGGGTTGTGGAGGTCAGATAGGCAG
Source organism: Eremobia ochroleuca (assembly GCA_949629135.1). NCBI lineage: Eukaryota > Metazoa > Arthropoda > Insecta > Lepidoptera > Noctuidae > Eremobia > Eremobia ochroleuca. The sequence continues at coordinate 1,918,127 of OX451395.1, read as the reverse complement.
TCGCTTCATGTAAAATACTGGTATTCAGCTGCATCCGGATAGACTAGAAGCCGACCCCAACATAGTTGGGAAAAGGCAGGCAGATGATGAAGTTATCTTGCTGCGCCCTAACAGGGTCATGTACTCACTAGTTTAAGCCTAACGTGTAACTATGATTGTGTACATTATGCATTAAACAAATAAATGAAATAGGTACAGACGCCAGCACATCAAGCTACTACAATCTGTCAAATTTCTTTAATAGATTTTCAACCGTATTGCTAAAGTATAAGGTTCAAAGTTGATTGGGATAATTTGACAGTTTCGGGTAGCTTGATGGGCTGGCGAAAGAATTTTCCTGGAAAATAATAGGTAGGTAGGTAACCTATTATTTTCCAGGAAAATTCTTTCAAAGATGCGTTTCCCACAGGTGCGTTATTATCGGTCGATAATATCGGATGCGTTATTGCGATATTATCTGTTTTCAGAACATTTTGTATTAGGACGGCAACCAAGTTACATACTGCTGCGATAACAACGTCGCAATAGATGTAGGACGCTTGCGTTCCTCCGTCCTGCAATATTCATGAGTTGAATTTCCGATATGAGGGTACATCTGCGTTAATAACGTAGTAACGTGTAGTGCGGGCGGGGGGCTGTAGTGTTGGTTACACGCGCAAGCTAGAAATCTCGGACGATAAAAACGCAGCTTTGTGGCAAGGAATCAGGACGCACTATCGCAATAACGCATGCGCTATTATCGATCGATAATAAAGCGCCTGTGGGGATGAGCCTGAACGCATTGAGGGGCATGGATGCTAGATTTTGACACCCTAAGTGACCTTGGTGGCACTTTTTCAAAAGAGCTTCATGTTCTACAGTGAAGCACTGCTGCCCCTTATAGCACTGATCATAGATTATCTTTTTTGTTAAATCCTGATATACGTCAATCACATATTAAATTGACACCTACCTTTAAGCCCGTAATGAGTAAATAAGTGGTCACGTTGTTTTTATTCAAGTATTTACCTACAGCGAGAAATATTTGTCAATCATCATGATATTGTGTACATTAAGCAGCCAATTGCTTTACACTAACTATGACACTAACAGAAAAAAAAATTTGCCACCGGTTTCCGAAATTAAAGTTATTTTGTTTTCTTTGTAGTTTTTTTTTTTTTAAGTCGGTTTTTTTAAGTTTTTATTTCTCGCTTTTTAGTGGGTCTGTTTATAATGTATCTAAGTTACAATAGCCTAATGTCAATTTACTCATAGCATTTTACAAAATATTGCTTTTCCCGATGCAGGGACGTTAACTGTTGAGGAGTTCTCCTGGTATTTCACCATCAGATCCATTTCACCATTCACATTGTGACGAGCATAAATTGCTTAGCAACCATATTAAATTAATCGAATCGCAACCCGTGAAATACTTATTTATGAGTAGTTCCGGTGGCCACCAGTGGTCTTCATCATCAGTTCCACTTCACAAAATGCTTTCCAAGAGCAAATGCACGAGTTACTATAAAAAATACCCAAATCGCTATAGGTGTGCCTATAATATTTGCAGATTTCCTTCGATTTCTCCAGGATCCCATCCTGACCTGATGACAATGAAACTATTTGGAAAGTATACCTTTTCAAACAAAAAAATAATTTTTCAAATCGGTCTAGCCATCTTCGAGTAATCAGGAAACACATAAAAAAAAATTCCGACGAACTGAGAACCTCCTCCTGTTTTGAAGTCGGTTAAAAATACAAATATGACGATACAGAAATGATACACAGAAATAGATAAGTAAACGGACTTTTTCTTAATAAGTAATACTTTTAGCCATAGCGGAAGACCGATTCAACGTATAATATCATGTTAGGATGTTATTGCCGTTAGATTACTGACTTTTTAAGTGCATATACAAACTAATTTATTCGTTTGGAGACGGTATCATTATATGCTTTCCTGTTTGTCTTTCCAGTTTGTATTTAGTTTGCGGCACTTCATAAATTGTATATAGTATACAACGTGTAACGTTAAATGCGCAAAACCTCAGACACCCCAACTGATTTTTAATTCAGTTGACCTATTTCATAGAGAATATAAGTCATTAAAAATAAATTGTAAAGGTTTTATGTGCTGTTTTAGTTTTACTGGCCATTCTGATCGTTTCTTGCGTCTGCGACGACGCTTTATCGAGGGAGGAGTCGTCACTGGGCCGCTGCGGCGCGCTGACATTGGGTTGCTTGACCTATTAATAAATAGACACGGCCACGTAATGAAGATTTTTTGAAAAATGTGACCTATATTAAAAAGTGGTTCTATTAATTCTGCTCGTTATTCTGATCAAACTATTTCAGGTTTTGCGCATTTAACGTTACACGTTGTATATATATTATTTTTTTACATTGTATTTAGCATTATTAGATTTATTAAATTGTATATAAACTGGTTTTTAAGATTTATCGATAAATTATTTCTATTTAGATATTAAATAAGTCTTTCAATAGTGTTATTAATATCAGTCGCATGATCGTCAATCATATTATTTTTCCTATCAGTTGTTACAATAATAGAAATGTCATCAGCAAATGGTTGGTTATATTAAAAATAGAATTTATGTATAAAAGGAATAAAATTGGGCATAACACACTTCCTTGTTCTGTTGAACTTGAATTCCGATGAGTGAGGTGTCATGTCGTTATTTCTATCCACTTTTGCAATAATAACCCGCTGTCGTGTGTTATTTAGGTATGTCGATATCCACTGAAGCACTATGCCACTAACTTCAATTGCCTCCAGTTTTGAAGTAACAGTCATGAGACACTAGGTCAAAAGTTTTGATATAAATCGAAGAACAAACCTGAAGTAACACGGTTTTGGTTCATATTCGTCAGTATATTTTTATAAGAGTGAAGATAGCTAATGTTGTAGATTTGTTTTTCTGGAAGCCGAACTGTTCTTTCTTTATTATGTTAAATTTATTACAGAATTCGATCAATCTCTTGTACGTAGACTTTTCAAATATCTTTGACAAAATAGGTTGCAGTGTTATTGGGCGATAATTATTATTAACATCATATTTTTCACCTTTTTTTAAAAATTGGTTTAACAATTGAGTATTATACTTTGTCTTTGGGAAGGCAATTGATGGTCCATAAGCGGTTATAAATGATAAATGATTTATTTTCTGTAAGTAGGTTTGTACAAACACTTTTGCATGTCAATCATATTTTTTTAAACTAGATGAGGTCGGCGTTTCCTATCTGACTACTCTGAGAAGAAAGGCCGAAACAAACTCAGAGGTCACAGTCTCTTTTAAAGTCCAGACATAATCTTGGTCAGATCATGTGAAGACCATGTAGATTGGTGAGACAGATTGAGCGGATCTGTCCAGTCAGTGCACGCATTTGTCAAAAATCGTGCAGCTCAACTCAGAACTTGAGGAGCCTTACGACGTGGTGGCGGCGGTGAGCAGTGGTAGCCCAGTCGTAACAACCCTGACTTACGGTTTGTAGGTTGTCGGTACAAACCCAGACAGGTGCTTTTCTTTGTGTTAATTATTTCATCACCACTGCTCTCAAAACGGTAAAAGAAAACATCATCAGGAAACCGGCATGCCCTACAACCAAAAATTCGTAATCATGTGACATCTACCAACTCGATCTGGGCCGGCGTGGTGGATTACGGCCCACTCCCTCTCGAAAAAATGAGGCCTACGGCCTCGCTCTCCTAGGGTCCTCGCTCCTCGAAGGCAGGACGAGCAAAATTTTTCGTCGCGTTTAAGCTGACGAAAAATATTATTCGTCATATAACAATAACCCTTACACTTACCAAATCCTTTTTTATTTTGGCTAGCACCATTTGCGTTAACTACGAGTATTACGGGGAACCACCGTCGGGCTAGTGCCAGTAGTTTCTAAAAATTTGTATGGAACCCCTGGTGCGCGAGTACAACTCGCACTTTACCGGTTTTTTATTAATCAATCGACTGATACCCGCTTTTGTGCTCTTGCTAAGAAACAGTCTTAATTAGACTTATTATGTAAGTTCAAAAATTCAGTTTAAAAACCTATCCATTAATATTAAGTAAATAGTTAGTTGATTTTATATATTTTGTTCCTATTTGTTTGTTTTAGTTGCTTATGAATTTGCGATTCTAAAGATGTAAACCTTTTGCATCTTTTATTCATATATTTTTTTTTGTTTGTATTATCCAATGATATTAGTAGATTTTTTTAGCATACCATGCCAAACTCTAATTAAAGCATCACTAAAACTTTAAACACTCTCATTTTTTCCTACCTATAATAATATGTATAGTCTTTTTGTAGCTTTTTCATTGTCCATAATAAATAAAAATTATTAGTTTAAATAATTGTTGTTCAAATCCATCTTCTTGCGTTACCAGAGGGCCTCGCAAAATGTTTGTTGCCCACATGAAATTTAGGTCTTGTCCCGCCACTGGGCTTAGATTATCTTATCATATAACTTTTCCAATCATGAAGACATAATTTAGTAGATAATCTTTGTTCATCATTTGCCTCTACTGATCTACTCAATTGTTCACATTACCGAGTGAAAGCAGCCGTGCGATTCTGTAACCATCTCACCATCATAGCTTGGGTGAAGTGAGCGTGGAGTGAGCTGTCATTCGCTAGGGATTAACACTATTAAGTCCTCACTTCACTTATGATTTCACGGTGAGATTTTTACAGAATCGACCGGCATTGATGGCTCAGTGGTAACGGCTGTGACTTACGAATTTATAGGTCGTAGGTTCGAGCCCAGGCAGGCGCTTTATTTGTGTAAATTATTTAATCACCACTGCTCTCAGAACGGTGAAGGAAAACATCGTGAGGTAAGCGGCATGTCATAGAACCAAAAATTCTAAGACATCCGACACCTACCAACCCACACTGGGCCCGTCTGGTAGATTACGGCCCACTCCCTCTCACAGAGAGGAGGCCTGTGTACCAGCAGTGGGAACATTATAGGGTGACTATGCATCATCTGTCTGCCTTTTCCCAACTATGTTGGGGTCAGCTTCTAGTCTGACCGGGTGCAGCTGAATACCAGTATTTTACATGTTGCGTCTGCCTATCTGACCGCCACAACCTAGTTATACTGGGTTATAATACAGTACCTTTTTCAAGACTGGTTGTCAGACTTTCGGGCTTCTGACAACTAACTCATAACGACGAATAACAGCCGGGACCAACTGCTAAACTTGCTTTCCGAAGCTCGGAGGGGTTTTGATATGTTAAGATGGTCACCTATCCATGGACCAACCGTGGCAAGCGTAGCTTAACCTAATCGATCGATGCGTGCGGTTGTTATTACTTAGCCACAAGCCCCTCAATAGTAATCTTTGTTATAGCTATAAAATAAATTAAAGTGGTTCCAGTTTTCAACGTTTAGTACCTAATCACATTTTATAATAGCGATTTAAAGAAACGAGTAGTTGCTGTGAAGAAAATATCAGGCTCTCAATAACCAATGTTTTGGTTCGCTATAAGTCTTTGCTCACATATAAACATAAGGCATTTCTTAAATACAGGATAGTTATCCAGAACTTCAGCAAAAACTACCATGACAGAAAAGTCTTCATCGTGATTCTCCCGCCCTTATTCCAACTTATTTGCGGTCGGCGCAACATGTCATTTTCTTCCATACTTCTCTATTAGTCGTCTTCTCGGTATTCAACCCCTTTCTAGCCATATCATCTTTCACACTTTCCATCCATCTTTTCTTTCGTTTTCCCCTAAGCATCACATGCCCAAGCCATGAAAACCGATTCCCTGATAACGTTTCAATCCGGTGGTTGGCGCAGTGGTTAAGCGATTGACTGCTGCACTGCGTGTCGCGGGTTCGATTCCCGCACGGAACAAATATTTGTATGACATACAAAAAAATCACCGGTGCCACTTTCAGACTTATCCATTCATTCTTATTCTATCCATTCGTGTAACACCACGCATACCTCACAGTGTTCGGGAGAAGCGTGCTATCAAACGCCATGGCGTTTGATAGCACGCTTCACTCCTTTCTTCTATTCAGTTGGTCGCCGACATATATTCAGTTTTGGTTCTGCTGATTTCCAAGTCAACATTCTTCAGCTTCTGTTGCCATTTCTCCAATCTGCTCTGGATCTCGGGTCCACCTTTACCGCCAAGAACAAATACAGAAAACTCTCCAGTGAAACTTTAAAAGCGATCGCCTCTCTAACTTCCACAACCCAGTACCTGGGTAACACGAGATCCCTTGGTAGGATTGGTTGTCAGTCGTTTGGGCTTCTGACTCGTGGATAGTGACTGTCAAATAACTACGAACGATGAGAAGGGAGTGAATGACAGCGTGACAAATGAAAGGGGAGAATGGAAGAAGAAAACACGTTGTGCCGACACCAACAGGAGACAGGGGCAGGAAAACACGTTGTGCCGACACCAACAGGAGACAGGGGCAGGAAAACACGTTGTGCCGACACCAACAGGAGACAGGCGCAGGAAAACACGTTGTGCCGACACCAACAGGAGACAGGCGCAGGAAAACACGTTGTGCCGACACCAACAGGAGACAGGGGCAGGAAAACACGTTGTGCCGACACCAACAGGAGACAGGGGCAGGAAAACACGTTGTGCCGACACCAACAGGAGACAGGCGCAGGAAAACACGTTGTGCCGACACCAACAGGAGACAGGGGCAGGAAAACACGTTGTGCCGACACCAACAGGAGACAGGGGCAGGAAAACACGTTGTGCCGACACCAACAGGAGACAGGCGCAGGAAAACACGTTGTGCCGACACCAACAGGAGACAGGCGCAGGAAAACACGTTGTGCCGACACCAACAGGAGACAGGCGCAGGAAAACACGTTGTGCCGACACCAACAGGAGACAGGCGCAGGAAAACACGTTGTGCCGACACCAACAGGAGACAGGGGCAGGAAAACACGTTGTGCCGACACCAACAGGAGACAGGGGCAGGAAAACACGTTGTGCCGACACCAACAGGAGACAGGGGCAGGAAAACACGTTGTGCCGACACCAACAGGAGACAGGCGCAGGAAAACACGTTGTGCCGACACCAACAGGAGACAGGGGCAGGAAAACACGTTGTGCCGACACCAACAGGAGACAGGGGCAGGAAAACACGTTGTGCCGACACCAACAGGAGACAGGCGCAGGAAAACACGTTGTGCCGACACCAACAGGAGACAGGGGCAGGAAAACACGTTGTGCCGACACCAACAGGAGACAGGGGCAGGAAAACACGTTGTGCCGACACCAACAGGAGACAGGCGCAGGAAAACACGTTGTGCCGACACCAACAGGAGACAGGGGCAGGAAAACACGTTGTGCCGACACCAACAGGAGACAGGGGCAGGAAAACACGTTGTGCCGACACCAACAGGAGACAGGCGCAGGAAAACACGTTGTGCCGACACCAACAGGAGACAGGGGCAGGAAAACACGTTGTGCCGACACCAACAGGAGACAGGGGCAGGAAAACACGTTGTGCCGACACCAACAGGAGACAGGCGCAGGAAAACACGTTGTGCCGACACCAACAGGAGACAGGCGCAGGAAAACACGTTGTGCCGACACCAACAGGAGACAGGGGCAGGAAAACACGTTGTGCCGACACCAACAGGAGACAGGGGCAGGAAAACACGTTGTGCCGACACCAACAGGAGACAGGCGCAGGAAAACACGTTGTGCCGACACCAACAGGAGACAGGCGCAGGAAAACACGTTGTGCCGACACCAACAGGAGACAGGGGCAGGAAAACACGTTGTGCCGACACCAACAGGAGACAGGCGCAGGAAAACACGTTGTGCCGACACCAACAGGAGACAGGGGCAGGAAAACACGTTGTGCCGACACCAACAGGAGACAGGCGCAGGAAAACACGTTGTGCCGACACCAACAGGAGACAGGGGCAGGAAAACACGTTGTGCCGACACCAACAGGAGACAGGGGCAGGAAAACACGTTGTGCCGACACCAACAGGAGACAGGGGCAGGAAAACACGTTGTGCCGACACCAACAGGAGACAGGCGCAGGAAAACACGTTGTGCCGACACCAACAGGAGACAGGGGCAGGAAAACACGTTGTGCCGACACCAACAGGAGACAGGGGCAGGAAAACACGTTGTGCCGACACCAACAGGAGACAGGGGCAGGAAAACACGTTGTGCCGACACCAACAGGAGACAGGCGCAGGAAAACACGTTGTGCCGACACCAACAGGAGACAGGCGCAGGAAAACACGTTGTGCCGACACCAACAGGAGACAGGGGCAGGAAAACACGTTGTGCCGACACCAACAGGAGACAGGGGCAGGAAAACACGTTGTGCCGACACCAACAGGAGACAGGCGCAGGAAAACACGTTGTGCCGACACCAACAGGAGACAGGCGCAGGAAAACACGTTGTGCCGACACCAACAGGAGACAGGGGCAGGAAAACACGTTGTGCCGACACCAACAGGAGACAGGCGCAGGAAAACACGTTGTGCCGACACCAACAGGAGACAGGGGCAGGAAAACACGTTGTGCCGACACCAACAGGAGACAGGCGCAGGAAAACACGTTGTGCCGACACCAACAGGAGACAGGCGCAGGAAAACACGTTGTGCCGACACCAACAGGAGACAGGGGCAGGAAAACACGTTGTGCCGACACCAACAGGAGACAGGCGCAGGAAAACACGTTGTGCCGACACCAACAGGAGACAGGGGCAGGAAAACACGTTGTGCCGACACCAACAGGAGACAGGCGCAGGAAAACACGTTGTGCCGACACCAACAGGAGACAGGGGCAGGAAAACACGTTGTGCCGACACCAACAGGAGACAGGAGCAGGAAAACACGTTGTGCCGACACCAACAGGAGACAGGGGCAGGAAAACACGTTGTGCCGACACCAACAGGAGACAGGGGCAGGAAAACACGTTGTGCCGACACCAACAGGAGACAGGCGCAGGAAAACACGTTGTGCCGACACCAACAGGAGACAGGGGCAGGAAAACACGTTGTGCCGACACCAACAGGAGACAGGGGCAGGAAAACACGTTGTGCCGACACCAACAGGAGACAGGGGCAGGAAAACACGTTGTGCCGACACCAACAGGAGACAGGGGCAGGAAAACACGTTGTGCCGACACCAACAGGAGACAGGCGCAGGAAAACACGTTGTGCCGACACCAACAGGAGACAGGCGCAGGAAAACACGTTGTGCCGACACCAACAGGAGACAGGGGCAGGAAAACACGTTGTGCCGACACCAACAGGAGACAGGGGCAGGAAAACACGTTGTGCCGACACCAACAGGAGACAGGCGCAGGAAAACACGTTGTGCCGACACCAACAGGAGACAGGGGCAGGAAAACACGTTGTGCCGACACCAACAGGAGACAGGGGCAGGAAAACACGTTGTGCCGACACCAACAGGAGACAGGGGCAGGAAAACACGTTGTGCCGACACCAACAGGAGACAGGGGCAGGAAAACACGTTGTGCCGACACCAACAGGAGACAGGCGCAGGAAAACACGTTGTGCCGACACCAACAGGAGACAGGGGCAGGAAAACACGTTGTGCCGACACCAACAGGAGACAGGGGCAGGAAAACACGTTGTGCCGACACCAACAGGAGACAGGGGCAGGAAAACACGTTGTGCCGACACCAACAGGAGACAGGGGCAGGAAAACACGTTGTGCCGACACCAACAGGAGACAGGCGCAGGAAAACACGTTGTGCCGACACCAACAGGAGACAGGCGCAGGAAAACACGTTGTGCCGACACCAACAGGAGACAGGGGCAGGAAAACACGTTGTGCCGACACCAACAGGAGACAGGGGCAGGAAAACACGTTGTGCCGACACCAACAGGAGACAGGCGCAGGAAAACACGTTGTGCCGACACCAACAGGAGACAGGCGCAGGAAAACACGTTGTGCCGACACCAACAGGAGACAGGCGCAGGAAAACACGTTGTGCCGACACCAACAGGAGACAGGGGCAGGAAAACAATGATGATGGTTAACCCGACCTCGTCAAAAGAATCAACCTTCAAATTTTTGGTACGCGTATAAAAGAAAGAAAGAAAATAAATTTGTTTGCGGTAAACAGTACGCAGAGAAAGAACACAAACACAAAAAAGAACAAGTTGGGGGAAGTATGCGTCACATCCACGCAAAATGGCCGTTGCTCAGCATAATGCTAAAACCCTATGCGAGACAGAACCCCAGCGCTGGATTTCAGTGATAGCCGGAGGCGTTGACGTGATTACGTCAACCGGTGCAGCATACGATTAGATACAAAATTATAAGTTTATTTAAACATAATATTTATAAAATCTCTGATTTTTTTTACCACAGGCATCTTTCTAAATATAGCATAGAAACCAATCCCACGACCTAAATGCATAACAGAAAGTCAGTGTTTACAAAACTCGGCGAGAATTAAAAACAGTGGTCTATTTGAATGACCCGCCGGACCTGTTACAAAATGAATTAACATAACAAAACAATGGGAGACAGTTTCAATGTGGATCTAATTACATAACAATGTGTTATCTAAGTCTGTTGACTGCCGTATTTATTGGTGAGCTGATTAATTAATTAGTTAAACACATACAGGAGGACATAATAACCTTATTGGTCATGTTCTTCAGAAAGGTTAGGTGCGAAGTCCTCGCAACCGGCGTCCGTGTATAACCGGCAACCTAATTGCGTAACACCCTATCGATCTTAATGTGAATCATTTTGAAGGATATTACTAATCCATTGATTCATAATATGTTCGAAAAATGTGTCTGCTCACCAGCGTAAATAACGCAATGAATGTCGTTGAACTGTCAAAATGAAGCCCATTGCTACTGATAGTGCGTTACGCAATAAATTACCCTGCAGATGTACCGAAACGAGACAAAAAGAGTATGTAAGGATCTTAGCAGGTGGCGTTCTGTAGTTTCTGCCTACCGCCATGGGGAGAAGGCGTGAGTTCATGTGTACCTATTTATGGTAATGAAATAAAGGAGATTTTTCACTTCAATCAATTACTGTACGCCGCTGAATATGGTCTCTAAAGAATGTTCAGATGGGAAATTCGTGCAGCATTTTTAGGCCGCATAAATTACTCAAACTGCCAGACCATCTTTAATACTAACTGAGAGAAAAAAAACCAAACATCCACATAGCCCACACATTCACATTAAATTAAATAATATAATAGGCACTATGTGTTGCTATACAAAGCAAACATTCGTGTCAAAACATAAACGAACGTAGCGAACTGAACATTATGAATTTCCATTTGTCACACAGATTTTCGAGCTATCCAGAGCCTCAAAGATTTAGAACGATGTTATCACACATCGGCTCCAATAAATTATGTTCTAAACAATTGCATCCGTCTATAAACAAAGATTTCTTGATTGTTTGTTTTGTTTGAGATGTTGAATGAAACTAAATTTAGGAGCTTGGCTCTTAAATTCAATCGAAGCAGTAATTATAAAATATTTTCTATAATGAGATATTATGTAGTTGCTTACTGAATCACATTGAGAACACAACCAACCCTTTAAAATATCATTATTTGTATTTTAAAGGTTTATAGAAATACTGTTAAAATCCTGCACTTACTGCTTGTAAAAAATCATCATCTAACACGATCCGCATCTAGTTAGCTGTGTATATATTTAGATGGCGTTGTACCTTCACACGCCGTCGGCTGAATCGCGATGGTTTCGTTTCACCAGGCAGTATTAGTTGAGGAATATTGTTGAATTATTAGAATATACCTATTATTCATGAGTACAATTTTTGAAAAATCAGTTTTAATTAGGTATAATAAAAGGCCGATTTAATCATCTTCTACCATACAAGACAAAAGAATCAATCCTACTCGGCAGTCCTGGTAAATAATAGGTCTTTACCTATGAAATTGCCGTTTTGTATGAAAAAATTTAAACGAATTTTTTTCATGTATTTTTTATTTGTAATAATCGAAGTAATCACCCATGCAATCAATGCATCTTTGCCAACGCAGTGGCAGTTTATTGATACCCTTCTTAAAGAAATCTGCTGGACGGGAGGCAACAAATTCTTCAAAGGCATTTTGTACTGCCTCTCGGGTATTGAATTTTTTTCCCGCCAAGAAGTTATCCAAATTCTGGAAAAAGTAGTAGTCTGTAGGCGCAAGGTCTGGTGAGTAGGGCGGATGATGGAGAGCTTCCAACCCCAGTTCTTGCAACTTGGAGACCATCTGCTATGCAGTATGAGGTCGCGCGTTGTCGTGCAGGAGCAGCGGAGACGATCGATTGACCAATGCTGGTTGGAGATGTGCCAGCTTCTCCATCATTGTGTTCAATTCTTCACAGTACACATCTGCAGTAATGCTCACCCCGTTTGGTAAGAAGCTGTGATGAATCACACCGGCGCTAGACCACCAAACAGTGACCATCACTTTTCTAGGGGTAAGTTTTCGTTTAGGGCATTGTTTAGGTGCTGAACCAGGATCCAACCAACTTGCTGAGCGCTTGCGGTTATCAAACAGAATCCATTTTTCATCGCAGGTAACAATGCGGTTCAAAATTCCTTCATTTGTGTGTCTGTTGAGCAGTGCAAGGAACGTCTCGACGCGTACTTCGCGCTGGCGATCATTGACTTCGTGGGGCACCCATTTGTCAAGCTTTTTTACCTTGCCAATTTGACGCAAATGGACCAATATTGTTTTGACGCTAACGTCGAAAGCTGCTGCTAATTCGGCCGTAGATTGTGTATCATCAGCTTCCACAATCGCCTTTAATTCGTCACTGTCGACCAAAGTCTTCGGAAGACCGCGAGGTTCATTTTTCAGGTCGAAATTTCCAGAACGGAAGCGAACAAACCAATAACAGGTGGTGCGTTGGTTTGTAGTGTTAGCTCCGTAAACGTCGTTGATGTTGCGTGCCGCTTGTGCCGCGTTGCTGCCACGACGCACAGTGGGCTGAAATTCAACTTTCATAGACATTTTCATTTAATTTTTTGAATGGCTGTTTTTTTGCATGGATGTGCTTCGGAAGACTAAGTATATGCTTATAAATATAAAATTTACGGAAAAAGATTGCAAACGGCTCACAAAGAATTTTTTTTTGAAAATGTTGTATGGAGTTGACATTAAAATCGACGATAACTCAGCTATCGCACGATTGCGCCTTATTTCCTCGTAGGTGGTTTTACTACCATTTATTTAGGATTTTTTGGCATACTACTTAACCCGGGCACTGGTGCGATTTATTTTTTAAAAATCCTTAAATATTTTTATTTTTATTTTTATACTATGTTTCGATCTTAGGTAAAGGTTAACGTAATATGAAGTACCTAAGTCACGTCTAGATCAATGACAGATAAATTGGGGACTAAAGTCTTGGTAGTTTTTTTATAATGGTTCATTGAATAATTTACTGTTCAATCTCTGTGATAGTAGGCCTGTGCCCCTTAATAATAAATTAGTTAGTATTGATAGCATTACGAGGACGACATGATCACGTTTGTATTTGTATACTAACATCTTATTTAAAATAAAGATTTAAATAAAGGCTGCTGACGAATAGAAAGACTCTAACCATAGAAATGCTAACAAAAACTATAAACTGTTTGAATATATCATTAAATAAAAGTATATCTTGAATATAAGATTTTATTATATTAAAATGCAAACAAAATATAAACAATTTGAATATATGTAACAATAAAATTATATCTTGAATATAAGATTTAATGATCAATAAAAAAGTTAAAAAAAAAAGATCTAATGGAAATACTTATTATTATAAATTAAAAGATAATGAAAAAGAATTATATAAACTAAAATTATTTTAAAAAGAATTAAATAATGGATAAAGCACTTAATTATCTACTCCGAGTCATAAGAAAGTGAAGCAGTAGTAAAGGAAGAAGAAAAAAGAATAAAGAACGAAATAGAATTTCTAAGACCATCTGTTTGCGAAAGCAATACAATTGACCACAAACTTATGTTAACTATGGTTGATGGTAAAATATGCACATATCTTTCAGATGCGAAATCTTCAGCAACATGCTATCTTTGTTTAACAAAGCCATCTGAGATGAATAAGTTGACAGAAGTGAAAGTCAAGCCAATATCAGAGAATATGATGGAACTTGGACTTTCTCCACTTCATGCGCGCATAAATATGATGCAGTGCCTCTTGCATATTGCATACAGATTAGATTTCAAGAAGAGCGCTGCTAGAGATGCTGACCAAGAATTGATGAAGCAACGACAGAAGATGATTCAAAACCGGTTTAAAGAGGATCTAAATCTGCTTATTGATGTGGTTAAACAAGGACACGGAACAACCAACGACGGAAACACAGCCAGAAGGTTTTTTGAATTCCCCGATAAAACTGCTGAAATAACGGGGCTGGATATAGAACTTATCCGCAGGTTTGTTGTAATTTTACAGACCATAACATCAGGTGAACATATAAAGGTAGAAAAGTTCAAGGAGTATACATGGCAAACTGCTGAGAGGTTCGTGTCAATATATGGTTGGTATAATATGCCTGTTACTGTGCACAAAATATTAATACATGGAGCAGAGATTATAGCTCATAACGCAATCGTACCTATTGGGAGTCTTTCTGAGGAGGCATCGGAAGCTCGCAATAAAGATTTCAGAGGACTAAGAGAGCACCATTCCCGCAAAAAGAGCAGAGTATGTTCGAACGAGGACATTTTCAATTTCCTTCTCCTTTATTCAGATCCACTTATTTCAGCGACAAGGCCTACTATGGATGCAAAAAAGAAAAAAGCCTTGTTTGAAGAAGTATGGGATTTATTAAATATTCAAGAACCAGACAATCAAATAGAGTTCTGCGATATCACTAATTTGGATCCTGAATCGTCAGATTCTGATTCTATCAGTAGTGATGATGACTCGGAATAGATAATTAAGTGCTTTATCCATTATTTAATTCTTTTTAAAATAATTTTAGTTTATATAATTCTTTTTCATTATCTTTTAATTTATAATAATATATAATAATAAGTATTTCCATTAGATCTTTTTTTTTAACTTTTTTATTGATCATTAAATGTTATATTAAAGATATAATTTTATTGTTACATATATTCAATTGTTTATATTTTGTTTGCATTTTAATATAATAAAATCTTATATTCAAGATATACTTTTATTTAATGATATATTCAAACAGTTTATAGTTTTTGTTAGCATTTCTATGGTTAGAGTCTTTCTATTCGTCAGCAGCCTTTATTTAAATCTTTATTTTAAATAAGATGTTAGTATACAAATACAAACGTGATCATGTCGTCCTCGTAATGCTATCAATACTAACTAATTTATTATTAAGGGGCACAGGCCTACTATCACAGAGATTGAACAGTAAATTATTCAATGAACCATTATAAAAAAACTACCAAGACTTTAGTCCCCAATTTATCTGTCATTGATCTAGACGTGACTTAGGTACTTCATATTACGTTAACCTTTACCTAAGATCGAAACATAGTATAAAAATAAAAATAAAAATATTTAAGGATTTTTAAAAAATAAATCGCACCAGTGCCCGGGTTAAGTAGTATGCCAAAAAATCCTAAATAAATGGTAGTAAAAACACCTACGAGGAAATAAGGCGCAATCGTGCGATAGCTGAGTTATCGTCGATTTTAATGTCAACTCCATACAACATTTTCAAAAAAAAATTCTTTGTGAGCCGTTTGCAATCTTTTTCCGTAAATTTTATATTTATAAGCATATACTTAGTCTTCCGAAGCACATCCATGCAAAAAAACAGCCATTCAAAAAATTAAATGAAAATGTCTATGAAAGTTCATTTTCGGCCCACTGTGCGACGGTACTCATATTCCATAATTACTCGAATTTTTAACGTATCCATGATGACGAAAAAGATTGAAATGCGATGAAAATGTAACACTAATTAATAAACAAATGACTACTTTTGCAAACAAAATTCCACGTTTTTAAAATAAAATTAATTTGAAATTAGAATTCTTAGCAAAACAAAAATTATTTTGATTTGAAATGGGTACTGCAGAACGGCAATTTCATAGGTAAAGACCTAATACTTAGTATTAGAGTAGGATTGCTTTGATCGGCTTAAAGTGTATGAATGATTGCGTGGAAGTAAATACATATTATGATTTTAATTTTGCACGCCTTTGGAGATACGTGCGTAAATAATAATCATCATCATATTCATCTATCATATACCATATCATACTACCATACCAACCATATCATTTCATATATCCCTACCATAACATTTCATATATCATTTTTTTTTCTCTTCGCACGTTTTCCCATATCACGTTGGACATTGGCAGAATTGTCGACATCGGCACCATTGCCATAGAGGAAAAACAAAATAGAGGGATTGTGACTCAATCTGCCTAACCTTTTCTCATCTATGTTGGGGTCAGTTTCCAGTCTAACTGAATGCAGCTGAATACCAGATTACACGGCGGGACTGCCTATCGGACTCCCATAGTCCAGTTACTGGGTAACACGATAAGTATTTGGTATTATTATTATTTATATTCTAAGTACCACTTGGTAAGACTGGTTGTCACACTTTTGGGGCTTCTGTAAGATATACGAATGCCAGCCAGGGCCAGCGGCTTAAAACGTGCTTTCCGTGTCACGGACGGATCTCTATATGTAATGATGGTCACCATCCACGAACCGACCGTGGCAAGCGTAGCTTAACCTTCGATAGACCCGTGCGGCTGTCATTATTTAGTCACGAGCCCCTCCCCTCCTCGTGGTTTGTGATTGTGGGTGAGAAACGCAATTGTGGTGTTGGTTTTTTATTTCCCGAGAAGTCACCACAGGTAGAAAACAAGAAATGAGCAATTTCATGGATGGAAGAACTAATCATCTATTTCCTGATGGGTAAGAGTGAAATGCAAATACTGGTGTGAGTACGGGTACCTACCCATATTACAGTAACAGTTTTTCTAAGTGACAGGTTTGGCTTGACTTGGAAGTCACTTGAGTTTCGTTTATTATTGTGAAAAGAAAAAAAAATCCATATCAGTTTTTTAGAGCAGTGGTGGGACAGTGGTAACGGCCATGACTGACAAGTTATAGATCGTAGGTTCAAACCCAGACAGGCGCCTTACTCTGTGTAAATTTTTCATCACCTCTGCTCTCAAAACGGCGAAGGAAAACATCGTGAGTAAACCGGCATGTCCTAAAACCAAAAAATCGAAGACATGCGACACCTACCAACCCGTACTGGGCCCGCGTGGTATATTACAGACCCCTCCCTCTCACAGAGAGGAGGCCTGTGTACCAGCAGTGGGAACATTATAGGGTGACTATGCATCATCTGCCTGCCTTTTCCCAACTATGTTGGGGTCGGCTTCTAGTCTGACCGGGTGCAACTGAATACCAGTATTTTACATGTTGCGACTGCCTATCTGACTCATAAGGACTACCAGAGATCCACGAATGACAGCCGGGACCAACTGCTAAACGTGCTTTCCGAAGCTCGGAAGGGGTTTTGATATGTAAAGATGGTCACCTACCCATGGACCAACCGCGTAAGAGTACCTTAACCTAATCGATCGATGCGTGAGGTTGTTATTACTTAGCCACGAGCCCCTCAGTAGTAATCTTTGTTATAGCTATAAAATAAATTAAAGTGGTTCCAGTTTTTAACGTTTAGTACTTACCTAATTACATTTTATAATAGCGATTTGAAGAAACGATTAGTTGCTGTGAAGAAAAAATCAGGCTCTCAAACTCTCGATAACCAATGTTTCGATTCAGGTTATAAACTATGAGTGAGCCAAACTGTATGGACCAAATCCGTTCAGCTGTTTTTGCGTGATTGGGCAACAAACATGCTAACATACAAATTAACAAACAATAATTTATTATATTAGTAGGATTCAACAAGATCGGAGATTGATATTTTTTTAAACAGCCTGTAACAAGTACCTAACTGAAATGGTCTTTTATACAAAGTTGGAAAAATTTTACTAAAATGATTAAATAGTGATGAATTTAAAGAAATCTAAATATGCTTATATTATTATAAATATCAATGATTTTCCAAACAATGAATTTTTTTTTTTGTTTTTTTCAAAACTTAAACAACTCACCTGTCGTGGTCATTGGTAGCTCCATACTGTCAGGTTAGCCATCAGCACAGCCACTTAGATAATAATTTGGAATTTCTTAGTAGCTGGATTTGTGCCCGGTTGGTAGCAATAGGCTCGCCCTCATCGATATAATGATTTCTATTCTCGCCCCCCCCCCCCCCCCACTACATGGGACTTACATATAACTGCACGCCCACGAAAGAAGATAAGTAACCAGGGTCGTCGGGCAAAGTTTAGCAAGAAACCGTTGGATGATTTCGAATAAAATTTAATTTATTTAATTGAAAACAAACAGCCGGTCGATTTTGTAAAAATCTCACCGTGAAATCATAAGTGAAGTGAGCTTGAAGTGAGCAGTGTCAATAGTGTTAATCCCAAATGACAGCTCACTTCTCGCTCACTTCACTTAAGTTCTCACGGTGAGATTTTTACAGAATAGCACTGCTGTTCTATTATCAAATAAAATCTCAACCATATCCGACGATCCTGGTTATTTCGTTATCGCTTTTGGTGACTTAGTACCTGTGCCAAACCTTCGGGGAGATACAGAACTGATGTTATGACGATGATGAAAATGACTTAGTGGCCTTGGTACCCTAGACATGCGCAAACCAAGGTCCTGATTACTAGACCAATATGACCTACTACACGAACACGCAATAGGCCAGGTAAACGCTTGGATGAAGAAGATTGCATTCAACTATTTTCTTTAATAAGGTCATCCGTTTGCGTGTAGGAATAATTCATTTATCTCTATGCTAGATCACCAGTATAAACAATTTACTAGCGTTTATGAATTTAGCTGTTCTTCACGAGATGCTACAAAAAAAGCTGGTTTGTTCTTGTTTTAACATTGGGAATCCAGAAAGGTACGTTTACACGTACTAGGATATGCGTGGTGTAAATTGATAATGTTTCTTATAATTTCCTGAGTATCCGTTTTTTTTTTTTATTCTCTCACTATGAATTCTATTAGTATTGTTGACTGTTTTTTTATTTTATTTGTATAATTTATGTAATGATTTGCACGCCGTAATGTAAAATGTAGCTGATCTCATTTATTTATGTTATTGTTGTCCTCCCTATATTTAGACCAAATAAAATTCTGATTCTGCCCTTGTGGATTCCCAAAGTACAGAGTAAGCCTGTAGGTACTGTGCCCAGATACAGAATAGGCACAGAATCGCATCCATCACCACCAGCTTTCTATTACTTCCTCTTCTTCGTTTTGATGGCACAACAGTTCTTTAATTTTTGCCGGCCCAAATCTTCAGTGGTTGTCGCAGTCATGAATAGGCCGAATGTAAACTACGATGATGGTATTAATAATAATAATAATAATATCTTTATTTCAGACATACGTCCATACATTTTTAACAAGTGAAAAGTTAGTAAGGTTGTTAGTAGAACACATAAAAATACAAATAACAGGGTGTTAGTAATTTGTTAGTACAGAAACAAGATCAGTATATTATCTTACGAGTAATTAATATATCCTCCACCACTGTTATCTCAGTACAGCGGTCTGTGACTCCTGGAAAGATTTGTTTGTCCTTCGCTAAAAGATCTCTGTCTCCTTCGTCCACGAAAACGTAAATATTATTTAGTATCAAGAGCTAGACATAATGACCTGTACAGTAGTGATACATACACCAACGTATCCTCAACTTATTATACTTCAATTGCTCCTTGTTATTTGCTAGACGTAGTTGACGCCTCCAGGTAATTTTCGGGACCACGTTTTCGTATTCCCATTTTGCCAGACGAGTGACGATTGATGCAAACAAGGCCGTTTAAAGAGATACTTATCTTTGCAAGGACTGTCTATCCAAGAGTCTGCCTACCCACGCCTTGCTGCATTTCCTCTACACTACGTTGCGTGTTAACAAAATTTAGGATACTTACGTACCGTTCATTCTCTTGTGTTGATCGACTATGGGACCATGTCAAACGGTGAGCAGCAATTATAGCTTCTATAGTGCCATGACCAGCGTGATTACGAGCCGTGATGATGATATTATTCCCCACTGCTAGGACACAGGCCTCCTCTTTTTGAGAGGGAGTGGGCTGTAATCGTAGAAACATGACTTATATATTTATGGCTGTAATCCATGACGCGGGCCCAGTAGTTGGTAGATTTATTTGTTATTTATTTAACATTTATACAAAAGAATACAGGAATATTCATATTAAATAACAACCAAAACCCACTAAGGTGTAAACTTGTGCTACCACGAGTCTCTCTCAATATCGATGGATACAATTAATAAAATCTTTAGGTATGATAACAGTTACACTCATTCCTAAATATTGCTTAAGTTTACTTTTGATATTTTTAAGTGTAATACATTTGTGTATTTCTGACATACGCCACATGTCTTCGAATTTTTGGTTCTTAGACTATGCCAGTTTCTACACGCTGCTTTCCTACACCGTTTTGAGAGTCTTGATATTATTTCCCTGCCTTGGATCAAACACATGACCATCATGACTTGTAAGTCGTGGCGGCTATCACTGGGCCACCGCTGATCATGCTATGTTGGAAGGGTTGAATATAAAATTATTCATTTTAGGGTAATAATTTAGATTTATTTATTTATCATGAACAATTAATATTGTGTTTGACCTACATTATAAAATTAATAACTATATAAATTTAAAATAAATAATAATAAAAATAAACATGGAACAACAATAATTATTTAAATAAAAAAATAAAAACACGATTGCTTGAAAATAAATTTTATGAATTTTTTATAATAAATTTTATAAATAATGGCCTTAAAGCTATCTTCAATATGACACAACTGCCTAATTTTAGACATAGCTAACGCCTTCAGGTATTATTCATGATCATTTTCTCCTACTTAGAAGTAGATTTGAAGAGCTGATATTTGTCTCCGCAAGTATCGTCGGTTCAGGTGTCTAGTCTACCCACATTGCTGCGCTTCCTCGACGCTACGATGCATGTTAACAAGATATTGTTGTACTAGACATATGCATTTATGCATTGCACGGCATTTCCCTCAATCAACTGTGTGTGACGATCTCACGAGATGATAAACGATGACTCATACTTTTTTAATGTGTTGATATGTGAATTAGATTAGGACTTTTGCTGTGTTGCCGTAAAGACGTCATAATTACGCAAATGTTATTAAAACTAACCAAATTCACGTTTTCTTAACGATTAAATTTAATGTTTAACTCGCTTATCTCTGGGCATTTAGTTCCTACATGGGATTACATAGAAGTGATATACAACGTGCTGGTTCTTGCTTAACATCTTGCTTCTTCCACAACCTCATCCTGTTTTCGCGGTTTCCACCACCGAAATGCATAGCATACTTTTCCTTCTTCACCATGCAACCTATTCTTTGCCGTCTTTGCAACTGCATAGATTTCTATGTCTTTCTACCAGCTTATAACTTACTCAGTCTTCATCTATTATATTTCGTCGCTTCATTCTTCAGATACAAATAACCATGTAGTGCCTTTATTCTACAAGGCTCTATTCGCACGTTTAAAGAATCGACTTTTTGTCGATTGTCATTTTTTTTTTTTTTTCTACCTCACTAGCGTGGTGTGGTGTTCGTGCTGTGAACTTCATTCCTTTTTCTTGCGAGGCATCGTTCGCACGTGCCTTAGTGAATATTTCTTGCTCAGCAATCACCATTACAATGCCGAAAAGAAATCAGGATAAAATTGAACGTTATCTACGTAAAATTCAAAAACTAGAAAATCAACAAAGAAAATATAAAAGAATAGTTTATTCGTCATCGGAAGACTCCGATGAAAATACAGGTTAGTAAATCGTTATTTATTAAATGTTAAGTGCGTTGGTGAAATATTTATGAGAAATATTATCTCGATTACTTATAATGCCTGGAGGTTGACCGTGTGTCATCACGAAGGTAACTTACTATACCTAGAGGTTAACTGAGTGTTAACACAAAGGTAGTCCCGTAATTGTTAAAAGGACGATTACGTTAAAACAAAACAAAAAATAATAATAATAATAATAAAAAATGCCTGTAGATGGATCGTGGATCCTCACGGCGGTTATTTATAGTACCGCCTAAGCCTGAGAGATTAACCGCGTGTTAATACAAGATAAAAAATAAAAATTACGTCTACCCTAATTTTTTTTTACTTTTATTTTTTATTGTTTTAATGACGCCAATCTAGACACCATCGGGTTAATAGATCAGACTGACATGAACGACGCGTCCCCCGATGAGGAAAACAAACCTAATGGCGAACAGGAACCAACTCCAGTACCGGAACTGGATCCTGATATTCTCTCCGCCTTAGGTGAGACCACGGAAGAGACGCCAAAGTTTGGACCTAAAATTCATGAAAACCTGTCGCGGCTCTGGCTACCTATTCTCCGAAAAGGGATGAATAAGGAGACAAAGGAGAGGCTTCACAAAGAGTACCTAATTCCAGAGAATTGCCCATTATTACAAGCGCCAAAATTAAACCCAGAAATTTCGGCCGCAATAAATGAAGGTACCCGTGTTCGCGACAAAAGAGTAGAAGGAGTACAGCAGCAATTAGGTCACGGAATAGCGGCTCTAAATAAAGGGTTAGACTTGCTTCTTGACGATGGCAAAGACAAAGTTCAGGCCATTAATTTTTTAAGCGACAGCTGTCGCTTGCTGTGCGATCTGCACTTCGAAGAAACGGAGGCGAGAAAGAAGTTTGTCACTCCAGGCCTAGATAAATCCTTTTTAAATATCATACAAGACATCGATCGCGATGAAATGCTTTTTGGTAGCAAACTTTCGGAAAAAATAAAGGCCACGAAAGTAATTGAAAAACAGGGCTTGCAAATCAAGAAGCCCGCGCCAATTTCCAAAACGCCTTCTACTTCATCCTATCAACCATCAACGAACCGGCCGCGCTCCCAGGGAAACTGGGGAGGCCCTCCTCGCTTTCCATCGAACAGGGGAGGAAGGGGAGGGCCAAGGAGGACTGCACCAGCACCTCGCAAGCTCCAGACAGGCGCAGCTCAACAGAAGTCATCTGCCCACAGCAAACAGCGTGCAGCAGCTCAACAGTAGAGGTACATGCTGGGAGAATCCAGCATTTTTATAATTGTTGGCTTAAGATTACTGGTAATCCATTAATTCTTAAGTGGATATCTAAAGGATATTCCATTCCATTTATAAAAAAAAGTGAAACAAGTATCAGCCATACGTAATTCTGTATCCTCGAGCGACCAACCGCATATGTTAGAAGCTATCAAAAAATTATTAGAGTTAGGAGCTATATCCCCATGTCATAGATCCAAAAATGATTTCGTTTCTAATATATTTTTAACTCCTAAACCGAATGGAGGCAAAAGGTTTATTTTAAATTTAAAAGCTTTAAATAAGTTTGTTTCCACTGCTCACTTTAAAATGGAGGACCATAGGACTGCAGCTAGACTTGTACCTAAAGACGGTTTCATGGCAAGTATCGACCTAAAGGAAGCATACCTTTTAGTCCCTATTTGCAAAGAGCATCGTAAATACTTACGTTTCCAGTTTGATCAAACATACGAGTTCAACGCAATGCCCTATGGTTTATCCGTTGCTCCTAGGGTTTTCACGAAGTTAATGAAGGAGGTTATTAACCATCTAAGACACAGGGGTTATAGGTCGGTAATATTTCTCGATGACATTTTATGCATCGGCAATACTTTCGATGAGTGTCGTGACCATAGACATATATATATGGACTGGAAATACCTACGAAAAAAGGGTGCCTACCTACAACTCATATTGTCTCAAAAAATGGCTGCCATTGCTAGGGTTGTATCAATCAAGGAACATTGGTGTTACTATAACGAGTATCGATACTAAATACGAGTCGGACTAGTTATCACGTTTGGATCATAATATTGTATACTAACTTATAGTCCGTTCTAACTAAGGTTGCCTACTTTATAGTAACGTATCCTAGTTTATTTTCGATAAACATACTTTATAATTTTGCATAAAAATACAGTATGCGAAAATACTTTATTTCTAATCTTTTGTTATGCGTAAAAGACTCATATGAACTATTTATCGATAGGTACAGACGCCAGCACATCAAGCTACCCGAAACTGTCAAATTATCGCAATCAACTTTCTTCCCTGAAAATAAAATTAATGCCAAGTGTTTTTTCGGCACAGAATTAAAAAACACTTTTTAATTGCATCACGTTTACGTATTAAAGTGAAGGAAAACAGCGTGAAGAGATATGTATCCATATGCCCAAAAACAGGTGCTTTCGCATATTATACCTTTGGGTTGGAAGGCCAGAGAGCAGTAGTTTCTGTTAGGTATGCGGACCCTACCTAGTGAAAAACAAGATAATCACTAGGGTGAATGAATAATATAAACTTCCCATCACATTCTCCGTGAATGGGATGGGATGCTTATATTATTGTGTTAATGAGTGGTGGAGTAAAAATAAAATAAAAGTATTTTTTTTTGCCTTTGTTTATTGGTATGATAATGATTAACAAATATAACGTTCAATTATCGTTCAAATATAACGTTTGATTAGTAAAATAGGCTTATAAAAGTAATACTTTGCGAATGCGATGCTTTGGGCATCTTTTGTGATTGGTCCAAGGCATTCAATTGTATTCTTCATGAAACCTTAATCAGGAAACTTCGCCACTACGGAATCCGGAACCCTCTCTGGATCTTCTCACTTCTTACTTCAGTGATAGGTTTCAGAGAGTTGATGTTAACGGGAAAAGGTCGCCCGGATCTGTAGTAAGAATGGGGGTCCCCCAGGGCTCAATACTTGGACCATTTTCATTTATTATTTATATCAATGACAATTACCTCATAAAGGATGAACATGATATAGTGTTGTTTGCAGATGACACTTCACTTTTATTTAAACTCAAACGTCAACAGCTGGTTACTGACAGTATAAATAGTGCCCTCGCAAAAGTAGTAAACTGATTTAATGTTAATAATCTACTTCTTAACGAAAAAAAAAACGAAATGTATTAAATTTACGATACCAAATGTTAGACAAGTAGAAACTAGTGTTCTCATAAAGGGTGAAGAGTTAAAACCCGAAAATACCACAGTATTCTAGCATAACTTTGGATGTCAAGCTTCAATGGGGCCCCCATATAGATAAATGGTCAAAAAAACTTAGCTCTGCAGCATACGCCGTTAGGAAAATTCGTGACTTAACTGATTTAGAGACAGCCCGTTTAGTTTACTTTAGTTATTTTCATAGTGTGCTGTCATACGGTATTCTGTTGTGGGGAAATGCCGCCGATATTCAGACAATTTTTATTTTACAAAAAAGGGCAATTCGTTCCATTTATAAATTAAGTCCCAGACACTCCCTCAGAGACTTTAAAGAGATTAATATAATGACTGTGCCTTCTCAGTACATTTATGATAATCTTTTGTATGCACATAAAAATATAATCTGTTTAAAAATACAGTGATATATATAATATAAATACTAGGTGTTAATGATCATGCATGATCAAAAGCCGCTCATCGGTTCAACAAAATATATTACATTTGTTAAAACATTGCGTATGATGTGACTAGATGGCGTTGGCGTCGAATTAGATCTCGCAAGCGTTGTGTTACAACGATTTGGTTGGGTCCTTGTGAATTTTAGTAAATATATGACTAACTACCTATAGAACAGTATACAGTTTGGTTGTTTTATTCAAACTTTCAACCCTACTAGTATACACATAAGGTCATCATTTAAGTACTGAGTACCATTCTTGGTGTTCGGTATTTAACATTGGTCCTTCGAGCCGGATATATATATTTTCGGCTTTTTTGAGTTCACCCGCCCGTGGTACTCGCAGTGGATCGCTGCAGCTAGAGTACACAGGTTCTCCCGCGTGAGCAGCGACAGCTTCGTCCAGCATAGTGGACGGGGGGTCAGCAGCAGTAGCAGCGGCGGAAAAGTGACGTCATAGAGTGGCGTCACTTGCATCCAGTTCAACGTGTCGTCATAAGAAGAACGTCACGCCGAGTTCAACGTGATATCAGAAGACTGACGTCACACCCATAGTTCAACGTGTCGCCACCAGGGTGCGCCACATGTACAAAATCATCGTGTTGTGTGAGTGAAGTGGAAATTGTGAGTACATTTTACTATATAAACAAAGGCAATTAGTGACAAGCAATTTTAGACTTTATTTATTCAAAGAGTTTTACTTTGAAGAATTTAGGACTTCTTGAATTGATTTTAAGATTTAGAAAATTTTACGGTTAGTTATTAGACTTGTGTTTATTGTATATGTTAGTTTAGGACTTAGAATAATTTCGAAAAAAACGACGGAACGGGGAACCTATGCCCGATTTCCGCCAGATTATAAGTTTTTTTCAAAACACTTGTAAAAAATTGAGCAACTAATTGGAACTTAAAATATTTTGGTCTTGTATTTTATTTCAAATTAGTTTTGCTTTATATTAGAACAAACATTGTTTTTATAAACTTGTTGTTTTCATTGAAATTAACTTATAAGTGCACTTTCTAAATTAGTTTTAACTTCATTGGTTAATTGTTTCAAATATGGAGGGGTTAATCAATGTATTGAGGGGATTGCAAAGTGTTATCATTAAAGGATTCACAAATTTTAAAAAGAGTCCTAAAGAAAGATTAACTATTGAATACATTGAAACTAGACAGGAATTATTAGAAAAAGATTGGGAATCGTTTCAAAATAATAATTCTAAACTTTATCAGAGCTACAAATTAGATGATATTGATCAAAAGGTTGTTGATATTTATGATACAACTGAGGACACTTACATTACTTATAAGAGTTTAATGAAAACAACGCTCAATAAGATTAGAGTTGTAAGTGAACCAGTTCCTCAAGGGGATGGTTCTTCTAGTAGTGCAGTTAAGTCTGCCCATTCATTGGTCAAATTGCCCAAGATTGCTATTCCAATGTTTTCTGGCAAATATGAAGAATGGACGACCTTTCATGATCTTTTTGTATCATTAGTTCATAAAAATAGCTCGTTAGATAATGTGCAAAAGCTGCACTATTTAAAAAGTCATTTGACTGGTGAAGCTGAGCAGTTGATACGGAATACTCCAATAACTGATGCCAATTACAGTCAGTGCTGGGATCTATTAGACAGGCGATACAGTAATAAAAGATATCTCGCCAACTGCATTTTGAAGCGGTTATTTGGTATAAAACGTATGCAGGTTGAATCGGCAACATCATTAAAGGAGCTTTCTGACACCACCAATGACTGTTTAAATGCGTTAAAAAACTTAGGTATAAATGTGAGTACATGGGATGTTATTATCATACATATAGTGACATTTAAATTAGATCCTGAAACGCGTAAGCAATGGGAGTTAAGTGTCAGTAGTAGCGATTGCAACAATGATTTTCCTACCTTTAATGAATTTAAAGTATTTTTAGAGCAACGTTTCCGCGCGTTTGAGTGCATAGAACCAAAAAAGGGTTCAGATCACCAGGTCAATAACAAGAATACGCCTAAAACATTGTTAGCCACAGACTCGTCATCACCAATGAAATGCGAATATTGCTCAGAGGGTCATAAGCTTTGTTTCTGCAAAAGGTTTGCCAAACAATCTCTCGAACTTAGACGGGATTTCGTTGGTAAGAACAAAATTTGCTTCAACTGTTTAGGCAGTAACCATACTGTTTACAACTGCAAGAAAAACACAAGTTGCAGAGTTTGCCAGAAGCGTCACCATTCCTTGCTACATTTGGACAATAAAGGCCAAGATCCTGAAGCAAAGCCTACTACTGATAGTGCTAGTCCGTCAACTAGTACCAATCAGATAGTCTCTTGCTTATCTACAGGGAGAGTAGCAAAGTCCAGACAGGTTTTATTAGCCACTGCGCTAATAAAGGCCTCGTCAAAGACGGGTGAATACCACACGGTCCGAGCCTTGCTCGATCAAGGTTCGCAGGCTTGTTTCATAACAGAGGCCACCGTGCAGTATCTTAGCCTGAAAAAGATCCCAATTCAAGGGTTTGTATCGGGATTAGGAGACAATAGGTCAACCATGACAAAGTACATGGTACAATTAACGATTAAATCTCGTGTCGACCCTAGCTTCAAGTTTCCATTATATGCTTATGTGTTAAAGAAGATCACCTCTTACCTACCTGAGCGAAGTCTTCATACAGACACCTTCGACTGGTTAGGTATTAATAACCTATGTTTAGCAGATCCGGAGTTCAACACACCCAACAAAATTGATATTCTGTTGGGTGCTGATGTTTATAGCTGCATCATAAAAAAAGGTTTAGTGAAGAGTCCTTCTGGTACACTGATCGCACAGAGCACTACATTTGGGTGGGTCCTGTCAGGTGCCGTTGGTCCTGAAAACACGACTAGTGCAAATAGTCATTTAAAGAACGTAAATGTAATGCATTGCAAGGTCGAGGAGATTTTAAGAAAGTTCTGGGAAGTTGAAGAACTTAGTACAAATAAAAAGATACTTACACCCGAGGAGAAGAAATGCGAAGAGTTTTATAGTGAGACCACAAGAAGAGATAGCAATGGCAGATACATAGTTAGGTTACCTTTCCGAGATCAAGATCCTCCTTGCATGTCGGGAAATTCACGTGGTATAGCTAAATTAAGGTTTAAAGCATTAGAAAGAAGATTAGCAAAGAACAAAGATTTAAAGAAAAAGTACACAGAAGTTATAAATGAATATTTACAGTTAGGACATATGAGGCACGTGAAAGAAGATGATAATAAGAAGGAAGAAGCAGTGTATTTGCCACATCACGCAGTCATTAGGAATGACAAGACCACAACTAAAGTTCGTGTCGTTTTCAACGCATCTGAAAAGAACAGCAAAGGAGTGTCACTTAATGACACGCTCATGGTTGGTCCGTCACTGCAGGCTGATTTACGTCACACGGTTTTAAGATGGAGGATTCATCCCATAGGGCTTGTAGCGGATATTATTAAAATGTACCGCCAAGTTAGGGTAGCAGAAGAAGATGCTATGTTCCAAAGGATACTCTGGCGTGACAGTCCAGACAAGGAGATCCAAGATTACGAACTTGTAACCGTGACCTTTGGAACAGCTTCTGCGCCGTATCAAGCAGTCAAAACCTTGCGCCAGATCGCAGTCGATGAAGGCACAAGTTATCCACTTGCTGCAGATAAGGTTTTAAATTGTTTCTACATGGATGATTTAATGACAGGATGCAATAGTGTTGAAGAAGGCATAGAAATATATAGGCAAATGACAGCATTATTAGGAAAAGGTGGATTTATATTACAAAAGTGGAACAGCAACAGTCAAGAAATACTGAAGAAAATAGATAAACTTGAAAGAAATAAGTTTAAAGTACAAATAGATCAAACTAGAACTACTGAAAATAAGGACAACACAATAGGACAAATAGATAATTATGAATTAGAGAAAAAAGAATATAAAGAAGAGAATGGGTTAGAAATAAAATTAGATAGCACAATCAAAATTTTGGGACTTACCTGGAACCGCAACGAAGATACCTTCCAATACTTGGTGAATCTTCCTCCGCTGACGACTGCACCTGTAACTAAAAGATCAATTATTTCGGACATAGCTCGATTGTTTGACCCACTAGGTTGGTTAGCTCCTAGTGTGGTTTTAGCAAAAACATTCATCCAAAAACTATGGCTTGCAGGTGTTAGTTGGGATGAAGAACTAAACATTCAGTTAGTAAAGGAATGGAATAGTTACCGTGATGAGTTGTCACAACTTAGTAATGTACGGATACCTCGTTGGCTTGGCACTAAGTCAAACGATGAACTTGAGCTGCATGGCTTCAGTGACGCCTCCAAAACGGCATACTCAGCCGTTATTTACCTGCGGATAGTAGACGAGGTCGGCAAAATCCATATTTCGTTGTTGGTTGCAAAAACCAGAGTAGCTCCCATCAAACAAATTAGCATTCCTCGTTTAGAGCTGTGCGGAGCAGTTCTACTGTCAAATCTTCTGACAGAAACAGCAGATGTTTTAAATATTTCGAGGGACAGAACCAAAGCTTGGACAGATTCAACCGTGGTATTAGCTTGGCTCAACAGCCATCCAAGCAGATGGAAGACGTTTGTAGCCAACCGTACCTCTGAAATATTGACCAACATGAAAGCATCTCAATGGTTTCATGTAAAAACACAGGAAAACCCAGCAGACTGCGCCTCTAGAGGTATATTACCAAGTGCACTCATAAACAATAGTTTATGGTTTTCCGGACCACCATTTCTCAACCAAAAATCTATAATAGTACACAAGAGGCCAAATGAGTTCAATACTGACTTGGAGGAAACAGCAAAAGTTCATATTGCGACAGTTCCAGAGTGTTCCATGTTCGAGCGTTATTCCTCATTACAAAAATTAGTTAGAATTATTGCTTATTGCAGACGATTTTTGAAAAGTAACACATTTAAACAAAAATATTTACAGAAATTAGAATTACAAGCAGCTTTAGAATGTTGTATAAGAGAAACACAAAGAGAAATATTTACTATAGAATATTTACAATTACAGGACAAAGGATATTTACAATTAAAATCCAGTAAGTTAAACTCACTCTGTCCATATCTTGATGATAAAGGCATAATCAGAGTTCGAGGTAGACTTGAAAACGCTCCATTAAGTGAACAGATAAAGCACCCAATAGTACTACCAAACTCTTGTCATTTGACAAACCTTATAGTGGCAGATGCTCACTTAAAAACTCTGCACGGGGGTCCTCAGCTGATGGCAAATTATTTGAGGACAGCCTACTGGGTTATAGGAGTCAGAAATTTAGTCAAACATCATGTGCACAAATGTGTAGTATGCGCTAAACATCGCGCTAGCATCAAGAACCAGATGATGGGTTCTCTTCCATCTGTAAGGTGTTCTCCAGCGCGACCGTTTTTGCATAGCGGTGTTGATTATGCTGGCCCTATAAATATTAGGACAACGAAAGGTCGCGGACACCGTTCGTACAAGGGCTACATATGTTTGTTTGTGTGTATGTCCACCCGTGCTCTTCATTTAGAAGTCGTCAGCGACATGAGTACACAAGCCTTTTTAGCTGCCTTCAGACGTTTCGTGTCTAGGCGAGGTCATTGTGCCAAAATATGGAGCGACAATGGCACAACGTTTGTTGGTGCCTCCAGAGAATTGCAACAATTGTCATCTATTCAGGCATCAATAGCAGAACAAGTCGAGGCCAACGGTACCGAGTGGCACTTCATTCCCCCACATAGTCCTAATTTCGGCGGACTTTGGGAAGCAGGGGTGAAGTCTGCAAAGTTTCACCTTAAACGGGTCATTGGTGATGCTACCTTGACGTACGAGGAAATGAGCACACTCCTCAGCCAAGTGGAAGCTTGTCTGAACTCGCGTCCAATGAGTGTCCTTAACGTTACTGATTCTGGTGAACTGTTACCCTTAACTCCTGGACATTTCCTGATCGGAGAGCCGATAGTTAATGTACCAGATGATAGAGAGAGCACAAATGTCAGTGATTTGTCGCGGTGGAAATTCATTCAAGGGATGTTACAGTCATTTTGGAAACGCTGGTCCCAGGAATATTTGTCCAACCTTATGAACCGGTACAAGTGGTCTTCCAAGGTTCCTGAGCCAAAAATTGGAGACATTGTTTTAATTAAAGAAGACGATTTGCCGCCAAGTCGTTGGTTGTTGGGTCGCGTAATAGAGAAGCATCCTGGTGATGATAATATCACCCGTGTAGTCACATTGCGCACTAAGACCTCTACTATTAAGAGGCCAACGTCAAAACTTTGTATTTTACCGGTTACAGATCAATGAATTTATTATTTTTCGGCAACCTCACATAATGTTAGAAGTTAAGTTATTTTAAGTATGTTTTATTTTGTTAAATGTTTAAGATTTTAGATCAAACCTATAAGATCAAATTGTTTGCTGCCAATTCGGACCCATAATGTAGTTCAAGAAGGACATTCCGTCAGTAATGTCCTTGGTGGGCGGTATGTTAATGATCATGCATGATCAAAAGCCGCTCATCGGTTCAACAAAATATATTACATTTGTTAAAACATTGCGTATGATGTGACTAGATGGCGTTGGCGTCGAATTAGATCTCGCAAGCGTTGTGTTACAACGATTTGGTTGGGTCCTTGTGAATTTTAGTAAATATATGACTAACTACCTATAGAACAGTATACAGTTTGGTTGTTTTATTCAAACTTTCAACCCTACTAGTATACACATAAGGTCATCATTTAAGTACTGAGTACCATTCTTGGTGTTCGGTATTTAACACTAGGAACAAACACAAATTTGTTGTTCCTACAACAAGGCTGACGTTTCATAAGTGCCCATGTAGGTTTATGTGAAAGAAAATATTTTGATTTTGGTGCTGTGAACCACGGGCCGGACCTAGCAAGGTCAATCGGAGCTAATAAGACGCAGGACTATTTATGTTAACATAGCAGAATATACCGATATCGTTCCAGCGGAGGAACTAGTTCCGGAAACTATTAGGCAACGGTACAACACTATTCTATTATGACATATTATTGTAAACAAACGAATGAATTAACAAAATAATAAAAAGTTCTGTTATACGGAAATTCACCCAAATATCAATACTTTAGCCATAAATTCATGATCGCGTTACAATTATATCATCGAATGTCTATTATTGTATGTGTTATTGCATGAAAACCGGCTACTAACCTGTGCAAAGAAAGTTGAGGTTGATTTTCATTCTTCCTTGCACCACACTTCACAATACAACACACAGGCATGTTGAATTGCTGTTTTTCAACATTTACATGCAGTTTTAAAGGTAAAGTCCTCGTAATTTTCTCGCAAATCTCAATAATACAAAAAATAAACAACCATTTGACAGCTGAACTACCACGAAACTTGGCGACAAAGATGGCTGCTCTGGCACCTACCTACAACCGTGTATAGAATAACAGGGCATCTCCTGTTATATCCCATCTCAATGGTCGTGACAACGTTAATGAAACATTAACATTGCTCAAATGCTTGGGTTTTGTCCTCGACAACTTTGTAAGTTTTTAGGTTTTATATTTAATAGCATCGATATGTCACTAGGCCTGCCAGATGAGAAACGAACAGGGATTATGCAATTGGTCATTAAGTTCTCTTCTCTTCCTAAATGTTCCATTAGGGAACTATCACAGTTAGTCGGAGTACTGACTGCAGCCTGCCCTGCAGTTAGATATGGTTGGTTATACACCAAAACTCTCGAACGTCAGAAATATTTAGCCCTTCAAAAGCATGGCGACTTTGAAGCAAAAATAAGACTTTCGGAAGTCATCCTACCTGACCTAGAATGGTGGAGACGGAATATCAACTTAACATACAATGCGTTGAGAAGAGATGAACAGTTCGATTTAGAAATCTACACGGACGCTTCTAGGACCGGCTGGGGAGCAGTCTGTAACGGTAATCGAGCAAACGGTGGTTGGAAAAATCAGGAATTATCTTTCCACATCAATTACCTTGAACTACTAGCAATTTTTCTAGGTTTGAAGTGCTTTGCTAGCTCGCATTCTAACTGTTCCATACTGCTGCGCGTGGATAATACAACTGCTATCAGCTATATTAACCGTATGGGAGGAGTTCGGTTTCCACATTTAAATGATCTGACCAAAACAATTTGGCAATGGTGTGAGAAGCGAAATATATTTCTATTTACGTCGTACATTAATACACATGACAATATAGAAGCCGATCAAGAATCTCGGAAAATTAATGTAGACACAGAATGGGAACTATCGGATTGGGCTTTCCAAACGATAGTTCAGACGTTAGGTGAACCAAATATCGATCTATTCGCTTCCCGCACCAATGCCAAATGTAGCCAGTACATTTCATGGAGACCGGACCCTGATTCTATATCAGTTGACGCTTTTACAGTTAGTTGGCAATCAACTTTTTTCTACGCTTTTCCACCGTTTGCTTTAATCCTAAAATGTTTGAGAAAAATCATTGACGACTCAGCCACCGGTATCTTAGTCTTTCCTTATTGGCCTGGCCAACCTTGGTTTCCATTGCTGAAAAGAATGCTCATGTCAGATATTGTTTTTTTGGATCCTAATGAGGACCTTTTGCATTCAAATTACAGATCTCGTCACCCGCTTCACCGCAGCCTTACACTGGGGGCCGCGACGCTCTCAGGGCAGCATTTACGAGACTGAATACCCCGGACGTAGCGCTAGATTTAATGCTAGGCTCCATCTCGGATAATACTATGAAACAATATTCCGTCACTTACAAATATTGGTGGCAATTTTGCCTCGAAAATAATCTTAATACCTTTGAAGCTTCGGTATCATCAGTCATAACCTTTCTGGTGGATCTATTTCATAAGGGAGCATCATACGGTGCTATCAATAGCCATCGATCTGCCCTTTCATTACTCATCGGGAGTAACATTGGATCAGACGAGAGAATAAAACGTTTACTCAAAGGTATTTACAGGCAAAAGCCATCGCGTCCCAAATATAATACCACTTGGGACCCAAAAGTAATATTGGACTACGTTTCCCATTGGTACCCTAATATCAATCTTGACCTTACTAAACTAACAAAAAAATTGTCAATTTTATTAGCGTTATGTACTTCCCACCGAGTACAAACCTTCTCCCTTACTAGAGTGCAAAATATCATTAGATCCCCCAATAGTATTAAGATAAACGTAACTGACATGATAAAGACTTCCGCAGCAAATCGAGAACAACCTGTTTTATATTTACCGTATTTCGTAGAAAACCCGAGGATATGCCCTGCAAAGACTCTAGATGATTACCTCGAGGTAACATCTGCTTCACGACCCGAAGGAACCGATAGTCTTTTGCTAACCGTTAAAAGACCATATAAAAAAGCATCGTCACAAACTATTAGTAGATGGATCAAGCAGACCCTAGCGGAGAGCGGCGTCGACGTCACAGTATTCAGTGCGCACAACACGCGCCACGCCTCCACCTCAGCGGCGGCCTCCGCTGGAGTCTGTGTTGACACCATCAGGAAGACGGCTGGCTGGGCTAACTCGTCTCAGACGTTTGCTCGGTTCTACAACCGACCATTAATTGATGATGGAATTTTTGCTCGATCTGTCTGCGCCATCAGTAATTTAGATCTAGAGTAATAAATTACTATATTGTATAAGTTCAAAACTAATCAAATCAAAATACATTTAGGTATTTATTGTTCTTTTCTGTTGTTCTAATAATGATTACTCAATTTATAATTAAGAACAAATGTCTGTTTTCTATTATTAAAATTAAAGTTTTCTACTGATAGTAAAGTAAAGTTTTATTTACAAATCTCAGAATCTATCTCTAAACATCTACATGGTTATTTGTATCTGAAGAATGAAGCGACGAAATATAATATAAGATCAAACGAACTTCTTGAAATGAAGTTCGATCATTATTATATGAGTCGCTTCATTCGAAGATACAAAGTCCTCACCCACCCAGACCCATCGTAGAAAACTGATCTCTAAACGAATGAAGTTCACAGCACGAACACCACACCACGCTAGTGAGGTAGAAAAAAAAAAAAAAAAAAAATGACAATCGACTAAAAGTCGATTCTTTAAACGTGCGAATAGAGCCTTGTAGAATAAAGGCACTACATGGATATTTGTATCTTCGAATGAAGCGACTCATATAATAATGATCGAACTTCACTTCAAGGAGTTCGTTTGATCTTATATTCTTCACCACTGTATCTCAGTCTTTCTTTCTCTGTGAATGCATAGCTTTAGTTTGCCTCTTCTTTACCACCGCATTTTATTCTTTGCCTTTTTTTTTGTAAAATTGCATACATTTCTTTCCTTTATTACAACTGCATACATTTCTTTGTTTCTCTTCCATATCATAGCTTACTTTGTATTCTTAACAACCACATCTTATTATTTGCTTTTTCTGCAAGTGCTTAAACTTTTTTGTCTATGCACCGCCGCGTAGCTTTCTTTGTCATCTTCTTTCCCTGCATCTTATTATTTTCCTTCGCTTCGGAAAACACACCTTGTTTTCCACATCATACATTTCCTTGCGTCCTCCGTGTTTCCCAAAAGGAAGGATAACTATGAACATACCAAATTATTTGAACTATGATGCTTGAATGATTTGGCACTAAAAAGGGTCAGGGACCAGCTATAAATGGGTTAATCGAATTTCCTTTTTATGAAACAATCAATTTCATAGTTGGAAGTACCTAGTTATATTACGGTTTAAGACAATTTGTTTCGTTTAAAAAGAGTACAATTATTTAGTCCAATGATAAAAAACATAATAATTAAGATAAGCGATAATTTCGCTTGGTTATGAACTAAAATTAAGTTATAAAAAACAGTTATAACTTACAATTCAAATAAGTATTATTCAGAACATGACGCTTTTTTTGTCTTTTTAAATTTGAAAGTGATTTCAATTCCTTAATTACTTTAGGTATACAGTTACAGAGTTGTGCCCCCTCATATACAAGTATACAAGTCTTTCTACAGTAGTTTGTCCTCGGTAATCTTAAAATTATATGGTTAGTCTGACTCGACATGCGCTTTTGAATTTGCATTATTTTAGTGTTTGCAGTATTTTACGTACAAGTTAAATAACGTATTACATTTTTTTCATATGTTGAAAAATACTTCGATTCGATTCTTACATGAGAATTTAATGGATTTGTCGGGACTTACTCCGTGGTCGGGACATAATACGTATATTACTTTATTTACATAGGTGCTACTATGTACGCTACCAGTAGCTAAGTATGCGTATACTGAAGCCTGAGTAAGTACTTCAGACTTGTTCCTAATTGGACTTACCTACCACTATACTACTACACGGTATAGTGTGTCGGGTTTGTATGTTATTTTGTAAGACTTGAATCAACGTCACCAAAAGATTATTGGAACAATTACTATGTAGGTAGTATATTGTGAAAAGTATATATTTTGAAAATCACTTGGGCATCATTCAATATAGGTATTGTTTTTTTTTTTTCTTTTTTATTAATAATTGACAGTGAGTTGACCTAAATCACAATATTGTTGGCAAGAAAAACAACTGACAACGACCTAATTTCCATGAAAAAAAATGAAACCAAAACTTTCCTAGGCCATACTTCTGGGAGCAGATACCCAGTACAAAATTTATGATGAGCTAAAAATAAAAATTATTTATATGATACACACAGACCGAACTATTCTTGCGTGCAAACATTCGCGTTACTGTCTTCAGCGAAAAAGTCAAGGACGTCAATGTTGGCAAAAAGAAGCTACGGGATGCCAACTTCAAACAACACAACCCCACCAACGAACCACACGTGAATCTTATCGCATCAAGATAAAGTTGAAATTGCAACAAAAATAACTTTATCAACGGCAAATCGATTGGCTTTAACAATTATAACATGACAACAAACTTTAGTGGTGCGCGCGACGCGACAGTAGGAACACGAGTGCTTTGTTATTTTAATTAATAAAATGAATGTAATATCGTTCGCTATATGGACTTTAGAAAAGAATTGTTTTATAGTTTACAGTGGACTGATAGTTTGTTTTATTGCATTTACTCTGTATCATAAGAATAAGTTGGAATTGTATTACAGTGAGGCGGCGAAAAAAGAAAAGTTGGTGCGAAGGGGAACTGGCGGGAAAGGTGACAGTGACAGATGTCCTTTTTTTATTTAATTTTTTTTTTCTTTGCGTTTGTGGAAAACATAGGTATGAAGTCTTCGACTATTTATAAAGTACAGCTGCATAATAAAAGTAAAAATATGTTTCTAGTTAACTTGAGTTTTTAAATAAATACATTTTGTAGTAGATATATATAAAAACTTTCCTACAGGATAAGGATAATATATTTCTGAACAAGTTACCCGCTTTCAACGCTGTAATTTAATGGTAAAAACTACGGATGGGTGACTATGAAACCTTAAAAGGTTCAATGGAAATAATAAAAAAAGGTTTTGAAACAAGTTTATGTCCGCCAACTGCGGTTATGGACATAAAGGTCTCCTTGACTAAACTTAGGTATTCGTTATTTAATCATTTTTTACATAATTTGGTATCGTAAAATACTAGGTATGCGATTTTAAGTGATGTACTAAACCAATAATATAAAGTCAACATACCTTGAACACAACCAAAAATCTAGTAATTAGGTATGAATATTCATGTCTACACTCGGATAGGTTCCCGTCAAGATGGAGGGACCGAGTCTTGGACTTTGAATCAGTCTACATAAAAGTTGAATACTGTAAATCATCTATTTGATACCTTTGTAATAATTTTAGCTACCTCTATACATATATACGTAGTTATTTAACAAAATCCTTGGTACCTCCATTTTGATCGCAAAGTGGAGGGACCATAATTATGGATAGGCTGGTCGCAGGAGTATCTGCTCTAAATAGTATCACAATACCTTAATTCTACTTTAGAAACATGAAATTTGATTTTCCCTAACATGAATCGTTTGAGAAAAACCGATTATAAATAATGGTCCCTCTATGTTGACGATAAAACAATTTGGTCAGGCATGTTAATAGATAAAATTTTTTGATTTTTCAAAGTATTTATATTTAGTACCTATGTACATATATTCTACCTTTGGATTTTGCAAATGACTAACGTTAAAGTGTATTAAAAAAAAAATACTAATTACTTAAAATATCAGCTGTTCCAAACATTTTTTAACCGACTTCAAAACGGAGGAGGTTTCCAATTCGACTGTATTTTAAAAAAATATATATATATGTTACGCGATACCTCCGGCAATTGTGGATCGATTTTGAAAACTCTTTTTTAAGTAGTGGAAAACAACTAAAAAGTGAAAAACAAAAACTTTTTCACAAAATAAAAACAGCCAACTTCCAAAAAAAAAACACTGTAGTACACTGTGCATATGTAGTGTTTTTTGGAAGTCGGTTTTTTTTTGGAAAAAGGTTTTTGTCCATTAAAACATACATCCCCACAAAACTGCTAAAAAAAAAATACTTTTTTTCTTCATTTTCATCGTGATTCAGGTCTTTCAGTTATTTCAACTACACATTGTATCTCCCAAAAGTTGCCTGAAAGAAACTGCTGTATAGCAGTTAACTGCTACTGTCATTGTTAGCCTGCATCATCCCACGGCTGGGCAAAGGTCTTTCCCAATTTCTTTCAGCTCTTTACCAGTTAGAAAACAAGGTGCTTTTGTTTTTTTGATGATTTTTTATTGTCTGTAATTCTTTGTCGTTGTAATAAAACTATATTAGATGCAACTTATATATTTATTGTCCTCATTATAGTTTACTTAGGGCTGATTTTTCAATGATTTGATAACTTTAATTTTCACAGTCACGAGACTTTTTTTTTCGTTTATAACTAAACGAAAAAAAAAGTGTCGTGACTGTGAAAACCTCTCAAACGTTGTCAATTTATTTTATTGTGCCTGTTATTTAATAAATAATATACAACGAAAGGAACTTCGTTCTATCCAGCGGGGTGATTGCGTAACGTACTAACGGTAGCAATGGCGTCCATTTTGACAGTTCAACAACATTCATTGCGTTGTTTACGTTGTTGAGCAGATGAGTTTTTCGAACGTAATTGAAGCAATGGATTACCAATATCTTTCAAAATAATTCAGATTGTAATTGATAGTGTATTACGCAATTAGTGTTCGGGAGCCCCATGACATCTCTCAACTTATTTGATCCCTTTAAGCCGAATTTACATTACGAAACTCGCTGCGTAAACTTAGTTATTCATTGATGGTTTCACGTGTAAACAATTATCTATTCACACGTGAAACCATAACAAGCACCCTAATTGCGTAACACAGTTTAAATCACAATTAGTTTGATTTTGAAGGATATTGCTAATCCATTGCTTCATATGTTCGAAAAATTCGTCTGCTCAACCACGTAAATAATAACGCAATGAATGTTCCCGAACTGTCAAAATGAAAGGCATTGCTACTGATAGTATGTTACGCCATTACGCCGCGGCTTTAAGAACTAGGTATATATGTTGCCATTATTGTCACAAAAATGTGACCTAGAAAGCCCACAAACGCACATAAATCCTTCAAAAAGAGTACATAACCCGCATAAAATATAACTAAATAAATAAAGATAAAATGACATAACGTATTATTGTGTCAGCTGAACTCAGCTGCAGCACTTATCACCAGCGTGGGGAATGAGGGAAGTGGGTTATCAATTGTAGGTTGACAGCTCCTCGACCCTTTATCATGTCGATTGGGCGAAATAACGAATATATATTCAGTTTGTGAGAAGTTAACTCGTTAAAGGTGCTTAGTTACATAGAGACATACAATAATTTCTCGCCTGAATTTACCCAAATGTATCCACCTCCGTGGCTGCTATTGAGAAAATTCCGAAAACCTTATAAGTATTGTAGTAGTTACACTTGCCCGACCTGGTGATTAAATCCAAAAACCTCAAGTTCCGCAGACTTACTATCGACCACAATGCCAACAAGCAGACTTCCCAATATTACGAGTTCTTATTTATTAGAATTGCTCTTATTTCCATGCATCATGCATTTGGGAGATGGTTCGATGATCTTAGACTGATATATTAGGTGATGCTGCTATCATTTTTCTTGGTGTAAATCATTTAGTTCTCTCTTTATGACACTCAAGAGCTGAACAATGTGTCTTATCCCTTATTATATCTGCCGGTCGATTCAGAAAAAATCCCACCGTAATAACTAAGGTGAAGTGAGCTTAGAGTGAGCTGTGAGTCATGCTGATACTAGGGATTGACACTATTGACGACTCACTCCACGCTCACTTCACCCAAGTTTTCACGGTGAGATGGTTACAGAATCGCACGGCTGGTATCTTAACCCAATGAAACACAACCAGTATTTGTGGTAAACAGTTATGAATCGCACATTAACTTAGGGTACATTTCTTCTAGAAAATAAAATAAATTTTCACGAGGACGATCCACCAACTCGTTGCACAAAGTCGTGTTTTTTCTAAGGCTTCTTAAAATTGTCCTTACAAGCCTAAGGTAACGTAAATATCGAATTCATAACAAGTATGTTTTTCGTACCATCAAAAGTCAAGGCAATACAATGTAAATATTTTTCTAGAATCATTTGATTAGCTATTACGGTTACAGGGAAAACTTATTGTAAGATTTACTTTACAATGGTCAATGAACGTACTCGGGTATAATTATGAAGTTTCGTAACTCTTAAAGATGCAAAATATGGTTCTTAAGCGATCACACAAAAAGTTACTATGATTGGCTACTTTTTGTGTGATTGTGATACGCTTGCCGCGGTCGGTTCGTGGATGGGTGACCATCCGTTAGGTACATATCCACATATCCACATACATATCGACCCGTCCGTGGCTCGGAAAGCACGCTAAGCCGTTGGTCCCGGCTGTCATTCGTAGATCTTTGACAGTCGTTACGCGTAGTCAAAAGCCCAAAAGTCTTAGAACCTCATACGAAGAAAGTCATACGAAGATGTATCATGTTACCCTGTGACTAGGTCATGGGGGTCAGATAGGCAATCGCTTTATGTATAATACTGGTACTCAGCTGCATCCGGTTAGACTGGAAGCCGACCCCAGCATAGTTGGAAAAAGGCTTGGACATGCCAGCGTTTTAGCTAAATATACTCGTGACAAAAACGCACGATCACACAAAAAAATTACCAATCATAAAAACTTTTTGTGTGAATTTGTGATTTAAACAGAATACAGTAGGTAGTTAGTAGATTAGTATTGTATTCAAAACACCAAGTCCAAACTCAGTGAAAAGTTTCAATTTATTCATTTAAGACAATTAAATAATAAATTGACCTACTTAACATTAATTGAGCAAATTGCATTAATTGCTTTTGTACCACAAATTAAGTTTAGTTATACTAATTCCCGACCGATTTCGGTCACGGTGGTCAATCTCAACGGAGATTAACCAGCTACGCAGGAGATATTGTAGTGCACAAGTGTGTGCGCAAACACAGGTGCACTCTCTGTTCCTTTACTCTCATAGTCCAATGGGACGGCAATCCGACACGGCCGGGGAGAGATCAGGCGCAGGACCAATGGCTTTACGTACTTTCCGAGGGTATCACTCCGCCAACTTTCAAACCCCGGGCTGTTACTAAGATATTCGTAATGGAAAACCGAATAACACTGTCCGACCTGGGAATCGCACCCAGGACCCAACGATCAGCAGTCGCGCTTGCAACCACGAGACTAACGGGGCATTCAGTTTGGTTTTAATAACATTGCGCTTGTACTCCCAAAAGGATTAGACAAAGGTGTAGGAGGAGGTACCTCCTAATACATAGGGTCAGCTATGATTAAGTCCTATGTAATACAGTATAGCCTATTACTACCATCAATCGGGCACTAATGAGGGTTTTCATAAAAAATTACGCCACCAGTTGGCGCCACTTTAGCAAGAGGTCTTCCATTTCGAAAATGAACTTAAAATATAATGATGACGTTCATCATTCGTTTCATTCATTCGTTTTTCATTCAGTCAGGACTAAAGAAAATACGAATATAGGTGCTTTGACACTTTTGGCAGATGCTCGGACCTGACGTCTCAGTGCTGCCACCTAGTGAACGTCATTTCACAAAACCCTCATTGTCTAGATCTGTGCCGGGGAATAGAGTTAAATAATTAGTGAAACACAATGATCTCGTCAGTATTTCAATGTATTTATGTATGGTTTTGTTAAGTTAGGTCTCTAGGAAAATGAGGACAAGGGTATTTTAATTTTAAAATATTTACATAAGTAATTACCTATTTTTAAAGTTAATAGATAAAAACTTACAATATCTCAAATAATAATTAATTCTCTTTTACATATGTATTTTTTGGTACTATACCATGAATATAGATTAAAAAATGCATGTCTTTACTTTATAACTTTAAATATAAAAATCAATTTAAGTAGGTACTTACTCACATCGATCGTTTAAGTCACCAAAGTCTCAAGGTTGAGTATTGAACTGTGCAACTTGAATGGATATTTTTCTTATTTCAATCGCCATGTTTACTTACTTAATCCTTTTTTCAACTTCACACTAATCATTATCATATTAACTTCTACCAAAAATAATGCTAAATAATGTTAATTTTATCTGATAGCTGATAACGACATTAGGAATTTTATTTCATAATAGCGTAAAATTT
This sequence comes from Eremobia ochroleuca, assembly GCA_949629135.1. Classification (NCBI taxonomy): domain Eukaryota; kingdom Metazoa; phylum Arthropoda; class Insecta; order Lepidoptera; family Noctuidae; genus Eremobia; species Eremobia ochroleuca. Next base: position 1,874,818 of record OX451395.1, on the reverse strand, counting down.
ACCTAACACTCTATTTTATTAATAAACAAGGTAGATACGTCCTGTTGTCTGTTACAGTTATTTTGATGAAACAGTACTATGTAAATATTCTTTCTACTGTTTATTTCTGTACTAGACGAGGTCTGTCAAACAATAGGTATTTACATAATTGCACGACTCATAATGCGAAGCATTAGTGAGCTTTACGGTCGTTTTTTTTTCCGACTTTCTGCAAATGTTTCGATTGTTATACTCCTGCTAGTACACAGAACGTACTTAATTTATATACCATTGTATAGATAATTTCATGGAGATTAATTTTCAAAAATTGATTTAATGCAGTAGCAACGAAAACATTAAAATATTTCTAAAAAAAATCCCGTCAATCAAGTGTGATGCCTGAAAACATTGTAGCTTTCGAAAAAATCAATTAATTGAGTAATTTTTTTTTTAATATATTTGGTTCACCCACAGGAGGAACCCTATTGAAAATGGCTCTTTTATTCAAAGTAGTTTAATTGTAATTAATAAAAAACCATTATGAGTCGTGCACTTTTGGATTTTTCATTTTTTTTAGTTTCTCTTCTGCGTTATCCTCCGGGGAACGAGGCGTGGTGTTATTTGTTTATTTATTTATTAGGAAACTCAACAGCTTATAATTAACTTACATGAGTTATGAATGTTCACCCCACTATCAATGAGCAGTTCAATGCAGTTGCGTTATTTTACGTGTTTCAGTTATTCTTGTTAGGAAACCAGCCCCCTAACTGCGTAACACCATCATTTTGAAGGATATTGCTAATCCATTGCTTCATATGTTCGAAAAAATGTCTGCTCAACAAGGTAAATAACGCAATGAATTTTGTTGAACTGTCAAAATGAAAGCCATTGCTACTGTTAGTGTGTTACGCAACTACCTACACCAAAATACAACAAAAAAACATTACCTTGACTCAAAGTTTAAAGCCACACAAATAATGGCATTGAACAAAAATTCTTCGTCTTAATAATGTACTAATAACAGTAATAAATCCAAGCATGTGATCCGAGATCAAAGAACCAGCAACTACGTCAGTTGTTCATAAAAACGAGTCAAATGAGAATCTAATTACTCTTGTTCTGTACTAACTCGGAGTGTGGAGCGAATGGAATGCTCCTACGCACGCATTCATTGCAACGGTTTCTGCATCGATTCTCACTTGTTGAATTTGAATGGTGCGCAGGGGAGATACGTATGTTATTTGTTAATCGATGGTATGGGTGTGTTTACAATGTTATCAGAGGGTTCCATCATCATAATATCAGCTTATGACTATCCCACTGCAAAGCAAAGGCCGTTTCTCGTACAGAGAATTGATCATGAGCATTAATCACCATGCTTGGTCAAGACGAGTTGGCAATTTCTGACTTATATTTCAGAAAGTCGAAAAAAAAATCGTTATCAACATACCAAGACGTATTGGGGGTCATAACCAATCATCACGTTCTTGCATTTAACCCTTTTTAATTTATTTGGGATATTACGTTTAATTTCAAGTACTTAATGATGTTATAAAAGAATTGTTACACAAGCTTAGAGGATGCTGCCCATCGACTAGAAATAATGGGAATTATGACAGATATATGAAATAAAAAGAAGACGTTCACACATGCGACTCTGTTTCTTTACGATTCCATGCTGCATTAAAATAACAACTCTTTTTTTAAATTGCGGAATGGGTAAGCTCATGACCTCGATCATGCCTGATGGAAAGCGATGGATGAGGTCTATGATAGAACGAGCGTGCCCAGAAGATGCCTAAGGCACTGGAACTCCCACGCATCGACGAAACACAGCAGGCTGCTTGACCCCGAATGCTGGTGGTAGGGTAGTCGCAAACCAGGCGGGCGTTAGCCCTACCACCGCAAGGGAAGAATTGGGTGTGACTGTCCAGGATGCGTCGAGCGCACGGTTCAGTTCAGTAACTGGCGGAGCAAACTGCGCTACACGAGGAGGCTTCTTCGTGCATCCCTAAAGTATATAAACTAATTAAAATAAAAATAATGCTCTAATAATCATAACATGTCCATGCATATAATATAAATGTGCGAGTATAAATGTATTTATAATATTGTTTCGCCTTGAACAGGTGATAGGCTGCAAGTTTATCATGAAATTACCATAAATTAAAGATTAATTTTAGCGGCATAGATTTCTTGAATATTCTGTGCTATGATTTTGTGAAATTATCAGTTTACGTATCACGAGACACAGTTTTTTTTGTTTTATCTTATCGCTTCTTGATTTCAGCACCCTAACTGCGTAACACTCCATCAATAGTAGAAAAGTTTTTTGATCTCGACTGTAGGTATATTATTTTATAGTTTACTTAGCATAATTAAGTTTTATGACAATCATTTTTTAGATTTCAAAATGTGTAATCCATTCTTAGACGAGAACAACTGCCGATAAACTGTTATGCAGTTTGGAAGACTTTGTGTATGCTATTTTTAATACAGATTTTGAATAAATAAATAAATTAAAAAAAGAATATTATGATCCACAATTTGAATCATTTTGAAGGATATTGCTAATCCATTGCTTCATATGTTCAAAAAAATTGTCTGCTCAACAACGTAAATAACGCAATGAATGTTGAGCCATTGCTACTGTTACCCCGGAGATCTACAAAAAAGGGCATAGCATTTATTACATAGAATTCTTAATTTTATGGTGACGACAATCGCGTGTTAGAAAAATCGATCGCCAGAAATTATGTATGAGGTAATGGGAAATTCCGAAGTTATTGCTACGTGGTAGGGAGGATCGATTTATGTAGCATAGTGGCCCTTTATAAAATACACACAAAAACTAGATTTAAAATTAAAGTAGGACTGAACAGGAGTACCTACAGCTGAGAAAAGTAACGAAAAAAATAAGAAACATATATATATGCTATACGATACACACGCATCAGCTAATTAGTTGCCAGTGTGTCTAACCAAATAATATTGGTTGGTTGCATTAATTCCCGCTGGGGTAGCACTTTTTACACTGAACTACATAGGAAGTGCGTAGCGAGGTCCGTAAGCGCTGGCTGATACCTTCCTTATCAATAGTGTTATCAATACATTCTCATTTTTAAATAATTCAGCCATCTGATATCTGATTACATTGGATACTGGCTAGGAAGAAGTATCATGACTGGAGATCTTTTTAGCCCCTTTCAAACCCTGGTGGTAACCAACGGGTATTTAGTTATATTTTTAATAGGTTTAATGCATTTAAGTCAGTCAACTAAGCCTATCGAACTAGGTACTGGACACAAGCCTTACCCAAGCAGCGCATCCAGTGTTTACCAGACACCTTTTTAAAAGATCGTTAGTCCATCTAGCTGGGGGCCTCCCAAACTACGCTTGTCGACACGCGGTGTCCTATCCCAAGTCCCATAATACATCAGTTGCCTTATGACCACAAAACTAGCTCATGACTAGCTGGTATCTTAGCCAAATAATAGACTCCATTACAGTAAATTGTATACCAGTCAGCAACGCAGACTTTGTGTGTAATCGCATACATTATTACATACACAGCTGGTACACATAATGTAATATTTTATGTCGTATATTATTGCTATCAATGTCACGATATATTTCAAGGGAAATGACTGTTAGTTATTATGTTTTAAATGGAGGGCAGACGGAAAATAATATAGCAAAATACATACCTAAGCTGATAGTATGTAATTATATCATTTTTGAATACATTATAATATTGTATTTTTGTTGTTTGAACCCGTCTGTGTTTATACAGACTTTGTAATTGCACTAAGAGTACTGCGGCATAATAGTTTTAATAATTTAGCTATGCTGAATGTTTATGTTGTGTTTCTTTTATTCTTCTTGAACATTTTTATTTATTTACAATAAACTGCGGGTTTGAAAAAAGTGTTATTGGGTCAAAGGTCAGGGAAAGGGTGATATTTAAGAGCGACTTATTTGCATAATACACCAACCAACCAATTGCAATGCCTTTAATTTTGAGAGTTCGACAACATTCATTCATCATTAATTAGATCGACGCGTTGTCGGGTGACAAATTTTTCAAAAATATGAAACAGTGGATTAGCATTTTCTTTCAAAATCCTTCTGATTGTGAAAGAAAGTGTATTATGATACAATTGGGGTGTTGGTATTATGATAAGTATGTCATACTGGATAGCACGAACCTGAAAATTGTTTAATTCAAACTAATCAGCTTGTAATTGCGTTTCCGTTTTATTGATAAGCATTATTTGTTGAAAATAGAATTTAATGGCAGCGATAGTAATATTGACTGACGGTATTATATAAACTATCGAGAACTCGCTAATTGAAGCCCTCACTATCATCATATCAGTCTTAAGATGTCCACTGTTCGACATACGCCTCAAGCAACGCCACTTCGGCCGGTTCTTTGCTTCCCGCATCCAGCGGATTCCTGCGGCCTTCACCAGGTCATCGGTCCTCTTTTCTGCGAGCAACGAGCCCTGCCAACTGCCACTTAAGTTGGCAATTCTTCTGACTTTGTCGGTTACCTTGGTTCTCCTACCGATCTCTGACGACCATTTTGCGTGAATGTGACGCATGGTTTCCCTCAACAAGTTTTTTTTTTTTTGTGTTTGTGTTCATTTTATGCGTCATGTTTGTCGCAAATAGGTGTATTTTCTTTCTATATCTGATTCAGTCACGTGGGGAAACTGCAAGCATATATGTATAGAGGCCCTATATTGCATTGAAGTCCTGCATAGCTGATAATATTCAGGGATAAAACTACGGATCTTCTCAGTCGAAACAAACAATAAATAAACCACACATGAATATAAACAAAAATGACTGAACACATGAATACCTAATTGTAATTAAAATGTCCTTATCATGGACAGTGTGGAAAGGTCACGCGATGTCTAGCTAGCGGGACTTTGTACCGAAATGTGACGTGATAGTTACAAAATCGTGAGCTAATAACTCGGTGGTTATTCTTAATTAACATATTAATTACTTTAATTAGGTTTATAACAAACAGTTGTGGTCCGACGAAGGGTGAATGAACTCGCTTTTTTCAGTTTTTCAAGTTGGTAGGTAACATTGAGGTGAGCTTAGGATTAGTTAGGAGCAGATGGTGCCCAGTAGAAATGGCCGCGACTTTAGAGTTGTAGGTCGCAGGTTCTACCAGACAGGCGCTTTACCTTGTGTCTAGTGCTCTCAAAACGGCAAAGGAAAACAACATGAGGAAACCGGCATGTCCTAGAACTGAAAATTCAAAGACATACTATGTGACATGTACCAACCCGCTCAACTCATACCCCAAGTTAAAATACTAACAGCGGTTGACCTCCCAGAAAATAAATTAAATCTTTTTATTTTATCGTGTTTAGATATTCTATACCAGTCTCATGTGTGAAGATTAGCTTGCCAATTTAATTTGACCCTGTGTTATGTTTTATACATATGACAGATGTCTGTTTGTGCAACAGATGGCTCTTTCTCAGAAACTGCGTTCTTTAACCGCAACTGGTGTTATTTTTATAACAGTTTATCAAGAACCAGTTAATTGCTCATACTGAAGTAGGTACCGGTTAGTACCAAGAAAGGAACTTATAGTGGCCATACAGGAGGTAGGTATGTGCACTAATTTCCTTTCGGTTCTCATCTGTCTAACCTTTTCCCAACTTTGTTGGGATCGGCTTTCAGTCTAACCGGATGCAGCCGAGTATCAGTATTTTACATGGAGCGACTGCCTATCTGACCTCCACAACCCAGTTACTGGAAAATACGAAACCTCTTGGTAAGACTGATTGTCAGACTTTCGGGCTTCTGACAACCCGTAACGACTGTCATCGAAAATAAAGTCGAAAGACTCACGAATGACAGCCGGGACCAACGGTTCAACGTGCTTTCCGAGTCACGGAGGGGTCTTAGTATATATAGATGGGCACCCATCCACGGACCAACCACAGCAAGCGTAGCTTAACCTGTTCGATCGACCTGTGCGGCTGTTATTACTTCGCCACAAGCCCCTCTACTAAGTTCCCTTCGATACCAATAAGAATAGTTACTAAGGGAGGGTGCCCCCGAGCAACTGTTGTCTCCGCAATTATTTTGTCTCTCACATCAAGTCTACGGGTTTGTATGAAAGTGCGCGTGAGTGGCGACGCGACAGCTGGGAGATTTTTTTTTTCTGAGGGTTTGGAGACAGGCCGCCGACGGAACTATATATAGTTAATTAAATATATAATTATAGTCAAAGACGGCGAATAATGTAATTAGATACGCGGTATTTAATGCTAACTCGTTCTATGGCTTATATTTACATACTAGCCAGTTTTTGCTTAACTAGGTCCTTGAATGTTCGCTATTTATTTATTCATACTAAATGCGTCATAACTTGCTTAGCGCATCAGCTAGTAATCTGACCCGAATTGTTTACCGACGTCTCATATTCAAGAAGCTGAACCCGATTCACGGCATTTCGTGAATCGGGTGAAGTGATCACAAACTACATGGGATTAAATTCTATGGTCCGTCAGCCATGCACCCACGAAATAGTAAGGTTTTGACAGTTTAAAGACTGGCTTTGAAATGACATAAAATGATCAATAGAATTAGCATAAAAAACATAAGGTATTAAAATCTCGATTATGATTGTAAATGCATGCTTGGTCAATCCCTAGTATCAGGTGGGATGACACTGACAGCTCACTCCACACTAACTTCACCTAAGTTTTCACGGTGAGACGTAGTTAAAGCACTAAAAGGTGGTTTTGGCGCGTGGCTAAAATCAGAACTAACGCCGCCATCTTGTTTTCATCCGACTTGGTTCTCATTTCGAATATTTTTTTTGTTTGCATTTTAGCAATATCTCCGACAATTATTGTGGATCGATTTCGAAAATTAGAGTAAGCCTCGGGGTGATCCCATATATGATCCCATAATAATATGTATTTTTTCCACTTAGTTATTAGTCTACTACTACTACGTAGTTATTAATATATGCTACCTACTACTAGTTATTGATTAATGTTATAATAACTACCTGTCACTGATATTTATTTTGTACAACAAGTGAAAAATAAAAACATTTTTCACAAAAAATAAATAAATAAAAACAACCGACAACCAAAAAAACTTTTTCACTTTGTTGTCTTTTTTCTGGTAGTCGGTTTTTTTTGTAAGAAAGTTTTATTTTCAATATATGTATTTCACAAAGTAATTGCACAAAAATGTTTACCAAAAGCGCCCCCCTGTCAACGTCATTACACATCGACATAGCAAGCAGTATTTGAGTATTGCTTTTTTTGTCTGTCCTAAAACCATTTCTATCTCCTTCCAGCACGAGACTTCCCAGACGATGCTGACGATGACCCTGACCTCCTGGTGCCAGCGATACCAGAAGACACTCCTCAAGTCCCCTACAGACCTTCAAGAAGGTCGGACGACGAGGTTCTGGAGAGGTCCCGGGAGTATTACGAGATGATGGCTGAGAGGCGAACCGTCAGGTCGTTCAGCCCAGAGCCAATACCACAAGAAGTACTGGATAACCTTATTAAAACTGCTGGTAAGAATACAATCCTTTTAATATTCTTGTAAGTAGTTTTTCGGAGAAGACCTGGATGAGAATCGCACAGACCAGGGAAGCATAGCAGAAAGGGGAGGAGGCCGATATTCAGCAGTAGCTGCAACAAAGCTGCCAATTATGATTATGATAAAGTACTTTCCCGCCGTAGACGTTCACAGTAACAGTTGATCGCGGTGTATCTGCCCCATTAGTGGCAATAGGCTGGCCCCTTATAATAACACCACCACCATCATTATTATCCATAACCCGACTTCACACACTGCGTGGCATACAAATCTCCTTTCTTGTGCCGATCCCAACGCTCCCGTGCTAGCCTCATCGAGGTTCTCACCCATGATATCAAAAATGTCGTCCACCCATCTAGCCGCCAGACGACCGACTCTTCGTCTTCTAGTCCTTGGACGAAACTCGGTCACTGGCTTACTCCATCTATCATCACTGCACCTATTTCTAATAACATACAGCTCTAAAACTGAAATGTGAGAATAGGTACTTTTGTCCTCTGTCTAACTGTTCGGAGAACATAGGCGTGATGTTATGGAAGCGGTGCTAAAGCATAAAAGCTTGACGCAGGCCTAACAGCGCGAAGGATGGCCATTAGCAAGGATTCCGCAGAAAAAAAGCCATAGCTTGTCTAACAGCCTTGCTCACTTACTGAGAACATGCGTTGAGGTACATTCACATTCATAAATGCATGCCAAACATATCTAAATAAGGAAGCTATTGCAACCACGACGTGCATCTTAATACCGTGACATTTAGCGTGAAGTTGGTACCGACTTATGCGATGAAAGTCCCTGTGTGCATACCGACGAACCGATGAGTACCAATGTCAGAGTAAAATGAAAAAAAAAAGGAAAGGCTTATTATCATAAGAAGCATTCACCAGAATTTGGTACATAGATAGAGTATTTATTTATATTTACTTAAGGTACCATCTGAAACTGATACCCAAACTAAGCCAGGGCTTGTAGGTATTTCGGGAGTCAGTCCTCAAAGGTGGAGCATTACAAGGAGATCGTGTCAACGTGAATCTCGTGACGTAAATTATTATCATAGCATATTATTATGCAGGTAGAGCCAAATTACTTATTTTCAATTAGACAATTAATATCACTATTGAAAGATGTATTATTCTAACTAACTGCACAGGTCAAACTGTAATGATTTTCCGAAGAAGTATTCGGTCTTTGTACGGTCACACTACACAGTTAACAAGGCACCACGTAATCTAAGGTTGTTATCTTCAAGCCCTACAATACCAGAACTACCAGTTTCACTCTTACATTCTGCTCAGGAAATCCTGTCATTTCAAGTTTAACTTAGAAAGCTAGGAAATATTTATAACTTTCTACAAACAACCTCACCATGAGCATAAGGTATTTAGTTAATGTGTTTCCTGTAAGACTTGTTAATTAGGGAGCAATGTGATGTAAGAATGCATTGATCCAGCCAAAGGTGATGAAATTGAAACTTGAAATAGAACATAAAATTATTTCCAAATAAGCCACCTGCGGTTTGTGGAATTCTCCAAAATCTTTGCAAATATTTTGTTATCAAAACCGTGAAACCATTTTAGTTAAAAACTATAAAAATATACCAACACTGCTTTAAGGATCTTTTGGCGCCTAGAATGACGTTGATAGGGGGCGGTGTTGGTAAACATTTTGTGCTTTGGTTTGTAAAATGTCTCTTCAAATATACAGTCCGTTCCATTTACCTTTACCAGCAGCAACCTCACAACCACCTTCTTGTGACGAAAATATACATCATAATGATTTTCACAGACTTGTCAACTGCAGCAACCCAAAAGCACCCTTATTACAATGAAAATAAAGATTACTCTGATTTGGAAATTGATGCAAAATCACAGGCTCTGAAAGGACTGTATTAAAAAAGCAAGATGGCGGCCTTAGTTCCGATATTGGCCACGCGCCAAAATAATCTTGTAGCGCTACAACATACAAAACATCGTAATAAAAACTCTGTGGCTATAAGCGGCTTCGGGGTGTCGAGCTGTGCTGTCAAGTGTCAACTAGGGAAGTCTAGGGGAATCATAGATAAAATACTAAATGAGAACTTATCAAAAAGTGATCAAAAATACAAGAAGCTTTTTTTGCAAAAATTTGAATATTCAAAGAAAATTCGCAGATTTTGTAATGTTTTATTTATTTATGAAGCAGAAATCATGAAGTTGATTCAAATGAATCATTTAATTTACATCTACAGTTTTTTATTTATTCTAATCGTTTATGCGTTAATAAGTACACTGTATACCTAATCAAGTACAATTCGTCAAACAGAAACGGAAAAATGAAGTCGACTTATACCACAGAAGTTCTGGAAAAACAATTCTTTCAGAACATTCTAAAAGAATAAGTACAGAGAAACAGCACACTAATTGCTTAACATAATTATTATCAATCTAAATCTGAATCATTTTGAAAGATATTGCTAAACCATTGCTTCATAAATTCGAAAAATGTGTCTGCTCAACAACGTAAATAACGCAATGTATTTGTTGAACTATCATAACGAAACCCATTGCTACTGATAGTGTGTTACGCAATTACCCCGCTGATACAAACAAAAGTAGTTACGACACTAAAGTAATAAAGGCACGCATAACACTTATAAACCTAAGCCGGATGGTTTACTATTTGTTTTTGGATCCGGTGAGCCGTCGCGGCAACGTTATAGTGATAAAAGTCCATTCAGATGTACCCTACTTTAGTCAACTCTTGGAATCTATGAATAATGCCCGTGGCATCACAAATTCTCTGCTTATATTTTCCTACGATTACTGGGATGAAGAAATCAATAAACTTGTCAGAGCTATCCACTTTGCCAAATATATACAAATCTTCAATCCCTTTTCATTACAGCTGTACCCGAATGTGTTTCCCAGGGAAGAATCTAAACTGTACACTGATCGTTTTTAGAAACACTGGTTTGTAAAAACTCAACCGTAAGAGATCCCAAAGCTCCTCAAGCAAAGCTCCACTGGTGGTGGCTCGTCAACCGAGTCTTCAACAATATGCCCATTACAAGTAACTACAACAATGACATTTTATTTCTTGAAGAGGGCAAATATGTTACAACCGATTTCTTATACGTGTATAGGTCGCCTCAAGACGCTAAAAGATCTCACTCTCTTTATTGTGAACTTATAAGTTTGGCTGCACACAAGCGTCTGAGCACCGACCAGTATAATAAGACCAAGGACACGGCATTGGTTGAAGCTTGGACTGATGTTATGCCCAAAAGTGTTATAGCCCTCAATAGAGAAATGTGGAAGGCCATTAAGTCATCGAGTAAGGATTTCTGTTACTATAACGACTCTCGTTGGGATAGATCTTTGAAGAATCTGAAGAATATAAAATGGAATGGAAATATGTAACTATGTTATATTAGGTCATCCCACTTCCAGTGTCATATTTTTTATTTCCAATATTTATGTATTGCGCAATGGTATGCAATAGTTAATACATGTGTTGTCTTGTACAATCATGTTAGTTTAATTTGGTGTGTTGTATTGTCAAGACGTGTATTGATTTAAAATGGAAGATTTAAAAAAATTTATTAATGTAGTGGAGCAACGTATATTTCTAAAGTTTTTTTCAATTAGACAATTAATATCACTATTGAAAGATGTATTATTCTAACTAACTGCACAGGTCAAACTGTAATGATTTTCCGAAGAAGTATTCGGTCTTTGTACGGTCACACTACACAGTTAACAAGGCACCACGTAATCTAAGGTTGTTATCTTCAAGCCCTACAATACCAGAACTACCAGTTTCACTCTTACATTCTGCTCAGGAAATCCTGTCATTTCAAGTTTAACTTAGAAAGCTAGGAAATATTTATAACTTTCTACAAACAACCTCACCATGAGCATAAGGTATTTAGTTAATGTGTTTCCTGTAAGACTTGTTAATTAGGGAGCAATGTGATGTAAGAATGCATTGATCCAGCCAAAGGTGATGAAATTGAAACTTGAAATAGAACATAAAATTATTTCCAAATAAGCCACCTGCGGTTTGTGGAATTCTCCAAAATCTTTGCAAATATTTTGTTATCAAAACCGTGAAACCATTTTAGTTAAAAACTATAAAAATATACCAACACTGCTTTAAGGATCTTTTGGCGCCTAGAATGACGTTGATAGGGGGCGGTGTTGGTAAACATTTTGTGCTTTGGTTTGTAAAATGTCTCTTCAAATATACAGTCCGTTCCATTTACCTTTACCAGCAGCAACCTCACAACCACCTTCTTGTGACGAAAATATACATCATAATGATTTTCACAGACTTGTCAACTGCAGCAACCCAAAAGCACCCTTATTACAATGAAAATAAAGATTACTCTGATTTGGAAATTGATGCAAAATCACAGGCTCTGAAAGGACTGTATTAAAAAAGCAAGATGGCGGCCTTAGTTCCGATATTGGCCACGCGCCAAAATAATCTTGTAGCGCTACAACATACAAAACATCGTAATAAAAACTCTGTGGCTATAAGCGGCTTCGGGGTGTCGAGCTGTGCTGTCAAGTGTCAACTAGGGAAGTCTAGGGGAATCATAGATAAAATACTAAATGAGAACTTATCAAAAAGTGATCAAAAATACAAGAAGCTTTTTTTGCAAAAATTTGAATATTCAAAGAAAATTCGCAGATTTTGTAATGTTTTATTTATTTATGAAGCAGAAATCATGAAGTTGATTCAAATGAATCATTTAATTTACATCTACAGTTTTTTATTTATTCTAATCGTTTATGCGTTAATAAGTACACTGTATACCTAATCAAGTACAATTCGTCAAACAGAAACGGAAAAATGAAGTCGACTTATACCACAGAAGTTCTGGAAAAACAATTCTTTCAGAACATTCTAAAAGAATAAGTACAGAGAAACAGCACACTAATTGCTTAACATAATTATTATCAATCTAAATCTGAATCATTTTGAAAGATATTGCTAAACCATTGCTTCATAAATTCGAAAAATGTGTCTGCTCAACAACGTAAATAACGCAATGTATTTGTTGAACTATCATAACGAAACCCATTGCTACTGATAGTGTGTTACGCAATTACCCCGCTGATACAAACAAAAGTAGTTACGACACTAAAGTAATAAAGGCACGCATAACACTTATAAACCTAAGCCGGATGGTTTACTATTTGTTTTTGGATCCGGTGAGCCGTCGCGGCAACGTTATAGTGATAAAAGTCCATTCAGATGTACCCTACTTTAGTCAACTCTTGGAATCTATGAATAATGCCCGTGGCATCACAAATTCTCTGCTTATATTTTCCTACGATTACTGGGATGAAGAAATCAATAAACTTGTCAGAGCTATCCACTTTGCCAAATATATACAAATCTTCAATCCCTTTTCATTACAGCTGTACCCGAATGTGTTTCCCAGGGAAGAATCTAAACTGTACACTGATCGTTTTTAGAAACACTGGTTTGTAAAAACTCAACCGTAAGAGATCCCAAAGCTCCTCAAGCAAAGCTCCACTGGTGGTGGCTCGTCAACCGAGTCTTCAACAATATGCCCATTACAAGTAACTACAACAATGACATTTTATTTCTTGAAGAGGGCAAATATGTTACAACCGATTTCTTATACGTGTATAGGTCGCCTCAAGACGCTAAAAGATCTCACTCTCTTTATTGTGAACTTATAAGTTTGGCTGCACACAAGCGTCTGAGCACCGACCAGTATAATAAGACCAAGGACACGGCATTGGTTGAAGCTTGGACTGATGTTATGCCCAAAAGTGTTATAGCCCTCAATAGAGAAATGTGGAAGGCCATTAAGTCATCGAGTAAGGATTTCTGTTACTATAACGACTCTCGTTGGGATAGATCTTTGAAGAATCTGAAGAATATAAAATGGAATGGAAATATGTAACTATGTTATATTAGGTCATCCCACTTCCAGTGTCATATTTTTTATTTCCAATATTTATGTATTGCGCAATGGTATGCAATAGTTAATACATGTGTTGTCTTGTACAATCATGTTAGTTTAATTTGGTGTGTTGTATTGTCAAGACGTGTATTGATTTAAAATGGAAGATTTAAAAAAATTTATTAATGTAGTGGAGCAACGTATATTTCTAAAGTTTTGTGCTTTACTCAACTACTCTGGAGGAGTTGCGCACGACTTACTGGTAAAGTGTGTTGGTCGTAACGCCTTAAATAAAAGAACCGTACAGCGATGGCTTGAAATGTACAAACAAGGAAGAACCACAGCTGAAGATGAGCCGCGAGCACCTCTATCATTATCATCGACTAGATTAGAAGCAAGGGACAAAATCAAGGAAGCACTTCAGTCACGTAGGGTCAGTATCAGTGATCTCTCCCCTCAACTTAACATTCCTCATTCCACTATACATAGAGTACTCACGGAGGATTTATGTCTGGTCAATAAAAGTGCAGTGTGGGTGCCCCACACTCTGAACACGAATCAGAAGGAGTTTCGTTATGAAACTGCGCGTAGCCATTTATCGTGGTATCGCCGTAAGAAAAATATAGGTACTTAATAGATTCATATGCCTTGATGAAACTTGGGTCGAAATTTATACTCCTCGTCAAAGACATCAGTCACGATGTTGGGTGGAACCGGGCACTTCAGCTGAACATTTACCACGTGCAGAGCTACATGAACGAAAAATACTACTAATAGTAGCTATGGATGTCAGAGGCATTGCTTTTTGGAGAACTTATGATGAAAATACAACTATGACTGGAGAGCGATATAAGTCATTTTTAACCGACTTCAAAAAAAGGAGGAGGTTATCAATTCGACTGTATTTTTTTTTTTTTTTTTTTTTTTATGTTTGTTACCTCATAATAACCAACTGGGTGAACCGATTTTCATGATTCTTTTTTTATTTGAAAGCTGGTGCTTCCCGTGTGGTCCCATTGTCACCATTTCAATATCTGATGATGGGATCTTGTAGAAATCGGGGGAACTCTTCAATAAATAACAGCAGATTAACCGCGATTGCTGCTATAGCATATCTAAGCATTGCTTACACCATTACTCAACATAATATCACGCCTGTACTCACTACAAAGGTTATAATTTTTTTTATTATAATAATAATTAATACCAGTAAAACAACCGCGATTGCTGCTATCGCATATGTATGCATTGTTTACGCAATCGCACAACATAACATCACGTCTGTACCCTATAAACGCAGATGCAGCTTCCTGTCACTGATATTTACATAGCAAGTAGTGTTTATATGAATTTGATTGGGGTAGATATAACTAAAAAGTGAAAAATAAAAATTTTTATATAAAAAAAAACAACCGACTTCCAAAAAAACACTACAAAGTGAAAAATAATTTTAATTTCGGAAGTCGGTGTCAAAAAACCAAAATGCGGAACCAACGACACCGACTTCCAAAATTAAAATTATTTTTCACTTTGTATTATTTTTTTGGAAGTCGGTTGTTTTTTTTTATATAAAAATTTTTAGAAGAAAATTTTCCTATTTGGGCAGACGAACATCATATAACGAGTCCTATAATTTTACATGATAACGCCAGACCGCACAAATCAATAATAGTTCAGAATTTAATTGAAGATAAAGGATGGATTGAAATTATTCAGCCGCCATATTCCCCGGATATGAATCCTTGTGATTTCAATTGTTTTGGCCATGTGAAGAGGAAATTGTCGGGTACTCGATACAATAGCAAAAAGGAGTTAGATATTAAAATAAAGAGCATTATTGATGAATTAAATGAAAGTGGTACTTTAAATGGTGTTCAAGATTTGCCAGCAGTCTGGGAGCGAGTGATTAATAGTGGTGGAGATTATTGATTAGTGTCACAAGGTTATATAGTATAGTAGTCAGTTTTTGTAAAATAATAATAACAAAAAAATATGACACTGGAAGTGGGATGACCTAATATCTATTGACGGTCCTAGGGTTTTTATTTTGAATGAATGCGACGAAACTCTTGACTGCAATACGCTGATTGAATTGCGAAAGCTTATACAAGCAATTTCTAAAGAGCTATTTCCTGTGGGTCTCACTGTAGGGTCAAGGAAAGAAAAGGAGATCAATAACACTGAGCCATCAGGCGACTGGCTTGACATCAGAGATCAAGAGCTCTGCGTGCACTTCACTAAACGTAGCCTTTGGTATTAAATAATATTGTTTCAATTATTTAAATTCTCTAGTTGAATAACCACTGGTACGACGTCTGGTACTGTAGTGCCAATAATTTTTTTACGGACTTACGTCAGTGGTACTACAGTGCCAATATGACGACTGTACGGAAATATTAATTTCTGGTTAGACTACGGCTCTTTCATACGTTATCTGTCGTTTTTAATACACAGAAAGAATTATAGATGGCTCTGAAACCAAGTGCGGTGCATTTTTCATTACTCTGTGGTTGTGACAACGAGTTGAAGTCAGCCGTGTTTTCTTGTGTGAGAACGTGAAAGTGTAATCGTAATTATGTCGTATGTTTTATTGCATATTTCTATTAATGTAATATATTAAATTTTTCTAGACAATGTACACGTAACAATGGTGTATAATTATCATACTCTTTTATTCTCCAAAGGTGATACATTTTGAAAAATAAAATTGCCGGGAAATCAGTAAAAAATATTTACTTTTTTAATGTAGGTTTGGAGCACATGTTTTAATTTAAGTTTATTTTCTATACGCTAACGTAATCAATGGTATTTTTTATTTTGAAATTGCTTTAATACTTTTCATTTGGCAAACGTTTTTATCGGGGAAGATTCCCGGCATTTTAGTAGCGCTGGTAATCGGTTGCGCTGTGACGTAAGTCCCACATGACAGCTCGCGAGCGCCGTCGTGCCAGTGGATAAAGGACTTTAAAATGCAGTTTTGTTTCGTATTGGGTTTCAATTTGGCATTCTCTTTCATGTAGTCCGATTCATATCATGTACTAGCTAAACGGTCATATTTTTATTCGATTCACGATTAGAGTGATTTTAGTCTGTTGGATAATGGTATGATATGGCATGGTATTAATAATGGTAATAAGTTAATTAAAGCTGTTAAAAAATATAGAACAAAAAAATTATAAAACTATAAGTATTGCGTCGTAAGCTACGAAAAGGCTGGTAGCCTTTTCGGATTTGAACCCATAAAAAGTTTTTTTTTTTTTTGTAAGTTATCTTTTTGTTGTCTATTCCATCTGTGATTCCATCAGTCATTTGTACATTTTTTCAAGTGAAATATGTAATCTTTTTGAATTCAATGATTTAATTTTTCAAAGAATTTCTTCCTTAAATTCATGTTCGATAAGTTGAAACCATGAATGTAAATTCAAAGCATTTTGCCCGTGTCTACGTCTTCATTTTTACTCTTGTAACCAGGGTATGTGTGAGGAGATCAACTAAACTCGCAATACGTCTGATAACAAACATTTATTTAAATTAACTCTTAACACTTTTACATTAATAAGGACGGAATACTCTGACTGACTCTAACATTAATACAATATATTTATATAGTTACTGAGAACGTTAACCTGATAACTAAATTGCTAAGTTCGATAAGCGAAAAGCCCTACGCGCAGAATATATCGCCTGAGTGGTGTGTGGACCGCTAACGGTGATAACACAGCCAAACGAACGATACACGCCGCTAGCTCAAGTCCAGCAAGAGGCGAGGTACTCGTGACCGACCTAAGTCGATGCGGAGAGTGCACTCGGAGCGTGCCGAACTCGGACTGCTGCTACCGGCGTACGCGAGCGGTTTTATAATCGGTCATGGCCACGGCGGGGACGCCGCGCGCGGGGAAGCGGCGACTCTGCGTGTCGATCGGGCTCCGCGGTACTGGCGATGACGCGTTGGTTTGTTCGTCGCGTTACAGTCTCCCCCTCTGGTCCCGAAGTCGTCCCGACGAGAAGACCAGGTGTTGCTTCTGTGACTGTCTGCTGCTTCCTTGGCCTACCGCGTCTGCGCAAAGGTCTTTCTGGATTAGGTGGATTAGAGGCTGAGCCTTGGTATAGGCTCAGCGCGGAGGAATGGTAAATACCCAGTGGAGTTTTCGGATCCGCCGGGTGTGCCACTTCGTAAGAGCACGGCCCGTGCCGTCGCAGGATGACGTAAGGCCCGTCACGGCGTGGTGCCAGCTTTGCCGTGTGGTAGCGGGCTGCGTTGCTCAGGGCATGGGCTGCTATCAGGACGAGGTCGCCGGGCTGGTAGGCTGGAGCAGGCCGTCGGCGTTCATCAGTCCACTTCTTTCTTGTTTCTTCTTTGTTCTCTTGCACCTCTCTCGCTCTTTTCAGGGTTTCTGCTAAAAGGGTGAGTTTAGGGGTTATTTTGGGTATAAAGTTTTCTGATAAATTATACGGTTGAAGTTGTAGCGCCCATCTAGCAAGTCGCCCTGTAGGAGACTTGATGGACATTAGCCATTTTAGTGCTTGATGATCAGTGGCAATTACCACCGAAGAGCCTTCTATGTAGCCTCGAAACTTTGATACAGTCCGTACGACTGTCAGTGCCTCCCTCTCTGTAGTGGAGTAATTCCGTTCCGCCTTGGTCAGCAAACGACTTGCATATTCCACGGGATGCTCAGTGGGGCCCTCCCCCTGCACCAAAACAACACCAATGGCGTAATCACTGTCGTCAGTTTTGATTATGTACGGCTTACTCAAATCTGGTTGTCGTAAGATTGGTGCACTTGTTAGGCATCGTTTGGGTTCGTAGAATCCGAACGGTGTGACGAAGGCCGTCTTTTCCTGGTCTTCATCACGTATTTTAATTTGCCAATATCCTGCTCTAAGGTCTAAAGTTGACATGTAAGGTGTCGGCTTGGCTTCATGCAACAAGTTATCTATTCTGGGCAAGGGATACGCGTCAGCTGCAGTTATACTATTCAGCTGACGGTAATCTATGCAGACCCTTATATCACCGTTCTTCTTGGGGACCATTACAACAGGTGCTGCCCATGGAGACTTCGATGGCGTGATAATACCTTCTTCTAGCATCTGATTAACCTCCTTACGTAGAATTTCTTTACGCTGTGGGTTTAGGCGATATGGGGGCACAGCAATCGGTCTGTGGTTCCCAGTTTCTATGCAGTGCTCGACGAGGCTAGCTGGTTCTCTGTTACCAGTAAAAATGGTAGAATGACGGTCTAATACAACATTCAGCTGGGTACTCTCTTCAGCGGCCGTATCTTTGGAATCAGATACTGCGACCGTAGCAATATCGATGCTAGGACCGAATAGTTGCCGGCTATGTGGGGAGAGTGTTATTTCAGCACCATTGATGTTGGACTGCGCATCTCGGAACAATGCCCCCACAAATCTTGGCGAGTAGCCAGACAACTTGGGTTCTGGTCGCGAGGGCGATTGCGGCGGCGTATAGTACTCAATCAATGGAGGCGGCCCGTACGAATCTGCCATGCTACATTCCTCAGGAACATATTTAAATGGGGACGGGGTCATAGGCAATGGGCTGAGCATCGGTTCCAGAGACGTGATTTTGGCTAACCTTGAGATCACTGTCTCGGTTTTCTCGGGAGCCGTTTGCACCGTAGACACCGTTACATCAAGTTCATCTTCGTTGTAGAGCTCGTATTTCTTGGCTGGCTCATCCAAGAAATGGAATAATAGCTGCGGTAAGTTGAGCACCATTCCTGCATCCTGAATAAAATCTACTCCTAGGAGTGTCCGGTTGTCGTGTGTTTCAGGCAACACGATAAATCTTGTGGGGATCGTCCGACCACATAATGATACTGGCACGGCGGCTGTCTTGACAGACTGTCTGCGCCGTAAGCCATCAGCAAGGGTAACCGTTGCTTTTTCAGTTTTAAATTCGACTCCTTTTTGCTTTAGCATGTCGTACAATGACGTAGATGCGACGCTTATCTTGGCCCCAGAATCAATGTGAGCTTGTCCGTTAACGCCAGCAATGCAAATCTTGACAGTTGGCCTAAGTCGTGCTGTAGATGCCAGATTGAAATCGAGGGAATAAAATCCGACGTCCACTGCGCAAACCTTATTCTTGTTGCACTTTGGGCATTTGTTCCTGACTACGCCGGGCTCACCACAACCGTAACAGGTGATTTTGTGACCAGGTGTTGGCTTGGATACAGCTGGGACTGCTACAGCATCTACCGCTGGAGTTTTGCCTTTGTCGGCTTTCTTGCGACACTCCTGTTCGTTATGGCCAAAAGCACGGCAAAAGGTACACCTGGGTCGTTTCCCTGATCATCGTGTCAGGAATGTTGCTGGAGTTGGGTCCTGATCGTGCAGCGACTGACTCTTCGATTTGACGCACCTTCGACAAGAACTCTTCAAATGTCGCTATAGAATCTCTTGGTATTCTGTCTCTTATATTGATATGTAGGGAAGTATACAAGAGATCCAGGCCTTGGGATGGGGTGAGCGACGGTTTGGGCAACTCCGCCATTAGGGCTCGTTTCTTAGCAACAAATAATTCCGTGCCCACAGGACTCTTCTGCTTATCGCAAACAATTTCATCATACACCAGATAAGCTGGTCTCTTTGGTGCAAACGTTGTCCTTATCAGGGACACAGCTTCCTGCCAGCTCGTGATTGTTTCTTTTACTCCTAGCCACCAGACAGATGCCTCGTCAACCAGTAGCAATGTGAGCCCTTCAATGGCGTTGTCATTACTTATTGCCTCTATCTTCTTATACGTAGTGATGGTTGATAAAAATGCCTCAACTACTGCCGTATTTCGAGATCCGTTGAAGCGTGCAGTGCATGACGCAAAGCTACCAGATTTTTGTGGGACCTGATCATTTCGACTGGCCAAGACCTCTAAAAGGCTGCGGAACTGGTCGTCAGAGAAGCTGATGTTCGACATTTTGTTGTCTAAATTCCTACGGCTACGCCTAGGTAATATTTTATAAAGGTCAATTTTGTTGACAAGCTATTTTAACCTACTAAGTATAATTCTGCCTACCCGTGAAGGGAGCTAGCGTGATGATGCTTGTAAAAATAGCTGCTAAAATAATTAGTTAAACTAATGAGGTAAAATACTGCCTACCCCTAAAGGGAGCTAGAGTGAAGATACTTAATAAACAATAACTGCTAAAAGTTAACTTTTCAACCTACGGAGTAAAATTCTGCCTACCCCTAAAGGAACCTGGTGTGAAGATACTATATACTGAGCAAAATAATAGCGACTACAAAAAATGTCGAAGTAAAAATAATAATAAAAAGTGGGTAGGCAGTTAAAACTATAGTTACTAACAAACAAAGAGAAAAATAACTAAAAGTTACGTGGGTATAAGTTCATTAAAACTAGATAATGACCCTACGTTGGGATGCCAAATTGTAACCAGGGTATGTGTGAGGAGATCAACTAAACTCGCAATACGTCTGATAACAAACATTTATTTAAATTAACTCTTAACACTTTTACATTAATAAGGACGGAATACTCTGACTGACTCTAACATTAATACAATATATTTATATAGTTACTGAGAACGTTAACCTGATAACTAAATTGCTAAGTTCGATAAGCGAAAAGCCCTACGCGCAGAATATATCGCCTGAGTGGTGTGTGGATCGCTAACGGTGATAACACAGCCAAACGAACGATACACGCCGCTAGCTCAAGTCCAGCAAGAGGCGAGGTACTCGTGACCGACCTAAGTCGATGCGGAGAGTGCACTCGGAGCGTGCCGAACTCGGACTGCTGCTACCGGCGTACGCGAGCGGTTTTATAATCGGTCATGGCCACGGCGGGGACGCCGCGCGCGGGGAAGCGGCGACTCTGCGTGTCGATCGGGCTCCGCGGTACTGGCGATGACGCGTTGGTTTGTTCGTCGCGTTACACTCTTGTTATTTCTACAGTAGTTTATGCAGTGTACCAACAAGTCATGTTTGTAAAGAAACAGAGAAGAGACCTTCTTGAGAACTACCAAGAAGATTCCAACAATGCCACTGTGACTGATTACTTAGACCTAAAATTTAGAACTAAGCTACAAGACATCCAACAGATATTCAGGATTAAAGAGATAATCAAAAAAATAAACACGGAGCAGACAGTATACAATAAACAGTTTGGGCCCATCATCAACGTTACACAGATAGTGGTAATACAGGTCCACTCGAATGTGTTTTATCTCCAACAGCTGTTAATGTCCCTGAGTGCTGCCAAAGGCATTCATAAAGCGTTGCTTATCTTCTCCCATGATTACTTCAGTTATGAAATTAACCAACTAATCAATAAAGTAAATTTTGCCAAATACATGCAAATTTTCTATCCATACTCAATACAGTTGCACCCAAATGTATACCCCGGGAAAGATTATCAGTTTTGTTCTGAAGGCTATGTCTGCAAAAAGTCAAAACGCAGAAACGCCGAGGCAGCTCAGGCAAAGCACCACTGGTGGTGGGGAGCCAACCAGGTTTTTGACAATATGAAAATTACCCAGCCGCAGCGATTTAATAATACCATTTTATTTCTGGAAGAAGGCGATATTGTGACTGCTGATTTCCTATACGTATACACACTGCTAAGACATAGTAAATTGCAGCATTGTCCATTTTGTGAGTTGTTGAGTTTGGGAGCACACAAACCTAAATTATCGAAGTACACCAAAAAGACTTTTATATCGATAGAAACTTGGACAGATAAAATCCCTAGATCAGGCATAGCCTTCAACAGGAACATTTGGAACGCCTTGAAATCGAATAGCGACGTGTTCTGTTACCACGACGACTTTAACTGGGACAACTCCTTCAGATATGTTGGCGAGCAGAAATGGGAAGGTAGCGTTTTTATGGCAGCTATTGCTGGCACCAGAGTATTTCGTCTTGGGCAGTGTGGCGACTTAGATAATGTTTGCAAGGATCGCCAAGTTACAAAAATGACATCATTCATTAAGCAAATCTCCGACCATTTATTTCCATGGGGTATCGTTATGGTTGTTTCCAATGAAGTTAACTTCGATGAAAAGCCTGCGGGGTTATGGGGAGACGTAAGAGATCACGAGCTTTGCATGCACTTCACAAAACACAGCGCGTGGCATTAATGATTTTTTAATGTTATGATAGTAAAATAAAAAAATAAAAACTAATATTATGTTGACCATTATATTTTTTGTATAATCTGGTGATCTGGAGAATTTGCAATCACTGTCTACAATGCAAATTTTACTAATCAGTAAATAACAACAAGCAATATTATGAACAATGAAATTGTCGTTTGCAAACACATATCTTAAGGATACCCTAAGTCTACGTGTATCGTCGATCTTTGCAAAGTGGCTGGATCATCTTTGCAGATTGGCAAAGTAACCGAGGATCGAGATATAACATTAAAATATGGAGTGCGATTAGAGACGCTTACGTTTGGCAGTTGACTGCTATTAGACTGATGATGAAGCAATTGCATATATTCAATCATTGGCAACTTGAATATATCAAGTATATCTTACTTTTATACGTAGCTACTTAACATAATCATGTAAAGTAGCTACGTTTATAAGTAAGATATACCTGTTAAAAGCGGATAAACAAAAGCGATATGATAATAAATATTGATCTGGTAGGGTATTGATAATAAACAATTCCAATTCAGTTTAGCATCTAGTAGTGATACCTAATTGGCCGATGGCCAATCTAGTACCGAAACACTGGATTAAACTTAAAAAAATGTAAATCAGCCTAAATCGTTTTTTCCACATTTCTAACGGAGGAGTTAAGGCCGCAGGAATCCACTAGACGTGAGGAGCACATAACCGGCCGAAGTGGCGGTGCTTGGGGGAGTTCTATGTCCAGAAGCGGACGTTTTTCCTATGAATTCTTAATGAAAGCCACCAAAGGGATCTGAGTCTGGAATCAGATTGTAACAAGCTCTTTTTAATTCCCCTATTTAGACAGCAAATTCCGGACGCCCACCGTGGATCCGGAATAACTGTTTGTTAAGACTTTTACTAATGAAAAATATAATGCTGGGTCTCTATCATAATAATTTTCAGGAAAGATAGGTACACTTTACAAAAAAATACGATGATAATAGTACATTATGATATAAGTGCGGTAAGTTGAAAATTACAGCTGAGGCGATATTGCTACCCCGAGCCGTAGGTGAGGGCTATAAGAAAGCAGAGGCTGTAATTATCAAACCGCACGTATGTCATACGACGTTTTATAACAACGACAGTTAAACGTATGATATCATTATCAAAGGGGGTTTCATTTTCTTTGAAGCTTACTGTACTTTGCATAGTTAATACGTTGAATGAGTTTATTCATTTTATCACTGTAGAAGTCGTGAGAGAAGATTAGTAACGCTGAATTGATAAAAAAAGGCTTTTTTTTAAGAATCTAAAAGCCATTCTAAGTGATACTCATTAGAATGGCACTGTATGACGATAACACGGACGATAACAAATGTTTGACGAGTGATGGCTCCCAAGTGTGAGTTGTGGAACATATTTATTTTTGGTCGAATTTCATTCATCGTTCTTATGTACTCGTACATTCGTTGTCTGTTTGATTTTCTTTCTTTTTCACCATCAACTTCATCACTGTTTTGGATAAAATCTCTTCTTTCCTTCTTTACATACAAGACGTAAATGATCGTCGTAGTTAATAAGATCAACAGAAGGTAGACACGGCGCGAACTCAATAGGCGTCTCATGTTCAAAATACATTTAGCAAAATATTATTTTCTGACTTTTTAATTCACGAAAAACCAAAATGTGCAGTGTTGGTTTTGGTTCACATCTTAACATTAAAATGTCAAAAGTGACATGAAAATAGAATTTCGCCAATTTTTAATTAGCCCATGGATTTAGTAAGTATAGACGCCATCACATCAAGCTACCCGAAACTGTCAAATTTTCCCTATTAACTTTTAACCTTATGCTTTAGTGATAAAGTTGAAAATCTATTAAAGTTAACAGATTATAGTAGCTTGATGTTCTGGCGTCTGTACATAAACGATTATAAAATGCGATTATAAAGTAGACAATGATGAAAAAATTATAAAAAAGTCCAAGACGCGTACGTTTACAATCATAAACCTTTTACAGTACAACCTTGCAAGTTCACTTAAAATATGTTCGAGTTTACCCTTTGCCATTTTACCAATAAGTTAGTTATATAGTTTGCTATTTTTACCATTTCTTGTGTTATAGTGATTCGATATAGGTAGCTATTTCCCTTCTATTTCGAGACTTTAACTTTTACCATATACACCATATCCTATCAATACGAGAAACGTGTTAAGCTGTGGTCACCATATAGCGTGATCATTAGTTTCTACAAAATTACTGTTTTTTTCACTGACCAATTCCCAGCTAAACCACTCAACGATGCTAACAAATATGTTATCATTCCAGGTACCTCTCCATCGGGGGCACACACAGAACCTTGGACTTTCGTCGTAGTTCAAGACCAGGACATGAAAGCAGCCATAAGAGAGATCGTGGAAGAAGAAGAAGAGATGAATTACAATAAGAGAATGTCAAGGCAGTGGGTAACGGACTTGAAACCGTTTGCCACGAAGCCGGTGAAGCCTTATCTGTCTGATGCCCCAGCATTGGTGCTGGTGTTCAGACAGACATATTCCTGGAGAGATGACGGGAAGAAGAGAATGCATTACTACAGCGAGATCAGTACGGCGATCGCTGCTGGAGTTTTGCTGGCGGCTATCCATGTATGTTAAATGATGTTGGTTTTAGGGTCTCTGAAATGTTCACATTGCGTTGTTGAACAGACGCATTATTCAAACATAATGAATACTGAACATTTCAATACTCAATATTGAGTTTGGTGGTAGGCTTTCCAAAGACGTGATCATTGTAGACACTGTCGGGCACAGCAAAGTAGGAGACTGATGAAGCAATGGATTAGCATAATCAGCCTATAATTTTCCCACTACTGGGACACAGGCCTCCTCTCGTCGATAGGGCTGTAATCTACCAGGCCAGTCCAGTGCGGGTTGGTAGATGTCAGATGTCTTCGAATTTTTGGTTCTAGGACATGGCCGGTTTCCTCACGATGTTTTCCTTCGTCGTTTTGTGATGATGAAATTATTTACACACTTTACTTTGTGTCCGACCCAGGCTCAAACCCATCACCCTCATGAGTCAGGGCCGTTACAACTTAGCCATCACTGCTCTCAAAATGGATAAGCAATCCCTTAAAACTTTTTCGGATTAGAATTTATTGAAAGTGTGTTACGCAATTATAGTGCTGATTCATTTTTGAAGAAAAACACAACAAGCATCAAAATGACCATTTACTCGTATGAATGTAATCATGACTATGAGCATAGGTAATAGGCAATACGGGCTGGTGTCCGCAAATCTACGACAAACCAGCTCCTCAAGGAAGGCCAGCAACGACTGGACGGTACCGACAATCTCACGAAGGGTACCTGGGTTACCGAAGTACTTTGCCCTGTACTTGGCGACCACTGGGCAGTTTTTAAGCAGATGAGCTGCTGCCTCGTCGTTCTGCATGCAGGCCCTGCACAGCGGACTGTCTGTGACTCCTATGACAAAAAGGTGTTTTAGGGGTGTTTTACTATGAGCATATTATAATTCCAAGGTACGACCAGTAACCATCAGTACTGGACCTCTCTATCTCTACCCATCACCACAGGACTTGATCTCGGAGTCCGGTAAAACAGAAACAGTCAGTTGCGCAGTATACATATATTTAAGTGCACAATTGCGCGCGCAAACACAGATGCACTCCCTCGTCCGTACTCTCCTTGATCCAGTGGAACGGAAACCTTTACGACTGGAGAAGCGCTGCATGCAGTGTCTGTGTGAACGATAACTATGTATCCCCTTTCGTCACCCTGAAGGCCGAAACAGACCCCGTGCACTATGCAGCAACCGCAAGACTTAAGTGCTGAAATACTTAAGTCCCTCTCTACCAGGTTTTGTCCACGAGCCGGCGTGGTTACGGGGGTGTGGCGGTTGCGTGCATGACAGCTACTTGGAGCCACTGGTTTGTAAAATATCAGCGATGCTAACAAGGCATTCCGCCGCCTATTTAGGTCGACTGGCAGGAATCCGACGCTGACAACCAACTACACCGCAAAACATACACATACAGATAAAAAGTATCCTATGTGGTAATATTAGTACTCGTAGGATTTAATTACAGAAATATGGTAATTTATTGCCATAGTATTTTCTTACAGAAATCAAAAAGTTTGGAATAAAAATGTGGCTTCATCTCAAAGTCTGCTTAGAGTAAAGCTTATGCACATTCTGTCCCCACTCTACATTATTATTTTCCTATTTGTAAACAAGGACAAAACACTCTTTCGCTGGTCAGTTGATAATTCATACTAAAATGTCAGGAATATCAAAAAAAAAAAAAACTCTCTTGTTCTTGTTCTGCTCAAATAAACTTACTATAGCAAAATCAGCCGATAATGTTCCCACTGTTGGGACACACGCCTCCTCTCGGTAAGAGGGAGTGGACCCACCGCGCGGGCCCGGTGCGGGTTGGTAATGTCACATGTGTTCGAATTTTTACTTCTGTGGCGTTTTCTCACGATGCTTTCCTTCACCGTTTTCAGCTTATTATAATAATGATTCATTTCCATTCCAGTACTGCGGCCTGGTAGCCCTGACCTCAACACCCCTCAATTGCAACGCTCGTCTCCGGGACCTGCTGTCTAGGCCGCTGAATGAAAGACTGGAACTGCTTCTGCCAGTTGGGAGACCACACGAGGATGCCACGGTACCAGCCCTGCAGAGGAAGAGTTTGGAAGAGATCGTGGTTAAGATCTGAAAGGCTGATTTGTGATATTTTTTGTACATATTTAGAAAGCTGTTACCTTGGGTTTTTTGGGTGGGTTATTGAATTCATAATCGATATAAGAGTTCCCAGGCTTTTGGCCATAATAGAGGTAACTGACTACATAAATAAGAATATTAATGGTTATTACTGATTTTATTGACATTTTATTATCTTGTTCAGTGGTGGATTTTTGATATATACGCATTTATGATTGAAGTTCATATAACTAGCATAACATTATTTTTATCTGATAAGAAGGAAGATTTAAGAAGAGCTGAATAGTAAGCATTTAAAAAAACAAAATAATTTCGTGGTAGAAACCATAGCATTTTGTTTATTGGGTACACTCTTCCATGGTACGGAACAATCTCTTGATAAAAATGTAAATAAAATATTGTCTGAGTATAATAAGATTATTTCCAGGACCAAGTTAACAGTAATTATTTCCTGAACCCCAGTTTTACCTCAAATAAAGACTTAAGTACTATTATTGCATTACGTTTGGATATTAAAAATTTTGTTTGTTTCATTTCCACAATGACATTCTTCCAAGTTATTTAAAATACTACTAACAAGGAAACCTCGCGAGGTGTCCCTCACCGATTTAGTTGCAGCTTTACTATAATAATAATCTACATGAAAAATGATGAGATACGTATTTTTTTCTTTTGCTAACAAACGTTTTAAACAGCCAAATTGAAATGCCAATTACGCAGCGGAGATAGATGGAGTGCACAAACTTTGATTCCAAATACAGTTAACGGTCAGGATGGGCGGTGCTCCTAAAACAGTAGCTTAATGTATGTTGGCAATACGCGTTATTTGCTATTTTAGTTTTGAAGGCGTCGTCAAAGCTCTATTGTTTGTTATATTTTTTATCCTTTAAAGTTACGGGGAATAGCCGGTGACAAGTGGCTTATTTTATTTTTTTATTACATAGGTAGCAATTATTTTACGATAAGCAGCAAATGGTAACAATAATGTGTGCGTCAGAGGTTGTACGGATCGCTGGTTGTATGGTTGAACGAAGATGTACAATGTTGGACAGTGTTTTGCGATAATATCATGTTTTCAAAAATGTTAATTGGCACTATCTGTAGTGTCCATAGTGAGTATCAGGTACAGGTGGGCCCTCAATCCTCTATGTGAAAACTAAGGGCCCAACTTTACAGTCCATAACTCGCTTATTTGACTTTCACAAAATCTGATGCCAACTTTCACAATTCTTTGAGAATGTTCACTACATCCTAAGCATATTTTCAAAGAGTTTTAACAAAGTGGCCCTCACAACACACGCACATCTAAGGAAAAACAAAAACAAACTTTTAGATACATTTTATTAGAAAAATTCTGAACACAAACATTACTCCGAATTTAACTGGCACAGGCCTGACGAGCACAGTTGTGGGCTTAGCAGCGACGGCTGCGTTTGAGGCGGCAACCACCTCGGCGACGACGTCTGCGACGGCAGCTGCGCCTGCGCCGGCGGCGGCTACAGCTGCGGCGGCGTTTGCGACGGCAGCTACGCTGACGCCTTCTGCGACGCTGACAACAACAAACCTTTATATTACTTTTCGATGGCTGCAGGTAAAACAGCCACTGCTATGTTAAACAAGATGAGAAAATTGGACGTACAATGTTTTTCTACAAGGCTTTTGGCCGAAAATATGTCCATGTAGGTGTGTCACTGCACTTAGGTGCTTCTTGTGTAAACGAAGGCATCAAAATGTGTGCGAGGTCCAGTGACGCACCGTGTAAAGTTCTACAAGGATCTTTTGGGGCCTGGATGACAATGACAGAAGGGCGTTGTTGGTAAACATTTAGTAAATTGTCACAGAAATTGTACCTATTGACAAAACAAGATGGCAGTATTAGTTCTGATTTCTGCCACACGCCCAAATAACCATGTAACGCTACACTGCACTAGCACTGGAAGGTGATAGTGCTACACACACAATTGGCTCGACATGATACGGTCCAATTCGGCACAAGTCGTGCAACATAATCGAATTATACGCGATATGTATCATCGTGACTTGCACCGTATTGAGGCACCAATAGTCCATAGTCTACAAGTAGTAGTTTATTACGGGTATATTTACACGGCACGAGCGGCGGCGGCGGCGGCGGCGACCGGTATTCTTGCGGAGCCTCCGGCGGCCACACCTGTCCGCGGGCTCCTTGCCAGTCCCGGACCGGGACAACGAATGGGTGCGGCACATGCACTTGTTGCCCCCGCGTCTACTGGGGATAAAATCATACGTCACACAACAACGACCTCACACCGGTTGAGTATGCCCCCTTCGACCAGCCCTCCAACACAAAACATTTATTGCAAATAAACCGGACACAATTGAATTGTCAAGAAGTCGGTCAGTCAGAAACGAGAAGCTAATTGCAGAAGAATGAAAGCCTAAAGCCGACATCAGACGCTTCACTGGTGTGAATGGTTCACTCAAGTGAATGTTCAGTTTTTTGTCATTCTACGTTCACACGACACTGACAAAATAATATAGGAATTAACGTTATCTCCTCTTCTCATTTTATTTTTTGATCATTCGGTAGCCGAGAGTGCCGAAATCCAACATCGTTGGATCAGTTCACTAATTAATAAATTTTTCACTTTTGATACAATTGGTGTTCGGATTTTTCGGTTCAAGTGGAAAATGCTGAATGAAAGGTAAAAATGAAAAATATTTGAAGGGTCTGAAGTCGCCTTAATCGACAGTCAGAACGAGGCTCTGACGCAGCAAGACCACTTCGCAATGTTAAGACGACACTTCTACTTTGCTGAACGACTTGTGGCTGTGTCTAGTTATGACATCAACTAAAGCCAGCTCTACACCAGGGCAACATTTTGCTACGCTGTGGTACACCACAGCATCACAATTCATACCCCAAATACCAACATCATTGCGATCTATGCAGCATGCTCATCGCCTACTTATCGGTCCAAGACCACGCGCACACACACACACACACACACAATATCACACGTACGAGTACACACGAACGCACACATAATTTCACCTGTATTTGAAATACACGGTGTAAGCGAGACATCGACATACCTACAAACTGCAGTGCGATTCTGTAACCATCTCACCGTGAAAACTTACTTGAAGTGAGCGTGGAGTGAGCTATCAGACGTGTCATCCCACCTAATACTGGGGATTGACCAAACATACATTTACAATCGTAATCGAGATTTTAATAATATTTTTTATGCTAATTCTATTGACCATTTTATATAATTTCAAAGCTAGCATTTGAATTCTCAAAACTACTATTTTGTAGGGTTTTAATCTAGGTAAAAAAAAAGACTAGTCCTTATATTATAAGAACTAGTCTAGAAAAAAAAAAATGAAATTCTGACTAAGTTTCTGGTTTGCTATTTTATTTTAAGCCCACACAAAATAGTAATGTTTTGACAGCTAAAATTATATAAAAATAATGATCAATACAAATGGCATAAATATATTATTGAAATCTCCATTATGATTGTAAATGTTTGCTTAATCAATCCCTAGCATCAGTGAGATGACACTGACAGCTCACTCCACGCAAATTTTCACGGTGAGATTTTTACAGAATCGACATGCTGTTAACCATTAATTTAGCCCAGAGTAGAAGTATTACGTAGGTTATCTTTTTTAATCTGTTGTTTTACTTAAATGAGCTGCAATAACTGCTCGGTTAAAAAGTATAAAAAGACAGTATTTTTTTTAAGCACCTATGTACAGACGCCAGCACATCAAGCTACCCGAAACTGTCAGATTTTCCCAATCAACTTTGAACCTTATACTTTAGCGCTAAATTTGAAAATCTATTGAAGAAATCTGACAGATTGTAGTAGCTTGATGTGCTGGCGTCTGTACGTTTCTACCTTGTGGGTCTAGAATCATGGACTGAATTCATGGTCACAGCTAACACTCTGCGTAAAGATACCTACAAGTAGACTGCTAATTAGTAGTTACCTTCTGCTCATGCGATCTTCTTCATTAGCAGGGTGTTCTCTGGAAAAAGAAGTTTTAAAAAACAAACTTATCAAAATCGTTTAACATTTATATTCTTGAGACTGAAGTAATCATTTAAGTAAGTTATGTATCAGATTATTAGTTTTAAGATTAAAAAAGTCAATATGTTCAATGTAGCATTTCTTCATCTTCAAATTCTTTTCTTATTTTGTTAAATTAATAAGTAAATGATAAACAGTAAAAAAGTGTATTATTATTCGGGTTATATTATTGATGATTCACTGTGAACCTACCTGATTCACTGTGAACTGAAGGCCTATTCACTGTATTCGACCCCCAGTACACAGTGGCTCAAATGAGTTAAAAAAAAAACTTTAATATCTTCCCGTATACTGCTTGGTTTAACTAAACCCATTATTTGAATGATGAAAGTACCTAAGTTACACTATGTATTAATCCTTTTACATCTTCACAACACTCTTTCAAATCTAGTGCAGGGTCACTAGAAAAAAAGTGACCCACTGTTGCCGCCTCGACCCTACTGCATCTGCGTTTATAGGGTACAGACGTGATTTTATGTTGTTCGATTGCGTAAACAATGCATACATATGCGACAGCAGCAATCGCGGTTGTTTTACTGGTATTTATTGAAGAGTTCCGTTGTCTGTCTCCAAAACTCATCACCAGATCTTTACGAAATTTATATGGGAACATTTCGGAATAAACCTCTATCGAATAAAAACAGAATTTTGCAAATCCGTCCATACATGGCGGAGTTATGCCCGAACATAAATAAAAAAATAAATATACTTATACAACGTGTAACGTTAAATGCGCAAAACCTGAAAATAGTTTGATCAGAATAACGAGCAGAATTAATTGAACCACTTTTTAATATAGGTCACATTTTTCAAAAAATCTTCATTAAAAACGTTGCCGTGTCTATTTATTAATAGGTCAAACAACGCCATGTCAGCGCGGCGCAGCCGCCCGGCGACGACTCCTCCCTCGATAAAGCGTCGTCGCAGACGCAAGAAACGATCAGAATGGCCAGTAAAACTAAAACAGCACATAAAACCTTTAAACAATTTTTAATGACTTATTTTCTCTCTGAAATAGGTCAATTGAATTAGAAATCACTGGGGTGTCTGAGGTTTTGCGCATTTAACGTTACACGTTGTATAAACATCCGAATTGATAACCTCCTCCTTTTTGAAGTCGGTTAAAAATAAATACTCACTGATTCTCCGCGCCCTTGTACTTAACGTCATCATCGTATTTCTTCCTAGAGGCGGAGTTCGGTTTCTTATCATAATGACCACCGGAGTGGCGACGCGCGGCCGCTGCTCGGTGACGCCTGAGTCAATTGTAATAGCAAAGTTTCGGTAACCCGACAAAATGCCATCAAAGCACTGGCAGGCGCATTTAGGCGTCATTGGGGGCATTGGGTCGGCCTTTAAATGAAATGTATAATTATGATATTTTGTTGTTTGTTTAATGTTATGGGTATGTTTTCCTGTAATAATATTTATTTTTATTTCATTAACTTATTGTTTTAGTTTTAGATATAAAGATCAATATGATCAACTCATCATCATCTGCCTAGCCTTTTCCCAACTATGTTGGGGTCGGCTTCCAGTCTAACCGGATGCAGCTGAACACCAGTATTTTACATGGAGCGACTGCCTATCTGACCTCCACAACCCAGTTACTGGGTAATACGATACCCCTAGGTAAGACTGGTTGTCAGATTTTCGGGCTTCTGACACCCGTAACGACTGTCAAAGATCTACGAATGACAGCTGGGACCAACGGCTTAACGTGCTTTCCGAGACACGGAGGGGTCTCGGTATGTAAAGATGGTCATCCATCCACAGACCAACTGCGGCAAGCGTAGCTTAACCTGATCGATCGACCTGTGCGGCTGTTATTATTTAGCCACGGGCCCCTCCAATATTATCAACTATACATTTGAAATTCGGCGTGACACATTTGCGTCCAAGCGTTATAGGTCCCAAGCTTTATCACTCTTTCTAGTGGGTGCGCTTTTCCTGCAACCTTACATAGGTACTACTAAAACTCACTTCCGGTTGAACTTGACGTAGGTCCTCAATCCGGCGGTGTATCGCGGCGCTTCGGTCTCGCTGCACTTGCGCATGAACACCACGACGTCATCGTTAATCTTCTTATCCTTTTCGTCTTCCGGCTCCATGGCGCCACGCGACATCCAGTTCAGTGGTCACCTGACGAGATAAGAGCAGGGGCCTAATTAGCATATTAACTGACAATGCGACATATACATATGTCAAATAAATAAAAACTAAAATATTTTTTTGGTCTTGGATTGGCGATCTGTGTGCTCGTTGTTACCAAGACCTAGTTTCCCAAATAGTCCCAAATGGTTTAAGATGGCAGTTGTCTTATGTTCAGAGGCTCCTGCTAAGACGGGTCGAAATGTACCGTTGTTTATTTATAGAAGTGACATTTTTGTGTCGCGACCTGTACAGATCAATAGTCAAAATGATAAATTATTATTAATTAGTTACTTACTTATACAAGCTATTGAACTAAAAAGTCCCATTAAGTAATTATAGAGGTTAAAATCGAATAAATATAACAAATGCATTCTCAGTTATACAGTACGGAAACCACTATGCAATAAATTATACCACATACTTCGCACCTACGGTGCAATAACGTCACTTATGCAATTTGGGAGGGTTGTAAATTTTAAACGTTTATATTATTTTACTAGCGACGCGCCCCGGCTTCGCACGGGTGCAATGGAGAAACACTGATAATTTTAGAGCCATTATTTCTCGTAAAAAGTATAGGATAAAAAATGGTTATTGTGGGTTATCCCTAAGAGATAGGCATATACCATCGCGGACTTTTTTGTAGACCTTTTTAAGGTGTACAATACTGTAGTACATTATTTTGATCTATCTCGACGGGTTCAGCCAGCGTTTACAATGTAAGCGCAAAAAAATGTGTTTATTTACGACATCACATTAGAAACCTCTAAAATTATCAGTGTTTCTCTACTATATTATGCATGTATTATACATATAAACCTTCCTCTTGAATTATTCTATCTATTAAAAGAAACCGCATCAAAATCCGTTCCGGAGTTTTAAATATCTAAGCATATATAGGGACAGACAGACAGGGAAGTGACTTTGTTTTATACTATGTAGTGATTACAAAACTGTGAGATGTTCGCTTTAACTTTAATATGAAGTTCAAAGTTGTACTTTATTACCAGTTAATTTCTTTAGTCAAGAAGAGGAAGAAGAACATTATAATAGGATGGGGAATTTTTAAACGCTTCTCCTGAAATATTACATCATTTGCATAAGTGACGTTATTGCACCGTAGGTGCGACTTGTTATCGCCTTTTCTGACGTTATACAAAAAATGAACGACATCGGTCGCGAAAAAAAAAATCAGCTGTTCCCTACATTTATGATCGCGTAACTCGTCAAAATGTAGGGAACAGCTGATTTTATACCATAGTAATTATGTGACGATAGAGTTGTTTGTCTCCTTTTCAGGGTTCCGTACCCAAAGGGTAACACGGGACCCTATCACTAAGACTCCGCTGTCCGTCTGTCCGTCCGTACGTCTGTCACCAGGCTGTATCTCACGAACCGTGATAGTTACGACAGTTGAAATTTTCACAGATGATGTATTTCTGTTGCCGTTGTTTGGTTACTTTTTAGGGTTCCGTACCCAAAGGGTAAAACGGGACCCTATCACTAAGATTCCGCTGTCCATCTGTCCGTCCTTCCGTCCGTCCGTCCGTCTGTCCGTCCGTCCGTCCGTCTGCCACCAGGCTGTATCTCACGAACCGTGATAGTTAGACAGTTGAAATTTTTACAGATGATGTATTTCTGTTGCCGCTATAACAACAAATACTAAAAAACGGAATAAAATAAATATTTAAGAGGGCTCCCATACAACAGACATGTTTTTTTGCCGTTTTTATAAATAATGGTACGGAACCCTTCGTGCGCGAATCCGGCTCGCACTTGGCCGGTTTTTTAAAGTATTAATAATATGTTTGAGTTTAAAAGAAAGTAGACCTTACATTGAACAACATAAAGTCAACTTTCACTTGTTTAATAAAATATTGTTTTTCAATTTTTAATTACATTCAGTAGCGGAGTCTTCTAAATCAGCACAATAGGGTATTTTTGTATTTTTAAGTTCTTTTTACCGTGACGGTTGTAACTAGACCGATGTGCGTGGTGTGTGCGCGGAATCAGACAAATGCGGAACTCCGCAAAACTCTGGGTACGCGGGCCCCGCCGACTTGCGACTTCTAGTGTTCTTTTTTTTCTGTTCTGATGCCCCTAAGGCTACACTCCAACCCAATAAGCACTTATTCTGTCTCTTGTGGCATGCTCATAGTGAGCAGCCCATCCTCAGTGTCTGAAGAATTCGTGGCATACTTTGATAATATACTTAGAAGTATATAATCATAGGTGGCAAACCATTCTGGAGACTTCGTTAAGAACGCGACTCCGATGCGGGTGGCAAGCTTGTAACTTTAGTCCAGGTAAGTTTGAAATACTTACCCCTTATATCGCTCGCCGCCAGCACATTATTGTCACAACGTTAATTTAAAATTTTGATTATAAAAATTAAACCAAAATAAAATAATATTTTCTCAAAGCTATAAAATATGTGTTGACATGATAGAAAATTTCTTTGTTTGAACACGCATATATATCGTTCTTTTTGTAAACAGCTGTCTAGACTTCAGAAAAATAATAATCTAAGTGCCAGTTATTTTTTTACAATTGTGGAATTTAAACTTCTTTTTTGGTATTTTTATCTTTATGGAAGCATTGTGGAAGGAAATTAAAGTTGATGACCTTATCTGTGTGTAATTTATTCTGGTTCTCTACGACTAGGAATATTTGTTCTGAATATAATGTTCTGCAATTTCGGTAGTCTCTCCAGTTATGGAGAAATAGTGCTAGATGGCGCAGTTCCCCCGGTCTGCTCCGACTTTCGGTATATCGGTTCACTCGTACAAAGCGATGGCGAAATAGATCGGACTGTTAAGCACAGAATTAACACTGGAGGGATGAAATGGCGGCATGTCAAGGGAACCATCTGACGACTCCCATATTCCCCTTACACTTAAGAAGAAGATGTATAAAACCAGGGTTCAGTGGTCTCGAACGTCGTAGCAAAATCGGTAGGTATTTGCCAAAAAATACAATATTCAATCAAATTCGTTTATTTATTAAAAAAAAAACTTACAGACTAATTTATAACCATCATACTTAAGTATGATTGTTTTAAATTATGTGAGCCCATATCGGTAGAAATACCGAAAAATCGGTAGGTTCGAGACCACTGCCAGGGTTAGACCTGCTCTCATGTATGGAAAAGAGATGCATGAAAGGCAATTGGATGCAGCTGAGGTGAGAATGCTAAGAGGAATGTGAAGAGTTACGCGAATGTATAGAATAATAAATGAGTATATAAGAGGAAGTCTGAAAGTGGCACCGGTAACTGACAATTTGTGTGAAAATCTATTGTATGGGCAGGTAATTCGGAGGAATGAAGAAAATGTCGTGAAGAAAGTTTTGAGTATGAATGTGGCTGTAAGAGGAGGGGAAGACCGA
Source organism: Eremobia ochroleuca (assembly GCA_949629135.1). NCBI lineage: Eukaryota > Metazoa > Arthropoda > Insecta > Lepidoptera > Noctuidae > Eremobia > Eremobia ochroleuca. The sequence continues at coordinate 1,837,835 of OX451395.1, read as the reverse complement.
AGAAGAAACGATGGATCGTAGTAAGGAAATAGATAACATATCAGGTTGGCACAAAAGTAATGAGACACTTGGTTTACGTTTTATATTTTTTATTAATATTGCAATACAAAAAGCTTAGTCAATGATGGATCGCTGGCAAGAAGTCTTAGATGCTAATAGTGATTACCATTAGCATCTAAGACTTCTTGCCAGCGATCCAGCAAAGTTTGGATGCCTTTCGCCCGGAATTCTGATAGCTGTGCCTCGAATAAGTTGTTCGACCCCGCCTCTACATCAGACAAATCATTAAACTTTTACCCCGCAAATGTTGTTTCAGGGCTCTAAACAAATGATAGTCTGATGGGGCGAGGTCTGGGGAATAAGATGGGTGAGGTATCGTCTCCCAGCCCAAGTTCTCCAACTGTTGGTGAACGGCAGATGAGACGTGAGGTCGAGCGTTATCGTGTAGTAAAACTTCATTGACTTGTCTTTGTCGTTTTGTCTTGATAGCAGCAGATAGTTTGGTGAGCTGGGTTGAATATTTATCAGCTTTTATAGTTTCACTGTGTAAATAGTTCATAAAACAGCATGCCTTTAAAACAGCGTTCCAGAAACAGCAAAGCAGAACTTTTAAGCGGTTCTTTTGTACTCAGCAGTCATCATTCCAGTCCTGAGCGTGGCTGACTTTCAAGGCTCCTGTCGCCTGATTTAAAATGGTGAAACCATCGGGCCACCGTCACATGGCTTGTAGTTCCAGCGCCCAATGCAGTGTTGTTATTGTCAGCCGCAGCCCGCGCACTGTGGCCTAACAAGTACTCGTATAAGTATAGTGTTCGAACTCGTTGCTCATTCATTTTTCTTCAAACTGACTAAACCGATCGCGAGGACGGGTTTATATCCCCCACATCAGAAGTACCTAGAATGTTCTACAATGTTCTACAACATTCTAGAATATTATCGAAAACAATTAACCAGAAAAAGGAAATGTATAGTAATCATAGAGGTCACTGAATATAGTAGAGTATTTATTTGCCCGAAACTTGGTGTTTACAAAGGCGTTCATAATTTTTTGTTTGTTGTATAATTTAAGTACATTATCTGTTTGTAATACTAAGACAAAGCTGAAAGCTGTTTTATTGTTACTCTCCGTAACATTTTCACAAAGTTTACATATTTACACAAGAAATGTACTTGAAACGTCAGGCATTTAAAAATCAGCTGCTAAATCGCGTACAAAAAAACGAGATTTTTAGTCCCTTTTTCATAAATGGGTTAATGGGCTTGCGGCTCGGAAACAGCGTGTTAGCATTAAGAATGTATTATTACAACAAAATTACATTTTACAAAACAATTAAACCTTAACACGTTGCAATAAAGAACATTTTTCTACGCTTACAATGTAAGGAATGTTAAAGTTAAAAATACGTGTTCGGAAACTTTCGTGTGTTTCCGCCGGCGATCGACAAAGCTCGGCAGTGCGCGGCCGCCCGCCCGCCGTACGTGCGCATACGCGTTGGGCGGCGCTAATGATCAATTAAATATTAACAGTTTTTAATGTTATTAATAAATAATTGATTCAAAAATATTACAAATACATAAAACAATAAGGGTACTACATAAATTTGTTATTTAAAATTTAAAAAGAATAACGTATACAGCTTTAAAATAGTTTAACTGAAGTGTGTAAGTGAAAGTGTGAAGTGAAATGGACGTATAATATAAAGTGTAATGTGATAATCCTATTTATGCCAAAATAATTTTAGACATATTATTAAAAGAATGTTTCAATAGAAATCAACGATTGTATCAAAATGCATTCCGTTATAAGTTGTCGTGCCGCGCCACCGGACGATGCACGTGTTTTTATTTTCATTTATAAATAGTCCAGACACAAACCAATACTCTGCGGCTGCACCATGACGTCACTCAAAGAAAGCAGTGACGTCACCGACGTCGGTCACGCAGAAGATGAGAAGAATAGCAAAATTGAACGAAAGGAGCCGAAAGACTTGGCCGAGCTACCGCCGAGTGGCACATCTCTACATAAGAGACGTCGGGGAGAGCCCCCAGTTACTCTCTCCGTCAAGTCTCCCCAAACTCCTTCTGATGCTGAAGGTTCCTCCCCCTGCACGGCAGGTCCGTCCCCTCCTGAGGTGTACTGGTCTCTCAATGATGGAGAACTAACAGATCCCGGAGAAATTTGCGAATCCATACTACAAAGGCTACGAGACCAGAATGATGCCATTTCCAAGACAGGTAAAGAAGCGGCTCAAAGCGCGAAAGACACAATCGAGGCTCTGGATCAGTTAGAAAAATTACTGGAACTATTAGATCAGTTTGTGACCTTAAAAGAACATAACACGCGTCTTTTAAAAAGGCTAAAAGACGTGAATCATTTAAAGAGACTCCACAGTGCCCATAAGAGGTTGGACAATGAGAATGAAAGATTGAAATCGGAAGCTAAAGAGTTAGAACAGATAAACGAGGCTTTGGACGCGGAGTTCGAGTGCGAATATGGTCAAATACTCTTTGATTCCGTGATGATGGGCAACCGAGGTATGAAGAGGTCAGGGTCTAAGTGGAAAGGTCATGCGAGGTTCGGAGGGTCGTTGCTAAGGAAACAAAGGTCGAGGTCTGCGGGAGGGGATGACAGTGATGCGGCGCCTGGCACTCCTTTGAGAAGAAGGTCTGAGGGCATTTTCATGAAAGAAGTCGAGAAGTCTAAAGTTTCAAAGTGGACAAGAGTTAAAGCTGCGTTTAGGTAAATATTAGTATTTGATTTAGATTTAAGGATTTTATACTATCCTGCAAGGTGTAAGCAGAGATGACGATGATTTATTAAGCCGATGAGTAACTGCATTCTATTGCAATGCTATTATGCGTTCGATTTATAGATTTTTTCCCCTAAAATTGTTAACTTAGGCTAGCGTAAGTTTTAATTTTCTGTTTCCAACACATGCACTCTAGAGCTATGAATTAGGATCACATAAAGATACCTGAAAGTCTCGGAACCTAAGAATGCTAACTTAATGAAATAAATTGTGTTTAATAGACAATCAAATGTTCCTTAAATGAGAGTAATTCATTGCTCTCGAGTGTATTATATGTATAGAATAAATAAAATTTAAGTGTCTGTTTGTAATGTAAAAATAACAGCTTTTTACTAAATGCACATGAAATGATATACGGTAAGTACCTACCTTATATCATGTAACAATAAAATTATTATACAGGAACTCAAAATTGGAGCAATGCGTAGGTAGAAATGTACCAGTCATTGATCATTAGTATGTTTATGATTAATGGAGAGTGATTTTTTGAAAGAATCAATCAAAGTGAATAATGATGCGGATTTATCTGATGCGAAAAATTATTAAATTTGCTATGAGGTGGAAATATGAAATTTATCTCAGATCACTGTAGACACAGCAAAGCTTATTAAAGTGATGACTTGTAGTTTAGTGCCAGAGAAAAACCAAAAATGAAGAATGTATGAACCGAAACTGGGCGTAGTTTATTTTCCGATGAGACAATCCAGAAAGACCTTCCCTTGCCTACTAATTGAACCCGATAGGAATTTTATTTAGGACTCATATTCTCTGAATTCTTTTGTAAGCTTTTATTTCAATGGTTGGCCAAAAAACAACACCTAATCAAGGATCAGTGCATCTTTTTCTTTCTATTTCATTAAAAAAAAGGACAGAAGATAGATATTAGTTTAGTCCTGTCAAATTAGTCAGCACCTGATGTAAACTGACGTATGTTTAGTAGCCAATTATTTAATCACGTCTAAACTCGTTCATGGTGTATCTTAATTTGACAGGACTAATCTATTATTTTATCATCTGTCCTTTTCTTAATGAAATTGAAAGAAAAAGTTGCAGTGAACTTAATTTTAGTTTAGTTTGTGTACAAGGGAATCGGCGCCAATGTCAGTTCCTTCATATTACTCTAACTATAGACATCTACCAACTATTAAACAAGAATCTCACTATAGTTATATCTCGCTAATGCACGGTCTTGTGTTGATAACCTAAAATCTGACAAGTTTTCGTTTTGATGATTATGTTGTGTAAGACACTGTTGTTTATTGTGTTAGTCTATTAAAAGAAATCCCTAAGCAAAATATGGACAAAAACGGGAATAAAAAATAGACATTCTAAAATATCAGAACAAATTTCCCTACATGCCAGAATGAGATATTATAAGAAACTTGGCAAGCAATACAAATGCAGACGCCCTTGCACGAATATAACGTAAACTTAAGTGAAATACAAACGATTTTTAATCAAAAATACAATCTGCGGGGTAGTTGTTGAGCAGACAACATTTTCAATGCAATGCAATGCAATTCAATGCAATATGATTCAGATTGAGATCGAGTGTGTTACCCAGTTCGGGTGCCGGTTGAAACTATTGCGATAAGCCCAATTAATATAAACCATAGATTAGAATAAAGTCTTAAAACTGAGTAAATATTGTATGCGAAACGAGTATTTTCAATTTTAAAATCGTTCGAATTTAAGCTACGTTTACTCCGCGTGTTTGAGCTAGGGACAGAGGCTAGAAATAGTCAGTTTAGGTACTTTAGCAGGCTAATTTTGATGCACAAAACTGGTTAATAACCGTTACGATAGAAAAGTCATGGGTAAAAATTGGATACATACCTACTGTTCAGGCTCTTATACATGCAGTTTTTAAAGATCATCATGACAAAATTTAAAAAAGTATACAATAAGCATGTCTAATGAATCAGTTTGTTTTAATTTGCAAATAATGAAAGGACTTCAGCTTCTCATTTTTTGTGGATTTAAAAATTCCGCCAAATGATTTCGTAGTACTGTTACTTAAAGCTTATAATTTTTCGGCTTAAACGATTCAATTTTTGATTATATTATTTATTTTTTTATCTTCTGCTGCGATTTCTTCTTTGTTTACCGGGATAAAAAGTATTCTATATGATAGTCCAGGTTATAAACTATTTGTGTGCTAAATTTCAAACAAATCCGTTTAACCGTCTTTGCGTGATTGAGTCACAAAATATCCTAACTAAATATCCAAACTAAATAACTTAATATTATAGGTAGTATTATGTATTACTTTGAAATTCCAAACAAAAAATAATAATAAGTAGGTAAATCCATTCCTGCATTTAAGAGCACAAACATTACAGCCGGTCGATTCTGTAAAAATCTCACCGTGAAATCATAAGTCAAGTGAGCCTACCATCACGGAATGACAGAACTCACTTCCCGCTCACTTCACCTAAGTTCTCACGGTGAGATTTTTACAGAATAGCACTGCTGATATGTTTATTAGGTGATATACTCGATACCAACATAATTACTTACTTTGTCGAACATGTTGACGATGTGTTTAGTTCTTATGACAAATTTTGAGATGGCCGTCCCAGATGCTACAGGATAGTTATATAATAGTTTTAGCTGGATTTAGTATTACATAGAGGAGATGGAGTCACAATTTGAACTCTTCCCCGCAGTAATTCTTATACATGTTCGCCATTGCTAAGATTCCTTCTAAGTCTACCCAAAAGCTCTGAGACCTTTTAAACTAATTGCACTGATGATGACGCCATACGCTTACAAATTATAAAAATATATTTTATAACACATTTGCTCGTAAAAGGTCTCTTAATGCACCAATTTCAATATCGTAATGTATCTTATTACGTACTTGTGCGTAATTGTAATGTAAAGCGCACGGTTTATCAAGATGCTCCGTCTAAAACGAACGGTACTTTTTTAAATCTTAGCAAAGAGTTTTTATGTCAGAAAAGTGATCAACATTTTATGAATAAAATTAACTTTGGGAGATAAAATATAATAAATAAACATTTGATTCTTTAATTTAATTAATTTTGACAATTAATTACAACCATTTATCTGTACTCAGGAGAGTGAGAGAAAAACTGGTGAAATTGCAACTAATAATACGAGTAATAGCTTAACATCATTAAAAATGCCAACTGGCAACGTAATAATTAATTTTACGAATTGTTCGAATTTTGATAACTGTTTTAACAAGACAAGATTTATTCGTTTAAGAAAGTCCGAGTTTTATTTATTTCCTCACAAATGTGTTATAAAACGTCGTATGACATACGTGCGGTTTGATAATTACAGCCTCTGCTTTCTTATAGCCCTCACCTACGGCTCGGGCTAGCAATATCGCCTCAGCTGTAATTTTCAACTTACCGCACTTATATCATAATGTACTATTATGGATGAGCTCAATAAATGATAGTTCCAGCGGTACGTCATTGTTGCGGCTTTTAAAGAAATGTAGTATGGCATCTGTTTCCTCACATTTAGCAGTTGATATAAACGGAAATTCATAAAAACGTGCAAGCGTCACAAGCTACCATTGTGGAGTGACGTTTGCATTGAGATACAATGCCGCCAATGTAGTTATGAACTCTTGAACAACCCCAAATATTTTCCATAGGTGGGAAAAAGCCACATGGCCCCAATCAGCCATGGGTGGTGCAGCCAGCGCCGTGGCGGCAGGCGCCATGGTGGGGGCCGTGGCTTTAGCTGGCTCCTCTCCATCAACAGCCACTCTTGCGAACCCTGAGCCTCGTGACTCTGCTAGTTTGACTCCTGGCAGCGCGTTATCCCTGACTCCTAACTCTTCGTGTGAAGAGCTGAGGGCTGATTCCGGTAAGTTTTATGAGATTTTTAATACCAACTGCAGTGCTATTCTGTAAAAATGTCACAGTGAGAACTTAGGTGAAGTGAGCGGGAAGTGAGCTCTGTCATTCCCTAATGGTAGGAATGAACACTATTAAGTGCTCACTTCACTTATGATTTCACGGTGAGATTTTTACAGAATCGACCGGCTGCTGTCTACTAAGCCATTTTACACTCGTTTATGTTTGTAGTTATCTAGAGCCGATAATAGTCTTACTATTAGAATAATCAATATTACTGTTGTTCACCTCTCGACCCCTGTTCTGCAGGCTGTCCTAGTTCAGGGGTGTGAGAGACCTTATTAATGTAACGTAAACTTTTGGAAATAAAACTACTATTGCTATTGATGCTGTTAATTTCATAAGAGAACTGCGTCGTTAATTTAATGGACGAAAACGCTAATGCTGAACATGAGGTCCTGGGTTCAATTCTCAGGTCAGGCAAAGTCTTGTTTGTGCCTGGTAAATGCAATAGACTCGCTCGGAATTGAAACATATCGAGAGAATTATGGTGTAGGTACACTTCTGCCTAATCCTTTGGGGAAAGATGCGTGACGTCTTGTTATTTTCATAAAAGAAATCATAAAAAATCAAAATAATCATATACGCCTACAGGGAAAATATCGTGAGGAAACCGGTAAGCTCTAGAACCAAAAATTCGAAGACATGTGAGATTTACCACCCCACGCTGGGCCCGTTTGGTGGTTTATAGCCCACTCCCTCTCGAAGAAAGGAGGCCTTTGTCCCAGCAGTGGGAGCATTATGGACTGATTATATTATGTAAGCCAGCCCATCAGTAAATTATGTACAGACGCCAGCACATCAAGCTACCCGAAACTGTCAGATTTTTCCAATCAACTTTGATCCTTATGCTTTAGCGCTAAAGTTGAAAATCTATTAAATAAATCTGACAGATTGTAGTAGCTTGATGTGCTGGCATCTGTACTTATAAGATGGCTGGTGTCTGTTAATATACCCCTTTGAGTTGTATTGTCTATCGTGCCGATTTTGTTCTTAAACTCAGATTGTTGAAAGAGGTATTTCATTCGGTTTTTTTAAAGCTTACTTTCCCAGCTGCAACGTTGAAACTGGTCCATCTTCCCTCCTTTGTTCAATTTTATTACACGTGCTTAAAAGTCAACTTAACAAATAAAGTTCTGATTTACAATTTAACACTCTTGCGCATAAAAAATAAAGTGTTCTCAAGCGTAAAAGTAAAACAAACCATGGAATAAATAAGCCGGTATGTTGTATTCATGTAATATTTTTATATTTTCGGATAGTGTTTATGATTCGTGAGAGTTTTAGAGAAACATTCAATGTTTCAGATGTTTAGAATATCGGTTGTTTGCGGGTATTCTGATATTAAAGAATTTAAAAATATAGAGAACAAGTGATCTCGCTCTCTCTTTCATAACAAAGATATTTACATAACTATATAGATACATTCATGAGTTCAAGCCTTTTCCAGAGAGTATATACGGCGACAGAGAGTATATACGGCGACATATTACGCCATACATTTTTAGTATTAAAATGACTAACTATTATAGTAGCATAGTACTACTAAGCATAGTATTACTAAGTATTATAGTAACGTAGTATTATAGTAGTATATTATAGTAGCATTGTGAATCACGCTAAGGGTTTGGTCGGGCCGGCGCGGGCGGGTTGCGGATACTTGCGGACGTGGCTCCGGACACAGACACCTCCAGACGGATCATACGTACGAGTAGTTAGAATCTGCCAAGTGTCCGGTGTTCGCAGCTCTTCCGCAAACTATCCGTGCGTACGTTTTAAAGGGGTGAAAATCACCCTCAAAGTTCGTACCCCAAAATGATGGTTTTCAGTTTTCACATATTTCTAATAAAAAATTTCCAAAATGACTTTAACCATTAAAAAGAGCATAAAAAATATCTTTATTCACATATTTATAAGAATTGTGGATATACAATTTTTTTTAATTAAAAATAACAAAAAAATCATAACTCAAAAACTGTTTATTATTTTTTAATGGGACCAATTTGAAGTCTTATAAATATGTGAATAAAGGTATTTTTCATAATTTTTTATGCTCTTTAAAGTCATTTTGGAAAATTTTTATTAGAAATATGTGAAAACTGCAAACCATCATTTTGGGGTACGAACTTTGAGGGTGATTTTCACCCCTTTAAAATATTTGTTAGCAAAAAAAAATACGTATCTCATAATTTTTCATGTAGATTATTATAGTAAAGCCGCAACTAAATCGGTGAGGGACACCTCGCGAGGTTTCCTTGTTAGTACCTCAACCGATATAACAAAAAAACAATCGTAGTTAATTGAGACAAAACAAGCTATAAAAGGGCAGTATGTATCTAGTGTCGGTAGAAGATAGTGTATAGTTCGTTCATTACAAGTTGGGCCTCTCTCATATAAGGTCCCATTAAAATAGGTGGACAAAATTTTAGAAATCATTCAGACCACCAAAATAAGGACAATGGTAATACAATATATAAGAAAAACGCATCAGGGACTTACAAGACAAATAATTAGTTAACGAAAATGCACTAATGTACCGGCAATTTATTATTTTAGGGTTAAAATAAAATCACTTTAATCAGTGTTTTTTTTTTTTCTTGGATATCTTTGGTTAGACCTACTGAGCGCTGTGTAAAAAGTTGTCCATCTATTTTAATAGGACCCTGTATATGTATATTGGCTACTTTTGACTTTTCTAAGTAGTGCATAATAGCCGAACACGGCATAATGATAGACTTCGGCTGCCACCAATAAAACTAAAATTATTTAAGAAAAATGTATACTGCATGACAATTATTATTTACAATCATTTACCAAATAGTTTTCAAGACTTTACTTCTGACAATGTTTAAAAAATGACTCTTCAAATCAAACTATTGCTGCTTAAAATATATTATACCATTAAGGACTATTTAGAAGACAAATCTATAGAATCTGTTATTTGTAATTTGTAATTTATAATAATTGACTCTGATTGTGAAGACATGACACGCCAGGTTATGGCAGGATATGCTGAAACTAAATTACTGTAACATCTTATGTACCATATTCTAGCAAATAAATATTTTTGATTGATTTGATTTGATTTGCAATTTTTGTCGTAGTTCCAGTGAAAATACTTGTTTATTCATGCCAATAACGTTGAAAAGTAGTGTAACAGAAATTGTGGTGAAGGTTGGCACTTTTTGCGAGTAAGAAAAAGCATACTAAGTGCTATCAATACCTAAACGAGGAGACTTTTTACAGTGAACGGTGCATAGGAACGGTCAGTAGCCTTAGCAAGTCCTGTTTTTGCATTTTGAGCACAGAACCGTAAAAGTAATACATTTTGGCACAAAACCGTAAACTATAACACGCGTGTATATTCTGTAAGCGGATGACCTTATTCTGTCAACGTGAGTCACTCCATACTTGATGTCGGAACGTTCGCGCGATGTTCGCGAGAGTTTCTTTGATCGGGGTAGTGTAAACCATCGCGGGAGGCGATGAGAAACATGCCTTGGAGAGATTTTATCTTGTGGATGATAAAGTAGCTTTTAGATTCGGATTTGCTCGGGTGTGAAATCGTAGGTTTTGCTTGTCTAAGTATACGTATTGTGTGGTCGTCAGGCAGATAAATTACAATGCCTGCCATAAAGTGAAGATAGGGACCAGCAATCTATATAATAATAATAAATCTGAAGATTTTGTTTGTTTGAGCGCGCTAATCTCTGGACCTACCGAAAGCTATTAAAATCCATAACATAAAGCATTCACAGAAATACATATTTTCATAATACACATTCTCATTTTTTGCAAACGCACCTACACACGCATTCACTAACCTACATTTCACACTCACTCATAGACCATTTTTTTCCTTATGTTTATTATCTGCTTTTTGGTTGTTCTTGTAGTTTTAGTCACTATCGACACAACTTTTTTTTTCTGCTTTCTTGATTTTTGATATTATTATATAAGTTCACAATCGTAACTCATAAGATCCAACCTTTTTTGTCTGAAATTTTCGCTTATACTTGTAATATTTAAGTATAAACTTACCCTCATTATATTTGTCATCAAATCAGCAAATGATCAAATAATACCACTAAATATCTGCATTCTTATGGCCATACTCTTAAATCAGTGTTTAATTTTATTTAGCAGTCAAGTAAAAACTTTGTGTAAATCGGATTTAAAAAATCATCAGCATTCAGCCCTATTTTGGAGGAAGGCTACTTAACACGCTATGACCATCAGGAGCCGCCAAAAAGAAAAAAAAGAAGAAAGAACGCTACGCGAAAACGAAGTAGTAGTGCGGCAGGCGATGCGATGCGATGCGACGGGGTGGGGCGGGGGGACAAGAAATTCCATGCGAAGTCGCGGTCAGAAGCTACACGGAGAGAAAATTCTTAGAAAAATTATTACTGTGCTCGTCACTGTAAAGTGAGTGCAAGTGACATCTACAGAAAATTTTCTGAGTGAGATTGGGAACAATTCACTATTTGTCCAATAAATTTTACTGTACAGCATAAGAATTTTTACCGTGCTAGCATGGTATTTTTTTCATTACCACTCAAATGCACTCAGATTATGAGACAGCACAGTAATTTTTCTAAGATTTTTCTCTCCGTGTAGTGGGGCATAAAGCTAGCTCAGAGACGGATAATTCAAAAGAAACTCGTAATTTCTATTATGGAAACTTTATTGAAGTCAGTTAAATATAAAGAAAAAAATATATATAATCTGTTTAGATATTGTCTGACATATAAGTTTTTCAAAAAACATCAGCCGGTCGATTCTGTAAAAATCTCACCGTGAATTCATAAGTGAAGTGAGCACTTAATAGTGTTAGTCCCTAGCGAATGACAGCTCATTCCACGCTCACTTCACCGAAGCTTTCACGGTGAGATGGTTACAGAATCGCACGGCAGACTTAGTTTTCTGAAACACGGGCTTGGTTCTGTTGGAGAAAAATAAAATTCTGTAATTCGTCGGTCGATTCTGTTAGAATCTCACCGTGAGAAGTTAAGTGAAGTGAGCTGTCATTCTATCTGATGCTAGGGATTGACACTAATGTCTGCTCACTTTAAGCTCACTCCACCCAAGTTATCACGGTGAGATTTTTACAGAATAGCACTACAGTTAGTACCTAAATCAATTTTATCTTCTTTCAGAATAAACGCAGAGGTATAAAACGGAATTTAAAACTGGCGCAAACACAGTCTTGTCCCCTGTAAAAATATGGTCTTTCGCATTGAACAATCTCAAAACATTCGCAAATATGATGTAAAAATAGAAAATAACATGCATTATATATCCTAAATATCACATATAATCATAGCTGACAGATCTAGCTAAGTCTCAAACAAATCACTTCTAGAAACTACATTTGGCACAAACTTTACCTAAACAGTTGATACATTGCACTACATATAGGAACGCAGACCCGTTGTTGAGGGGCCCGTGGTAATAATAACAGCCGCACAGGTCGATCGATCAGGTCAAGGTAAGCTTGCCGCGGTTGGTCTGTGGATGGGTGACCATCTTTACATACCGAGACCCCTCCGTGCCTCGGAAAGCACGTTAATACGCTGGTCCCGGCTGTCATTCATGTATCTTTGACATTAATTACGGGTAGTCAGAACCCCGAAAGTCTGATAACCAGTCTTACCAAGAGGTATCGTATTACGCAGTAACTGGGTAGTGGAGGCAGTTGGTCCATGTAAAATATTCAGCTGCATCCGGTTAGACTGGAAGCTAACCCCAACATAGTTGGGAAAAGGCTCGGCAGATGATGATGATGATGATGACATAGGAACGCAGACTTTTCCATTCTCCGAAAAATCAATTATTCAGACAATGTTTCCCGGATTTCCCAGAAAATTTCCACAATAACCGGTCAATCTGTTCCAGGTACGCGCAAGAGTGTGCGGGATGACGGCGACAACACATTCCTGCAAGCTCCTGCGCAGGTCAGAATCAACATTGTATTATAAATACCACTGTACAGCTAACACTACAGTAGCCACACTAACATACCCTGTATTTTGGTTTATTGTTGTCGCCGATTGTAAATAGTGATATTTACAGGTATATATCTAGATATCATGAAGTCTTTAAATTCGTGATTTAAAAGACAAAACATCTACTTAATTGGTAGGGAAATTGTGTATTAGGAATTCTGGTTCATAAACTGAACCTCGCTTTAAAATATAATTGTGTAGCTAGGTACTCGTGAGATCGCTCATGAAAATATTTCCATCTTGGGAGGGAAACCCATTATTTAGGTAAATATTTTCGAGAAAGAAGCACAAACAAGAATGTTTGTATGACTAACCATTTACCAAGAATATTTCCAGACAGGAAAATAACATGATTGGAAATTATTTTAGAATGTTTCCAATAATTTTGGGCAAGATCTTCATAGACTGACAAACAGTTGTTACTTTTGTCACAATATCAAGATTAAAGTTTTATTTGTAGTTGACACTCTGTTTTACCTCTACTGTGGTTCTTGAAATAGTTATTGAAAATAGCCACCATTCACCGCGATTCCGTCTGTTAAATGATTGGCGAAATTATTTATTTGTGCTATAGTTGGACCGTGAAAAGGCGTAGGCTGCGCGAACGCACGACTGATAAAATAATAAGAATATTAAACTATCGATTTCGAACATTAGAAAATGCATTTTAATTTTTTTTTTTTCTACATAATATACGCAATTCTGTATTTTATTGTCAGAGAAAATCAATGGAGACTGGGCGATTGTGTATGAGAAGTGGTCTGTGGAACAATAGCGATACGGTTTAGATATTTGTGTAGGGTTATCTATACTCTTGTGCAACGGGGCATCAAAATCTGACTTGAAAATTTTGAGAAAAATATACTTTTATATTATACAGGGTGGATCACGGGTGGATATTCGGACGGGTCGTAAGGGCGGGTAACTTTAACCGTTGTAGCTACAAGAGAACATTATTTGGAGGCTACTTTAACTTTTTAAACAATTTGACCTGCATTTACAATACACTGCAGCAAGCAAAAAATGGGCAATTTACACAAAAACTTTTTTAAATGCCAAAAAAGGTGTCCTTAGACAAATATCACAACCATTTATCGCTATTTTCCCACTTTCGCCCAGTGTCCTTTAACAAGTACAATTAAGTCTTTTTTTTTATGCTACCTTCAAAAAATATAAATTATTTGACGTTTCATTCGGTAACAAATTGTTTTAAATTTATTTTTCTTACTTTGGCATGTCGGAATTGTCTTTCTATGTACTTATAATTTTCTTGGTGTTAAATCGAATTCGAAACGTTGTATTTAGAACACAAACAAATGACGCTATTTTTAACCGACTTCAAAAAAAGGAGGAGGTTATCAATTCGACTGTATTTTTTTAAGCCCAAACATTTTAGAACAAAAGTTGTTTATAGATTACTAGCCACAACAAACCACGTTTTGACAAAGAAAAATAAACGAGATTCTAAAAATGATTTCGATTGACAACCGATGGCTTGCACCACGGGTTCGATTCCTACACGGATAATATTTGTGTGGCCTACATACTTGCTTAGGATCTGGTTGTTTGGGCATGTTTAATTTTGGTCTGTAAACACTGGGAGTGTAGAAATTCCTTGCCAGAGGCAAACATTTAATAACTAATTGATGCATGTTCCAGATATCTTTACCAACTTGCCTTTAAAAGGATATTTAATCGTATTCTCAATAATCCGCCAAACGTTTCCGATAGCGAAAGCCAGATTACTTCGTGACAGAGCGAAACTCCAGCGGAGTAATTGCGTAACACGCTATCAGTAGGAATTGCATTTATTTTGACAGTTCAACAACAATCATTGCGTTATTTACGTTGTTAAGTAGACAAATTATTCGAATAGGTACATGAAGCAAAGGATTAGCAATATCCTTCAAAATTATTCAGATTATAATTAGTGTTTTACGCAATTAAAGTGCTGTTCCTAACGAGTTCAGTCTTGTTATTACCCCAACGTTATGGGGTCATTGTGGCGTACAGTTTTATTTCTTATATTTACTTGGTCACTTCTATCTATCAACAATACACTAAAATAATTCACCCAATCTCTCAACCTAGGACGACAGCTCCACCTCGCCTTCACCAAACAAGCTTCACAAGAGTCCATGGGGCAAGATGAGGGACATCATCCAGACCCACAGAGAGTCTGTCAAGAAGAAGACCACCAACAGAGGGTCCAAGAGTTCTCCCGACGTGGTGCCGAAGAGACGGAGGTCACTCAGTGATGGAGGGGACAGCGATGCACCACCAGCGCTAACACTGACCATACCTTCGTCTGAAGAACTCGGTGAGTTCAGATTTTGATTCTTGAGCCTCGTTTTCATAATAGACAAAGTGTAACAGCTGCTGGAAAAGAAAGAAGAAGAAAATATCTTTACTTACCATGTTTCACCAAATATGTTCAGCAACTTGTGTTTGTCATGAATTCATGACTGTACGCTAGCTAAATCTGATTAAAAATGGTTTGCAGTTTACACCACTGGCACGTGCTAGTGGTGTAAACTATCTATCTATCTAGCTCCATACTAAGCGGTCGAATCTAATAATATAAGATCGAATGTAATGTTGTTAATAACGCTAAATGTTTACGATTTAGGTTAAAACTATTCTCCTCTTTTGTTTATTTAATTTAGTATTTGATCCAGGCTATAGATTTTTTTTGATGTCGAGTTTTTAGAGTTTCTAAAGTGGTACACTGCTTTCTCAGTCATTTTGCCTCTGATTTTGCAGCACTGTTAAAATAACAGTGATCTTTATTCTCGTCGCAATAAGGTTGCTGTTGGGTTGCCGTCGGAGGTAAAAGATAGTATAGATAGGAAAGGACTTTAGAATGAGACCCGAAATTGGTTTACCTTTCAAGGTTACGCTAGACATACCGATTCATTTATTTATTTCTTTAATTAAAACGGTTTAAAACCAATTACAGAAATTAAAGACACAGTTTGTCTAAACACATAAAAGATAAAATATAAAATCCTCAAGTAAAAAGTTAACAACACTTTCATAAATACCATTCGTCCGCAAACAGATCGTTTGTTGGATTAAAGTCCAAGTGAGAAAGGTGAGAATGTTAACGGGGCCAAAGGAGATGTTAGGTTTTAGTTTATTTATGCCTTTAACAATATCTATAAGGTATAAGGGTCATATGAATGTAATTGCTGTTACTGATATGATCATCCGCACTAATATGCTTCATACTTTAGTGTACACATGACGACAGATTAACCTAAACATTTCCAGTTTTAGCTGACCTCGCATTGTATAGGCTTTTCGTACAATGAGACCAGAGCTAGACTGTAGCTTATACTGGAACAATATAGCTTGATATGTCGTCGTGCGTACATACTTACAGACACATACAAGATTGTCACACAGAGTGGCGTAAATAGTGGTCCAATGTTAAGGAGTCGAAACACCGAATACTCAGCTATCACATACCACATTTTCACAAAATAAAAAATTATAAGAATAAAATAAAATTGTGGTATGTGACAGCTGAATATGAGCTCAACTGTCACTAACGAGACACAATTACTTTTTTTATTGTTACCGAAATTAACAAGCTAGCCTAATGGACGAGGGGATATACGGTGTTTCGACCCCTTAACGTTGGACCACTATTTACGCCACAGCACGTACGTAACGTAGTTCTGCATGTACCAATCTCTGTTTTAGTTTTTCTTGTAAACAGAGCTAACATTTGTGCTAATACAAAGTGTATCACTACTTTGTATCCGTTTACAGCACGTGTAGCAATCAAAACAATTTTGATTACATTGGAATCAGTTCACGTCAGTCCCTCATAAATCATTTACCATAACTGCTGATGGACCGTCTCAAAAATCTGTATTCCCTTAAATTCTGACAAATCAAAACCATCACTATCCTCTCTAGAATTGGTGCCATATATTTCGCAATCCAGAATCTGGGCTTCTTCAATTGATATCACTAGAGCTGCAATATCCTCCTCTAAATAAAAAAGTCTCAATTCCACCGCTATTACATAATCCTGTTTGAAATTTTACCTACTTATAATAATAATATTTATACTACCAGCCGTTTATTATTCAACTGCAGGGCAAACGCCTCTTCCCATACAGAGAAGGCATGAGCTTTGATCACCACGCTTGCTCAAAGCGGATTGGCGTTTTTAGCCTTATACCTATTACCTACTTACCTTTTAATTTTTAAGAGTGATCAATTGCCACACTAAGACTCAATAATATACTAAAGTATCATAAACTTAAAGCCAGTGTTGACTTGGTACGGCTGATGGCGCATCTGGGAACTTGACGAGTGTTCTCTCTTCCAGAATCTGAACCCTCCCACCCTGTTCTTCGCAAGCAGCGATCCCTGGAGCTTGGCGCCAGACCCCCCCAGCACCGCCCCCCTCGAGCCTCCAAGTGGACCAAGGTTAAGAGAGCCTTTCTGACGTCAGCGTCTGCCTCAGTCCCATCCAGCCCTAACAGGCATTCTGCGTTCTTCACTGATGCAGGTTAGTGCCTATTTTTCCTTCTTTACTAATCAGACCCGTTGTACTTCCTACACGGACAGCATCTTCTCATATTGTGCCAACGCCATTCGATTCTTCTTCATTAGCACCCATAGTAAAAGTCTTGTCTTACGTTTTGCACTGCCAACAGTAAGAGATTTTTTTTTCCAAAAATGCAACAAAACATTTGGTCTTAGATGTGATGTGTATAGTTATAGCAGCAGCTTAGAAAATAGTCTAGATTTAGAGGACATCTAATTGCAGCACTAAATAGAAGATGACCGAACCCCATATTACTCATAAGAGCCCATAACTCCGTCGATTTGGAAGACCAGCTCATTCCCGACGGTCACAATTTACGATAGTACGGTAACAATATTTGCTATTCTCACATTTTATTGCCACAACTATTGCCAAGACCCGATTGTCGTTAATAAGTCGGTTACACTTGATATCATGCAGTCTTGTACGAGTAGCAATGTTATTGTTGATTGAGATGAGTTATGGAAAAGGACTTCAGCGAAATGTGCCCCTCCGATAGATGTCACCATCATACAGTTCTAAAGTATAAATTTTGATGAGATATTTTTGAAGGTTAAAAGGTCAGAAGGTGAAGGTCAAGGTCAGGGGGAAACAAAAAAAGGGGAAAAGCTGTAGAGTCAGAGGGGGAGGAATTTTGCAAGGTTAACCAGATTACGTGTAATTAGGTCATCCGAAGTTTGACTATTTGAACTCGATTTTTTGGGTGATCCAAAAGTTACCGGAAAGAAATCTTTTCTGAATATAATAACTACCATATACTTCTATGAAGCTATGCTGAGACATTTGCGATTGCAAGGTTCCGTGGGCTATAACAGTCTACAAATCAGTTTCCCCATAGGATTCAATGTAACTTCTAGACCATTTTAGGACATGTTCCCGTCAACTTATGAGTATAATTCTTTTTGATATAGTATCAATACACATTCTAGTTTATTCGGGCTAGAGGGCGCACTTGTCGGAGGAGGGGCATTTTCCTACGCTAACTCGCTAGACTCATTTGCAATTGAACTGAATTTATGTTTCATTTGTAAGTCCCATTCTGATATAAACTGAATTTATTGCAAATATTTGTATCTCGTCTTAGCTGATGCTTTATTGTCAAGAAAACGCTACTTTTTTGTAATAGCGTTGGTATTCGAAAGTCGCCTGGTTTAATTTTCTTTCAGTTAACCGCTTCGGTACTGTAACTACAGATGTTACTTTAAGTGCAAAAAATAAAAGTATAAATTATACAGGGAAATACTGAGCCGAACATAGACCTGAGAGAAGAATCACAAGATATGGACTATAAAAAGAATAGTACCTATGCTTCAAGCATTCAAACTCAAAACTCAAACTCGGAGCATTTATTTTAAATAAACCAATTACAGGCACTTTTGAACTGTCAAGGACTGATCATAAATCAAACCAGCATCTCAAGGGGGCGACTTCTTCAAGAGACACAAAAATCCAAATATAGGTACCGATTTAGCAAACGTTAAAACTACAGCACACAGTCCCAAGTACCGCACAATACTTAACTACCGGCGTATTAGTCAGTTATTTTAGTAATATTACTCATACGTTACCAGATCTGTCGATATTACTGCTTGGCGATCACGTCACAACCGTCCCTGACACATATTTGTTTCACAAGATTAAGTTTTTGCGGTAAATTATACCTACGGGAATTTTGGCAATGGGCAATATTTGAGAGGAGGAATTGGTCGTTAAAGGCTATATTAATAATATTTGAGAGGAGGAATTGGTCGTTAAAGGCTATATTAATAATATTTGAGAGGAAGAATTGGTCGTTAAAGGCTATATTAATAATAATATTTGAGAGGAGGAATTGGTCGTTAAAGGCTATATTAATAATATTTGAGAGGAAGAATTGGTCGTTAAAGGCTATATTAATAATAATATTTGAGAGGAGGAATTGGTCGTTAAAGGCTATATTAATAATATTTGAGAGGAGGAATTGGTCGTTAAGGGCTATACGAGTATTAATAACTAGCTTCTGGCCGTGTCTTCTTTGCTTGAAGTTTCTTGTTCCCCCGTACCGTTTTTACGTCATTTCGCTTAGAGTTCTTACTGACTTTTTCTTTTTGCTCGGCTCCTTGGAGGCCTAGCGCGAGTAATTTATAGCCTTCTTCAAGAATTGGGCTATCAGATGCAAAAATAATCTTATAAATCCGATGGTAGTTCTAGAGATTAGTGCGTCAGCTTTATTAGTAGTGTAGATTCACGTTGATGTGATTTTAAGTCTATTAAAATGCTGTTGAAAGAGCACAACATGTTGCTAAACGACGGTTATTGAGTGTCCTAGTAAAATACCAAGGAAGATAGTGAACAATGAAGTTTAGGAAAAGGGGAGACCTTTCTTGGGGGTTCTTTAACCAAGGGGTAGCGTGTTACCCAGTAACTAGGACGTGTAGGTCAGATAGGCAATCGCTCTATGTAAAATACTGGTATTTAGCTGCATCCAGTAAGACGGGAAGCCGACCCCAACATAGTTGGGGGAAGGCTCGCTAGGCAGATATTGTTACGAGTCTTATCACTACATAGTATAAAACAAAGTCACTTCCCTGTCTGTCTGTCCCTATATATGCTTAGATCTTTAAAACTACGCAACGGATTTTAATGCGTTTTTTTTAATAGATAGAGTGATTCAAGAGGAAGGTTTATATGTATAATACATGCATAATATAGTAGAGAAACACTGATGATTTTAGCGGTTTCTAATGTAATGTCGTAAATAAACACATTTTTTTGCGCTTACATTGTAAACGCTGGTTGAACCCGTCGAGATAGATCAAAATAATGTACTACAGTATTGTGCACCTTAAAAAGATCTACAAAAAAGTCCGCAATGGTATATGTCTATCTCTTAGGGATAACCCACAATAACCATTTTTTATCCTATACTTTTTACGAGAAATAATGGCTCTAAAATTATCAGTGTTGCACCCGTGCGGAGCCGGGGCGGGTCGCTAGTGACTAATAATTGTGGAGAGATGAAAATTCTGTGTGATGCGAACTTCATACATTTTTTCAAATTAACACACGTAACGTGGTTTACGCAAAATACCTTCTATAAACAAAATAAATGTTTTGTAAATATCTCCTACGAATTTCAACGCAAGCCATAACCTTATGAACGGAAATTCGTTTTTAAATAATCCCAAATGCTCCCAGGAAATGATTAGCAAAACATTTTCTTTCATCGGAAGCCAACAAGGAAAACTTCGTGTTTACAAAAGGGAATTGTACCTATGTATTTATATATATTATGTAGGTACATTAAAACATGTTTAGGAGATTAAATATTATGTATAACATAAATAAACGCTCATTACAAGCAAACCTTTGCCAAGGAAAAGATAAATATTTATGAAATCTTAATCCTAATAATTAATGACTGCTGAATTGTGAGCCACCTCAGCTGCCTTCTGCAACAACAGCCTATTGCCTGCCTACCTACCAGTATGAGATAACAGTGAACCTAAATAATGTGGGTGATTTAGCTATGGTCTGTTCCAAAAGTACCTAGAAAATGTAAGCAAACCCTGTCCAGGTTAAATTATTACGCAATAACTCACACCTAACGTACCTACATTATTCTATTTAGAAGGTGTCAACTTCATATCTCACCACATTGTTTGAATAAGATAAAAAAATTGTAATCGAAAAATCATCAACGAAAATCAAGGTAATAAAATTAACCTCAACGGTCAAATAAAAAACCTATCAGGTGATTTTGAAATTACAATTTCAGGTTTAAGTGAGGTAGGTAGGTTGGTGTAGGCTTAAGTTGTAAGAATCAAATCAAAGCAGTCAATCTTTTAAGTGGCAGTACAAATTGGAATGCACAGGTACGTTTCCAGCCGTGCGATTCTGTAACCATCTCACCGTGAAAGCTTGGGTGAAGTGAGCGTTGAGTGAGCTGTCATTCGCTAGGGATTAACACTATTAAGTGCTCACTTCACTTATGATTTCACGGTGAGATTTTTACAGAATCGTCCGTCTGATCCATGTTTACGTTTTCATTAGATACTTTTGGAACAGACTATATGTTTCGAGAGCAGTAGTGGCCCAGTGGTAACGGCCGCTACTTACGAGTTGTAGGTCGCAGGTTTGAACCCGGACAGACGCTTTACTTTGTGTAAATGATTTCATCACCACTGCTCTCAATACGGTGAAGGAAAACATCGTGAGGAAACTGACATGTTCTAGAACCGAAAATTCGAAGACATGTGATATCTACCAACACGCACCGGGCTCCGTGTGGAGGCTTACGATCCATTCCCTCTCACAGAGAGGAGGCGTGTTTCCCAGCAGTGGGAACTTTATACGCTGATTACGTTATATGTTTCAACGCATAGAAAACCCACGATGACATCTATTTAAATCTTAACTTTTAGTTGACATTGGCGTCGATTCCCTTCTTCACAAACTAAATTTAAGTTCAGTGCATATTTTCCTTTCTATTTCATTTAAAAAAGGATAGAAGATAAATATTAGTTTAGTCCTGTCAAATTAGTCGGCGCCTGAAGTGAATTGACGTATTTTTAGTAGCCAATTTTTTAATCACGTCTAAACATGTCTTTGGAGTATCTTATTTGACAGGACTAAACTAATATTTATCTTCTATCCTTTTCTAAATGAAATAGAAAGAAAAAGATGCACTGAACTTAAATAAAGTTTAGTTTGTGAACATGAGAATCGGTGCCATTTACGAGTTTTGCAGGAAGATGGAACTGTTTTTTTTTTTTTCAACTATACGAAGAAATCTATCTCTAAAATATAAAGAGAACCAAAATGATAATAAATAATTATAGTTTTAAAGTAGTTAAATTGTTGACAGGTACATTTTAGTGGGAGACTGAATTTCATTACGTTAGTTATAAACTGCATTGAATTTACAAAGCAATGTCCTAATGGGTAAGGCCCTTTGGACAAACACGTTTTTCTTGCCTTGAAAACATACGGTTGACACGGACGTCAGTGTTGTATGGAACACTATGGAAGCTTGTTAACAGACACGTTTTATCAACGATGCGGTTTATACGCCGTACCGTAAAGAAACCGTGCCGTGTACAAAGGGCCTAACAGTAATTTTGTCCATCACAGCAGATTTTCCTTTAATATGTACTGAAATCGATACAATTGAATATGAAACTATGTAAGTAAATGATTTTGTCCATCATTTTATAACATAATAATTATGTATACATGGCGAAACTGCACAGACAGGTTACTTGAAAACCCAGTGAGACCGTAAAGTACTTTTCACAAAGTCAAAGATAGAGACTGAACTGCGTTCTCAGAAGAGCTGCGCCTCTGACGTCACCGAAAAGCCGTATAGCGTCTTAACATCCTCGCATTAACTCAACAACAAATCCATAAAATCCCTTTCATTCTAAAGAAATATAACAGACATAACACCACTGATATTTCATCCCATGACAGCAATTTCATAAACAAACGTAACCACTCCCGTTTTTGAGAACATCACCCACAAAGCATACATACGTAATCGAAGCACTCAACATACGTTCACGCATTAACACTTGGAAGCAAGCCAGAAAGGCCAGTAATTAAAAAGGGTAAGGGCATTCACCTTTCCTACTGAAAAACAATTACAGCAAATAATTATGTCATACAAAAATTGATCAAAGAAACACGTTACGTTTATGACAAATCGTTTCCGAGATTAAACGTAATTATGTGACATAAATATCTTTTCCATTTGATATAAAATTACGTAAAGAAACCGAAGGAATTGATCTAATTTTAGAGATTACATAAATATTGTCGGACTAGTGCGTGGGTCTGTCAATCTCAAAAATGAAATACTGATAGTCAGATCGTAGGTTGGAGGCCATTTGTTAGTAACGGTTCCCAGTAAAATTAAAAAATCGGCGTAACTGACTCGTCTCGTCTATGAAATATTCAACTCTAGCCTGCTTCCTGTACCAAAAAATCTATGAGATAATTCTGATTAGGACAGAACGTATCTAGGTACCTATACCTAAAATTCATGCCTGGGTGAATATTTCACTTCGTGCATATTACACGGCAGACGATAAAGAATATATGAAACGCTGAAAGAATTTGAACCTAACGTTGTTTTTGTATAGTTAAATTGGTGTTCTATTAGGCACAACCATTAGAACATCTATTTTTTTATTAGAAATACACTAAATTTAAAACAAAGTATCTAAAATCTAATTACCATCTGTGTCCCTTTTACCAGATTTTAGTAAATTGGCACATCCTGTTAAAAACTCTGTTTGAAGAACGACATTTTTATTACTTATAAGGATAACAGGATAGTTAATCTATTCAGACAGACGATTTATTTTTTAGGAAGAACATATTTAAGCGGTGTCATACAACTTTGAAAAATGTCCCTACACTTTTCCATAATTACCATTCGACGGTATGTTCGATCCGATATTTTAATATTTACGCATCTCTGAGCACCGTGCTTCGCACAAAATATTCGACGACAGTCAACGCTCGCTCACCGAACCAAACACACGCGTGAAAGAGTGATTTTAGCTATGTAAATTAAAGTTCTCCTGTCCGAAAAGTGACGTGGTTCACAATATTTCTGCATACCGTTCGTCTTATGAAAGGTAGTTATATTTCATTTTATCAAATAATAATTTGCCAGATGTATTCGGTATAAGTCTCTTTTTCCGCTGATAAACTTAACAATGTTGTACCTGTTCCAAATAACGGTAATTTATCGAAAATATTTATGAATCTAATTACCATTCTTCTAATTACCATCGATTACCGTTCTTCTTGAGTCGAATGGTAATGAGAAGAAACGAACGGTAATTATTATAGTCAGTGATTCAATCTCCAAGAAGAAGCACATCCTCCAAGAAGAAGCACAAGAGAAGAAATACTAGAAAGGGCAAAAATAGCACGCAGAAAAAGATATGAAAATATTAAATCAGACCCTGTCCTTTGTGCTTTACAAAAAGAAAAAGAAAACCAAAGATAGGTACCTAAAAAGAAAGGAAGAAAAAAAAATTCTGTCAATAAGCGATATGACCCCAAGAGCCACAGCACACACAAAAAAAAAAAAAACCACAGCAAAGAAAAAAATGGAGGGAAAACATCAATAAATTTTACAAAAAAAAACTTTTAAGCAATCGTGGTGTTGAATTGGTAGGAAAGTATACAGAAGTAAGTAAGTATTTATAAGTAATACACAGCACAGAATGTTGACAACAAAGAAAATGACAGCCCTCATATTGAAAGACCAGCAGTGATTATCCACTCTAATATTTTGGTAAATCCAGCTAGTAAATGCAACACTGAAGTAACTAGACTTTCTGATATTATGCCGGATAATAAACTTCATTTATATCCCAATGTAACATAAATGAAATGAAATGGTACGAACATACAATATTTCTAGTACTACTGCCAATTTTTCTGACCAATTTGAAGATTTTGTTCAATCTAGCCGAAGTGTGTTAAAAGAACTTGAACCAAATAATGTTGAAGATGATTGTGGGTCCCTGACATCGTTTGCTAGATCTAGTGGAAGCTCATACAAAGAACAGCCTATAATTGAAAATACTTCTGAAGCTAACTCCACACTTGAAGCGCCGCCGATCAATCAACCACTTACAGTGTCACACGAGAGGCTACAAGCCAGAGCACACAGAATTTTACAGAATGATAAAGATAGTAGCAAGGATAATAGTTCTGAAGACAGCTTTGTACTCCATAGACCGACTGAAGATTTGCGAAAGCGACTCTTAAGCGACAGCAGTTCGGATAGTGACATGGAAATTTTTCCAAAAAAAAAAAAATTATAAATAACAATTTCCCAATACGTACAGACGCCAGCACATCCAACGACCTACTACAATCTGTCAACTTTAAAATATTTTCAAATTTATCGCTAAAGCATTAGGTTCAAGGCTGATTGGGAAAATTTGACAGTTTCGGGTAGCTTGATGTGCTGGCGTCTGTACATATCTATTACTTGTTATTATTATTTTTCATATTAATTATTTTATGTTTGTATGTTAATTATTTAGTTAGTACGAAGTAAATAAGCTACGGAGCAGCCAGATATGATTGATTTTTTAAAGTTTCAGAATAATTATAGCTG
Organism: Eremobia ochroleuca; assembly: GCA_949629135.1. Taxonomy (NCBI): domain Eukaryota; kingdom Metazoa; phylum Arthropoda; class Insecta; order Lepidoptera; family Noctuidae; genus Eremobia; species Eremobia ochroleuca. The sequence goes on along the minus strand of OX451395.1, from coordinate 1,812,429 downwards.
CTATGCTATTCTGTCAATGTAAATTGATTATTTATATTAAATTATAGATTACCATAATTATTATTTTGAAATCCATATCAAGCTACAGTATCAAAGATTATTTTACAGCTTCTGTATGATTATGTTTTGTTTCTGTATTATTTTATAGTTTTATTATTATGTTCCTATTTTGAAGTTACTTTATAGGTTTGTGTTATTGCAATTAAAGGCTGATTTATCAAACTGTTGTTGTATTGTTAGTTACCATTTTTTCTACATCATTACCATAAACAGATCCGTTTGTGTTAAATCTCATTACCGTTCCCTAAAAAAAAACAAACGTCAATATCTTAAAAACTAAAAGTCTGATTACTGTCCCTTTATTATATTTCACTTATTATCAATAAACACATTCAAAAAAACGTATAATGAACATCATTAGGCACATTTATTTTATTTTCTCCAAAATATCATAATATGCACGAAATGAAATATTCACCCGCCTGATTAATCTCAAAATTCTACCATTTTGATCTGTAATTGACGAGGCGAACTATACATTACACGACGAAGAATTTGGACCAGCACCCTCACTGTGTAACATACTGTAAATCGCATTCTGAACCATTTTGAAGAATATTACTAATCCATTGCTTCATATGTTCGAAAATTTTGTCTGCTCAACAACTTAAATACCGCAATGAATGTTGTTGAACTGTCAAAATGAAACACCTTCCTACTGTTAGTGTGTTACATAATCACCCCACAGTTTTGTTTCTTATGAAATAATCATTTCTTCAAACCTAAAAAAGAAAGAAGATACCTATGTATATAAAAAAAGTAGTAAAGATCGAGATTACATGACATCAGAGAAACGTTGCAACCATTCGCAATGCGTGCATCAAGCTACATCCGCGGTCGAGTAAACAAAAAGTGTAATGCGAACAGCCAACGTTGTCTTAGCGTTTCCATCGTAAACACTTGGATTTCGTAAGTAGACTATTTTTAATGTTTGGATATCGTCTGCATCACAGATATGGGTTAGAGATAAAAATTTATCCGGCGATAAAAATTATTTTGCCCATGCCATGTATTGGTTTTAGTGAAAATAAACCTAACTAGGTCATACAGCTGGAGCAACTTCATAGATTTGACGTAGAACCATTTTAATGGAAGTAGTTAAGTAATTCTCAGGTTTTAATGAAAACCTGGGAGTTAATCATTCACCATCATCATCATTTCAGCCGATAAACGTCCACTGCTAGATATTGACAAGCACCGCCACTTCGACCGGCTCTCTGCTTTTCGCTTTCAGCGGATTACTGCGGCCTTCACCAGGTCATCGGTCCACCGTGTGGAAGCCTTTCCAACACTAAGTCTTCCGGTACACGGTCGCCACTCCAGAACCTTTTGGCCCCATCGGCCATCTGTTCTGCGAGCAATATGCCCTGCCCACTGCCACCTAGCTGAGACTTACTTTACTATTTTTCATCTCAACAACCTCCAGATTTGGCAAAAACGGTTAAACTCGGATAGATATGTGTTGTGTGTGATAATGAGCAATATTCGATAAAAAACAAAATTAATACGAGTACTAAAAATATGTAGGTAATACAGTCTGGAAGAGTAAAAAATCTATCACGTTATTTTGTTGGTTTTGTTCTTTAACAGGAGTAAAAGTATTAGAAAAAAAGTAGTTATTTGTTTTCACACCTTACTTTTTCTTCTTATTACAAACTCACACTAAATTTACACGATTATATTTTATTAATCAGCCTTAACCTTTTTAAGAATTTCATTATCATCAACCGCTGTTAAATCCTGCTGTAATTTAACGAGTTTATCCTTAAAAGTCGAATCTATATTTTGCACCTCATTGTCAGTCAACATCTTTCTGATCAAGTCCTTCATATGCTTTGCATCTCCTTCTTTCTCGAGTTTCTCTGATTTCATTTTCTCTACTGTCTCAGTTTTTACAGAAGTCTCCCCTTTCTTAACTTTATCCTTTCTGGGTATATCAATAACTGTAGCATTGTTCTCTTTGATATAATCTTTAATATCTTGCATGAAAGTATTGTTATTATATACGCAGACTCTGACGTCTTCAACCAGGGTAAAGGCTTCATCTTCAATGTTTCTAATAACTTCTATGAGGCAGGCTTCGTGCATCGCTCCATGAGCCATGAGTTTTGTTAGGCTTACTACTCCGTCGATTAGTTTTGAAGTCACGTCCATCATTGCAGATTTTATTATTGGTGACTGGAACAAAATAATCTTTATTAGAAAGGCGCCTAGAATTATTTCTATTTTCTAGTAAATTTTGACGTTCATAAGTGCTTTTTAATGCATCAATGATTTGACTTTGACTTTGTTTTAAATCGTATTAATTTTTCCTAAGGGCCCAATCTCACTAGGACAGTAGTGGTATCGCAACTATGGTTGCACAGTCAATAAATATTTGGTTGCGCAACCGATCGGACGTCTGGTGAGATACCCACCATAAAGCTGTGTATATTTTCCTGGCAGCGCGCCACCATGGTATCTCAATGAGATATAAGGTTAAGAGGGACACCTAAGGAAATCGCTATAGAAGACCCCGAGAAAAGATAAAGATTTAATGACAACATGTGAGAAATTGTTACCTTAATTGAACTTACTAATAATAAGTTTGCAAAATTATTTTTGCAAACTTATTATTATTATTATTATTATTATTTGATTTTATTCATAACTTTACACTGCGATTATTGGTAAGGGGAAAGTATAAATAGCCCAGCATTTCAAACACGTGCAATTTTCGACCCAAACTTGCTAAATTCTGTCTAAAATGATCTAGAGCCTAAACATTCAAGTTTTTGTTTGATATTGAAGCATCAAAACAAACACTCTCTCGTTCCACTCCTACAGATTCCACGAAATCCTACCTCGTACGCTTAAAATTTCCAGCATTTATTTTTCTAACGAAAATGTATCAAGTAAAACTATAAAATTATATCAGAATTCAGGCACTGAAAGCTTCATAGCTGAAATATTCTCGTAAAACATTCTACCGTCGCGTTTTACTGAATATTATTTTCTCTGCGACCGGAAATGAATCATTTTCCGTGAAGTTTATGAATTTTTAGCAGTTCCGAACCGAAAGTGTTACGGTAGGTAATTGATATGGCAATATCCGTTTCCTGGTTGTGTTTATGAACTATTAAACGGTGGGTTGAATGTACTGATTTTCAGCGCATAATTTCAAAAAACGTCATTCACAAACGTAATACCTCATTTTACGTACAAGAGACATTGAGTGATAAATTAATATTATTATGTAAAACTACGGACTATGAACTGGGCAATCACGCTTCAATAATAATATAATTATCCAAAGTAATATAAGTTGCCAAAAAACTGTATCAAGGTTGTAGTGCCAAACTGCTAAACAAAGATGCCAATTTTAAATTTAAATTGCTAAGATTTTGACTTGTCAGTAATGGATGACATGTAGATTTATTTGGAAAAATGTAGATAGCATTATTTTTAGACTAGTATCAGTCTAAAAATAAGAGCAGTGGTGGGGCCAATAGTAACGGCCGCGACTTACGAGTTATGGGTCGTAGGTTCGAGCCCAGACAGGCGCTTTACTTTATGTCAATTATTTCATTTACCACTGCTCTCAAAACGGTGAAGGACATCGTGAGGAAACCGGCATGTCTTGAGACCAAAAATTCGAAAATATTTGACATCTACTAACCCGCACTGGGCCTGCGTGGTGGATTATGGCCCACTCCCCCTCACCGAGAGGAGGCCTGTGTCCCAGCAGTGGGAACATTATAGACTGATTATATGCTAATATTATATACTGCTGCTCTATATAAATAAAAGGAAAATAAATCGTCATATTTGTGATTTTATCTTTGAAATCTTTGAGAGATTTTAACAATAATAATAATAAATATAATAAATATAAAGTTTATTTCTCTCATAAAGGTACATAATTTGTTACAGTAGTGCGTAAATACAATTTTGCCTAATGCGAACCTTTGTGAGAGCTGGAGTCTGAACTAGGTTCGGGACCTGTATGACAGATCTCCAGGCATCCACCCATTTAAACATGACATCAATGTAAAGGTTAATCATCACCATCATCGTCACGAGCCTAAACATTGCACGCTTGCCCTCAAAACCCATAAAAATCAGGCCAAGGTCTACCCACCGCTGCACCGTCCCAAACCCAACTAATTAAACACACATAAACCGCCACAGCACGCATCACTGGAACCCCACACTTCGTCTAAGTCATTATACCACCCACCTTGGAGATGACGCACTTAATGACCTTCTTCAAAGTATCGTGGTCGTGCCCACAGACCTTCAGGAGACCGTAAACCTCGTTCTTTTGCTCGTATATCTGGAAATTTAATTTAGTCTAATGCACCTGAAATCGCCTTTGATGTTAAATGGAATTGGCGTTGGCTATTGATCTGTGTTCTTAGTGATGAACTCATTTGGGTTTTTTTGCGATTGATGGCTAGTAAATACTAATAGATGTTTTTTTTTTTTTTTTGAAGTGGGTACGTTTTCCTGCTTGTGATTATGTTCCACTTTGTGTATTAAAAAGATTGACGATTTCTGAGAATGATTAGAGAATATTGCCAGATTTTTTCCGTATGATCAATGCCGATGAATGTTCCAGCCAGTCTCCCGGATAATTTGGAATCCCTTTTCGCAGCTATTTCTATAGCTTCTAACAAGATTAGCATATTGCCTGAAAGCTATCAACAGCCGTCAACTCCTGACGCCAGAGAACTAGCAGACAGCTCGCTGATGTTATTCCTAAATTCCCAGAAATACTGTCCAGATTCCAATGCAAATTATTTGCGTGTAACACTGGGCGTTCGTGAACGCCATCCATCAATGTTGTTTATGAATGAATAAGAAATATTTTGTTTGCAATAAAAGCAATTCTTGATACGCAAATGCTAGCTTTTACAAAAAAATAAACAAAGGAAACACCACATTCCTGACCGTGTGAGCTGAATTTTCCAAAATCATTTAGATATTCAGATAATTGGATATAAGCCAATTGGATTCCAGACAGGACGGCCGAATTGATTTTGATGTTCTAGCACTGCGCTAACAGAATGTTAGTACTATCTTTTATTTTGATTTCAAAGTTTGGATGGATGGTCTTTCATGTTTTAATCATCACAGAATAAAGAAAATAAGATGTGGCTCATTGTTTTGATACCACACAGTTAGTAAAAACTTTCGTTCCGTGAAAGATTAGAAGATGGGTTGGCTTATAACAGTTCAGGCAGTTATAGGGACTAAACCTAGAAGGTCTCCATCTTTAAAGATACATCTTTTTTAAAGATAAAATCGTCCAGTCTGTTGTCATTAGAAAACCAGACTTGCATAGCAATTCACAACCATTCGACAGGTTGTCGAATAGAATATGACATATTTTTAATTACTAATTTGCCTTGCCCCCGACAGCAAATAGCTGTCGGAAGAACGGCGGTCGTTGATTTAAACTAACCAAATTTTCGTGTTTTGGATTTGTGAACTGCCTTTAGAGGACTCTTTTGATGGGACGAATGCGTGCACTGACTACACAGGTCCACTCAGTGTGGTTCTTTCCTCAAAATACCACTTCAGACACCAATCTACATGGTCCTCAAAGATCAAAGATTATATATACACATTGACATTGATGAATTTTATATAAACAATGACATGGATATTTACTTTGTAAAGTATCTTATTTTTTATTATTATTACTGTGAGTGTGAAGACTATGTGGGTCATTTCTTTTTTTCGGTTTTCCTTCTTAGTTAGTTTTAATCATGATCTGGCAGTTTGAGTCATTTATGCGGCCTACCCAAATGTCCTTTCATTGGTATTGTTCGTCGAATCGTAAGGCTCCTCAAGTTCTGAGTTGAGCTGCACGATTTTTGACAAATGCGTGCACTGATTGGACAGGTCCGCTCAATCTGTGTGGTTCTTTACTCAAAAGACCATTTCAGACACCAATCTACATGGTCTTCACATGATCTGACCAAGATTATGTCTGGACTTTAGAAGAGACTGTGACCTCTGAGTTTGTTTCGGCCTTTCTTCTCAGAGTAGTCAGATAGGAAACGCCGACCTCATCTAGTTTAAAAAATATGATTGACATGTAAAAGTGTTTGTACAAACCTACTTACAGAAAATAAATCATTTATCATTTACTATCCTGTGGTATTTCAAAACCACTGACGACTTTCTTTTTCAAGAACAACAATGTCAACAAAACGAAAGTGGACCTTAAGTAATATTATAGTCTCACCGGCTTAATCCCCAACCGGATCATGTCCTTAAGAGCTAGAACGCTGTGCACCGCCTGCGCAGGATCGTGGCCAATGAGCGCGTAGCCACACACCACCATCTGATGAAGAGCCTTCTCTGCTAACCCTGAGGTCTCATTCTGTTTTTGTTGTAGGCAGACTTCCAGCTAGTTGGAGAATGATGAAACATCTTAGCAATTTTAAAATACTGATGAAAGAGTTTTTGTTGGTGCGTCAATATTTTTCGCAAGAACAATTTTTTGTTTCTTCTACCTACATTTTGTTACATACACACATATTTCACTCATTAAAGGTAAGTACTTATCAGATGCACCCAAATCGTATAAAAATGTACTAACTACATAAAAGGCATCAACAAAGTCGACCAAATTGTATAACACCTACAAGACACGTTTTTTGGTTTTATTATCAGAATGTATAATGGATTTAATTTTATCTATACAAATACTTATATCTATCAAAAGAACTCTGCAAAATTTGGGCTAACCTCTTTTTCTCCATGACTCTTGATGACGTCTATCATTTCCTGAAGCTCACCCAGTCTGTCCTGAATATGCAACGTCCCGTTCTTAAGTAATAGCTTAATCTTCATCAGCACCATATCCACGGACCTGGACGATCATTTAATTCTAATAAACAATGTTGCTGACTGCCAAAAGTACCCGGTTAAGAAGACTCTGGTAATATGCTTTGTGCCATTTCATTAGAGCTGGATATAGGACCCTGGAGATAATGGCAGGACAGTGTGGTAGAATGCTGTTGTCCACTCCAAAGGAGTTGGAGAAAACAACTTCACTTTCCCAAGGGCATGCCAGCACAAGAAATGTATTCAAAGCCAATCTAGAATTTTCTTTCAATGAGATATTTTTCTATTACCCATCACACAGTGGTTTTAAAGTCAGGGGAAGTCCGTTCTGTTCATCTTAATGGCCACCTGAAAGTTATGGGTCTACCTTTTATAGCAGAACTTTTTACGTCATAATATTGTTTTGCATAACAACGGATAGCATAAACTTCATTTCGCAGAAAATCATTTCGCATACACTCAGTTGTCATACATTCAAAACTCATAATTTTGTTAGTCAGAATCATCTTTAGGCATAATGTTTATATCCATAATAATTAAAAAGCAGAACCATCATATCGCAGAAAATTCACAGTCAGAATCGTCTTTTGGCATACATTTTATATCGATAGTCATTAAAAGGCAGTTTTTAGTTCCTTGTAAGAAGCATCCAAACATGCAAACAAGAATACACCATGATATTACTACTAATATCAAAACGCTAACCTAAATGCTAATTACAAAAATATTGTCGGCTTGGATGCATGTAGCATGCAAACAGGCATACAACATGCAAGCAGGCATGCAACATGCAGCATGCATGTAGCATGCAAGCAGGCATGCAACATGCAGCAAGCATTGTTTCTGTCACGGCTCCGGCGCTGCGGGGTTTGGGCGGCGCCACGCGAGCTTATCGTCACAGATGGTTTTAACGCTCACCACCTGCTCCTCAGCTCGCGGGCCGCCCTACCCCTCCGCGCCTACGCGGGTTTAAATTACACTCTAGGGGTACGGCAGACAAGACTGCGTAAAGTCGGTTTCGCAGCGATTCGTTTCTGTCACAAAATTTTGCAGCACAACGTATTGACTTTTTATGACACAAATTTAATTTAATATTGAAAATGCTACCAATACATGCTATATTTAGAACATTCTATGTCACTTTTGCAGACCATTCGATTTTAAATACATTGCACGTAGGTTATCTAACCATTCGACAGCATAAATTTACTTTATTTAAATTATCAGTTTTATTCCATATATTATAAGTTTTTGATGTTTTGAACACTAATTTTTACAAGAAGATACATCTATTTTAATTTTTGATGTTCAAATATGCACCCATACCAAATAATCGTATCTCTAAATAAATATTATGCTAAACAAAATGATGCATAATATTAATTATGGCAAAGGTAATTATGCGAAACAAAATTCTGCCAAGATAAAAGTATGCCATTGTAAATTCGGACACGTAAATATTCTGCCAAACAAAAGTTATGCTAAATAATTTTTATGCCTTTAAAATATTCGATTAAATAAGATTATGCCATGTGAGTTATGCCAAATAAAAATCGGAGTATCAAGATTCTGCCAAATAGAAGGAACCCGAAAGTTATTTTATTCCACACGTAGTCATCGAAATCTATTAAACGTACCTAGTTTATACCATGCTAGAGAGACTTACTTCTGCAGATCAACCTGGAACTTCCTCTCGAGGCTCTGCAGCAGGTCATCGCTCAATTTCTGCGTTATTTCATCCTCTATGACCTTGTCCACTTCTTCTTTGCCGATTTCTTTAGCTTCTGTTAACTTTTTGAGAAGTATTTTATCAACGAACTAGGTATTTGAGTTACAATCAGCACGGTTTTCAGGCAAAAGTATTGCTAATGGTAATATATTTTTGTGACGTTTTCTTGTGTCCAAAGTTGTTAAACTTTATACAGCCTACTTGCCCTATAAATAGCCTTAAATCAAACTATATAAAGACTGCTGTACAGACGCCAGCACATCAAGCTATCCGAAGCTGTCAAATTTTCCCAATCAACTTTGAACCTAATGCTTTTGAGCGATATACTTGAAAATCGATTAAAGAAATTTGACAGATTGTAGTAGCATGATGTACTGTACCAATGAAGGTTCGACCTCAATCCAGAAAGTTGTTTTAAAAGGAAATGGTTTTTTTTTATGGCAAAATTAGCCAGCTCTGGACCTCGATCTCGTCTGGTGGAAAGCGATGGATGAGGTCTATAATAGAACGAGCGAGCCCAGAAGATGCCTATTTACTCTTACCTTGAAGACTGGTACGAAAATAAATGACGAAACCAGTAACTTACCTCTCTTAAAAAGTATCAAAAATAAAACTTACCAGAAGTCCGGAAAAGCTAATATAAATTAAAGCCACGACCATGAGTCCCTTCATAGTGGAATAGCCGAACAGTCTGCAAAAAAAACTATTCCAGAAATATTTCGAACACAAATAAATTTTACGTTCGAATATAATACAGTTTACGATGATAAGTCGTAAAACTTTATCGATATCGAAGTGTGAATAAGCTATTTCTTATAAGTAAACATAGATTTTGATGCATTTATTTTGCAATTTCTTTTTGGAATACATAAATACTTTGGATATTTTTATTTGCACGCTTGAGTTTTGTGCAGTTTTTAGTGTTAAAAAATGTAATGAAAAATAAATTTATATGTAATTTTTTTTTTATTCGTATAGAGGTTTTCCCAAAGTCAAAGCATTTGTTGCAATTAAATAATTATTTACAGGTACTTTTGAATTGTCAAAAGTCGGTCAGAAATTTGGAAATATTTGCCCATCGCAAAACGTAGATGGACGTTTATGGAGAAAAACGGACAAGAGATCCCTATCAAAACGATTTGAAATCAAGATATTACCAAATTCTGGGTATTCAAATGTAGGTACTGCACAAACACGAAACACCTCATTATAATATGCCGTGCTTTATAATCATAGGAAAAGACATAAAAAATAACACAATAATTTAATAACAACAAAAAATACAATTCAGAATGGCTGCGATGTTCTTGGGTCCACTTACGGCCTGTGTTCACGCGCCTTGTGTTTGGAACATTGGCAGCGAAGATTTATATCCTGGAAATATTAAAAATATTGCAGATTTATATAATAACACATAACTTATTATCCCCTAAGAGGAAGGCAGAGGTGTAGGTATAGCACATCTAACGGTTGGGACAAACTGGATGCGGAAGGCGGAGGCCTATGTTCAGCCACGGACTGCGTTAGGCTAAGTTGAATGATTTATACATACCTCTACCAGTTTGTCCCTAATTGGATAGTGAATTAATACCTACTCTATACAAATAACTAAAATTGAAGTGTCTGTTTGTAATGTCAAAATAACAGCTTGAAAGTCTATACAGTACTTATAACATTATTTTTAAAGTTTTGTCTGTCTGTTTGTTCCGGCTAATCTCCGAAATGACTTGGCCGATTTTGACAGAACTTTCACTTGCAGATAACTGATGTTGTAAGAAGTAACTTAGGCTTTTACTTTTACTTTAAAAAATGAATTAGGGTTCCGCGCAAAAAAAAAACGCCATGAAATCCAATTTGTTCTCCGACAGGCACGCGAATGAAGTCTGGAAAAGTACTACCAACATGCCAGCAACATTGCCATGTACAGACGCCAGCACATCAAGCTACCCAACACTGTCACATTTTCCCAATCAACTTTGAACCTAATGATTGAGCGATAAAGTTGAAAATCTATTAAAGAAATTTGACAGATCTTATTAGCTTGATGCGCTGCCGTCTGTGCTATAAAGGGTATGGGTTCTGAAGTAGCTACTGGCATATGAGACATTTCAGTTTCGCCTCTGGGATTGCAACGAAGGCGGTGACTACATCAGGCGGGCACTGCGGCCAGTCAGCTTGTGTGCGATCGAATTCAAAACTAATGCTTTTTGTATTTGCCTGAATAACTTACATCACAACTAACGGAACGACACAAGTCGCGGTTGTCCAAAGATCCCAACAACCGATAGAACTGTGGACAACATTTTAGTTTCATTAGAAGGAGAAAGAAAAGGGAAGGCTCATGAAAGTGTATGAAAACATATTATATTCTTCCATGTTATTTAAATGCGAGTTTTCTAGAGAGGTTAGAGTAACCTCAATTTGGTCCAGTAATTTGTCAGTCTTTAGTGGACGTATTGAATACAGCTCTTTAATGGCTTAAAACTATACTGACCTCGCAATGTGCACAATTTCATTTGTTTTCAGTTGCTTAAGGTGAAAAATAAAGTCCTCCAGGCCGAATTTCTGCCGTGAAGACCAATCTCAGCGGAGACTAGCCATCGGCTCGGGGGATATTATAGTTCACATGTGTGTGCGCAGACATAGGTGCACTCCCTCTTCCCTCACTCTCATTGTCCGGTGGGACGGAAATCCAACACGACCGGAGAGAGATCAGGTGCAGGGCCTACGACTTAACATGCTTTTCGAGGCACTGGAGTATCACATCAACAACTTCAGAACTCCGGGAAGTCTAAGAAATTCCCAAAGGAAAAGCCAATAACGCTTTGCCTAACCTGGGAATCGAACCCAGGACCGCTCGGCCAGCAGTCACGCTTGCGACCACAAGACCAAAGGGGCAGTTGAGGCACCTTCAATGCCGCGAAATTCTAAATTTCTTAAGTTTTATGCAAATTGCATCGCTATTTTGCATTATCTGTTGATAAAAATTAAATATGCAGCCATCATAATGAAATAATTACTTAATAATAGTAATTTAAAAAAATTATATAATTCTCAATATTGTATTTGCTGCAAGTACGTTCGTGAAAAATATGACGATTTGCAGCAAATGTACTCGTCCCTATTTTAGGGATCGTATAGTAGGGCAATAAAGATCATTCTGTCATTTTTGGAGACTGAATTTGAGACGATGTATGAAGCATGTTCATTAGACATACCTGCAATTTGCCTTCGTACAGCGAGTTTAATACGAAACTTAGACTTTTACCACAAGTCTCTGCAAATGCATGTCCTACACTGCAAAGAAATATATTTCATCATCAACACCGACGTATAGAGACGCAAAACATTATGAGATTCCATCGCAGTACAGAGACGTATACAGTAGATCGAGCATTGATATCCGGGTATGCTTACACATGTTCTAATTCAGAGGTCATGAATAAAAAAAGAGAGCAGTAATCGACACAGAAGCACAAAGTCTCTATAGCCAGATTAAAAAAAAAATGTAGGCTTTCAAGAAGATAAGTCATAGATCAACGTTCAGACTAAAACAACATCATCATAATCAGCAGCAGTTCCCACTGCTGGGACACGGACCTCCTCTCTGTGACCCACTCATAGAGAGTGGGCCATAATCAACCACGCGGGCCCAGTGCGGGTTTGTAGATGTCACATGTCTTCGAATTTTTGGTTCTAGGACATGCCGGTTTCCTCACGATGTTTTTCTTCGCCGTTTTGAGAGTAGTGGTGCTGAAATTATTTACACAAAGTACGACTGACTGGGTAATAAAACATAGGTACTTGTAAAAAATAATTGTAGGTCCGGCAGACTAAAAAATAAAAAAAGTAAAAAAGCGTGACTATTTGCCATAACTATGTTTTTTTAGTCTGCCAGCCCTAGAATTTTCTCGCTGAATACAACATTGTATTGAGTTTCCTTTAAGCTAGGGTTTTTTAAGACTGAGAACTTGGTTCTTGCCAAATTTCTTGTGCTCACAGCACAAGCATAGGAAAAAGTCCGAAAATCGTTAATTTATAGTTTTATCACTATCACATAAAAAAGTCTACGATTATAAACATACATTTGCATTTGGAGAATTGATCGTGACGTATTTCGATGTAGCTATAGGAGGACATTTTGTCAACTACAAAGTTAAGTTTGTTCTTGCAATAAATTCATCCCGACTACGGAACCTTTCAAAGTGGGTGAAGCAACACGCGCTTGGCCGGTTTTTATGAAGACCGTCACTGAGGCCTATATGTGGCGGTCACCGCTATCCTAAGAAACCCAAACTTTAGTCTCATCTAATAAATAATACTTACTGTAAGATCATTTTGTATAAGCCACACAGACAGCACATGGCCGAAGAATTGTCGTCCCATATTGTTAATAGTCTTGATTTAGGAGTACAATCCGACCCACAGTACGTGAATCTTCCCAGGGGTACGTACTGGAATAATAAGGATGTCTACTGTACTAGCTACATTAAACAAATGTACAGATTAATGGGTTTCCCCAGCCTAGTCTTAACAAGGCTACGTATTATCTATCTTACGAGCTTATTATTATTTTATGATTAATTCATTTATTTCAGACATAGTCCATACATTATACAAAAGTTTGTAGCTGCATACCTACATCACATGTTCGGCGCGTGCGGCCATCACCGCGCTCGCCGCTACACTGAATCATGCGCGGCCGGCACCCATATTTATAACCTCTGAGCATTAGGCTCGGCTGCGCCGCTCCTAACCATATTCCAACTACATAATGTTCTTAGTAATAAGCACTGTGATTGGTCAATTTGATTTATCCTTACATGGCTGTCTACATACTACTTGTGACTACTAAGAATGTTACTTAAATAGAGCAAATAAAGGAATGCTTATGCTACATCAAGCTAGTGTTATCATTTCCCCTAACCAAACACTACAGTGGTGACCCCGACAAAGGACATAGCAATATGACCAGCGGAGGACAAGAACTTTCGGGTGTTTCAACCGCGCTTCGTATCCCGCCCATCTGGCGAGATAAGATACGACTATGGTTCGCACAGTTTGAAGCAATCATGTCTCCGCACAAGAAAGGCGATCAAGCCATGTACGAGCTAGTCATCGGTCAACTCGAACGGCAGGATCTCGATGAAATCACCGATATCATTCTCCATCCACCTGAGACGCAGCGATATGAAAAGCTGAAAAATCGCCTACTCCAAGTATATGAAGAATCCGAGCAACGTCAAGTCCAGCGGTTACTGTCCGAAATGGAACTGGGTGACATGAAACCATCGCAACTTCTACGTCGCATGAAGAACCTCGCAGGCGAAAATATATCCGACTCAGCGCTCAGGATTATGTGGACAAATCACTTGCCGCAATCGATTCGTGCAGTGCTTGCCGTCAGTGATAACATCGCTAAGAAATCCGACATCTATGAACTCGCTATGATGGCAGACAAGATTTTGGAACAGACCCAGCCGCAAGCGCTCGTATCCGCCGTCTCCACAAGCTCTCAGGAACCTTCTCGTAATAGCACAACCCTGGAAGATAAAATCGACATACTTATGAGAGAAGTCGCAGAACTAAAAACAAATCAACGCTCGCATCACAGTCGGAAAACATCTCACCGCTACCGTTCAAGATCTCGTTCACGTAGCTCGCCCAATCGACCACGCGTACCCCGCGCGTCCCGCAGCAAGACGCCGCACCGAGCCGACCCATCAGACATCTGCTATTATCATCGGAGATTTGGGAAACAAGCGCAACGATGTACGCGGCCGTGCAGTTTTGATAATTCGCCCACTGTTCCGGAAAACTAAAACCAGCGTTGGATGAGGCGGGACCCGGCGCAAAAGATATATCATACCGCCTATTCATAACAGATCGGAATTCGCGGCTGTCTTTTTTGATCGACACCGGCGCGAATATATCTGTCATACCACGGAAAGCAGGAATGAAAGCTGCGCCAACCGACTTTCGCCTGTACGCTGCGAACAATACCACCATACCCACCTACGGCGAGAAGTCACTTCAACTGGATTTCAACCTACGAAGACCATACAGATGGAATTTCGTCATTGCTGCAGTCAGCAAGCCTATCATCGGCGCTGATTTCTTAAAACATCATCAACTCCTAGTAGATATCGCCGGCCGTTGTCTCATCGACAAAGTAACGAAGCTCACCGTAAAGGCACCAATTTCGTACTCCTCTGAGCCAACAGTACGAAGTATTGACGTCGAACAGCAGTATCACCAGCTGCTCAGCAATTTCCCCGATATCACCAGACCATCGTGCACTAAGGATACGCCCAAACATCATGTTGAACACCATATCGAAACAACAGGACCCCCACTCCACTGCAAAGCCCGACCCTTACCACCACATCGGTACTTAGCAGCAAAGAATGAGTTCGAGATCATGATGCAGCAAGGACTTTGCCGACCAAGCAAGAGTCCATGGTCCAGTCCGCTCCACGTCGTACCTAAGAAAAATGGTGACATTCGTGTTTGTGGCGACTATAGACGATTAAATGCCATCACTACACCAGACAGATACCCAGTGCCACGCCTCAAGGATTTCACGAACCACCTGCATGATAAGAAGATTTTCTCAACCCTAGACCTCAACCGTGCATACATGCAACTGCCAGTTCATGAACCTGATATCGAGAAGACAGCCATAATTACGCCATTCGGATTATTCGAATTTCCCCGAATGTGCCCAGGCTTAAAAAATGCAGGGCAGACATTCCAACGGTTCATACACCGTGTGCTGAGTGGACTGGATTATGTATTTCCATTCATTGATGACGTCATCGTCGCATCAGAAAACGAAGGACAGCACAAACAACACTTACAGGTTGTCTTACGCAGATTAGATGACTATGGAATCACAATCAATCCATCAAAATGTAACTTCGGCAAAGAAAGCGTCAAGTTCCTGGGTTACGAAGTATCAAGCGAGGGAATCAAACCACCGATTGACAAAGCCAAGATCATCGCTGACTACCCAAAACCAGAAACCATTCATGACCTACGTCGATTCCTGGGCATGGTGAATTTCTATCGAGACAGCATTCCAAACGCCGCGCATATTCAAGCACCTCTCAATGCATATCTACACAACTGTAAGAAGCGTGACAAGACCAAGATAGACTGGACTGCGGAAGCAACAGAAGCTTTTGAGTCATGCAAGGCCAGCATTCAAAACGCAGCCTTACTCGCTCACCCATCACCGACCGCAGCTATGTCGCTTATGTGCGACGCATCTAATACGTGCGCAGGAGCAGTTCTACAGCAACGCGTCAATAACAAGTGGATTCCCCTTGGCTATTTCTCGAAGAAACTCTCAGAAACTCAGCAGCGATATAGCACATTCGACAGGGAATTGTTATCCATTTATATGGCCATCAAGCATTTCAGAAATACCTTCGAAGGAAGAGAACTAATAGTCTACACCGACCACAAGCCGCTCACATACGCTATACACAAGCCACCGTCCAACAGCGATACACAACGACGAACACGTCAACTCTTGTTCATCAGTGAGTTCACAACGGACATACGACATGTAAGCGGTGCGAATAACGTAGTTGCCGACGCATTATCACGCATCGAAACTATCGACATTCCTACAATCATCGAATACAACAAATTAGCTCAAGCACAAGAAAATGACTCATCGTTACCTACGCTACTCAAACAAAATAACATACAACTCAAGAAGATCGTCGCTCCCGGAACAAACAAATTGATATGGTGTGAAACGTCAACAGCAAATATACGACCGTACCTGCCAGATGACTATCGTCGCATTGCTTTCAACGCTATTCACGATACCAGTCACCCTGGAATACGAACCACACGGAAAATGATGCAACAACGTTATTTTTGGCCGTCGATGAACAAAGATGTCAGCCAATGGGCAAAATCATGTACTCCGTGTCAACAGTCCAAAGTTCAGCGACACACACACAGCGACAGTGACCACTATCCACCGAGTGAGCGATTTCATCACATTCACGTTGATATCGTCGGGAAGCTACCTACATCTGCAAGTGGACACCAGTACTTACTTACTATCATCGATCGTCAAACACGCTGGCCCGAAGCGATACCAATGCGAGAAATCACAGCTGATACCGTAGCAAGGAAAATATACGAAGCATGGATAGCCCGTTTCGGATGCCCCAGCAAAATCACGACTGATCAGGGACGGCAGTTCGAAAGCCAGTTATTTCACGAGCTCGCAACATTATTGGGCGCAGAGAAGACTCGTACTACTGCCTACCACCCGCAGAGTAACGGGATAGTTGAGCGCTGGCACCGTTCGCTGAAGGTTGCACTTATGACGCGATTATCAAATAATAACAAATGGATGGATGAACTACCAACCGTGTTACTCGGTCTACGGGCAGCTATTCGGACCGACACAAATACGAGTGCCGCACAATTAACGTACGGACAAGCATTACGCCTGCCCGGTGAATTCATTACACCATCGCCACCTACATCTACTGTGAAGATGAATCATTCTTATGTCGAACACCTGCACTACGTAATCGCACAACTTACGCCGACATACCAACCGCATTCCAACACGCGGTCTGTGTTCGTGCACCAAGACTTGAAGACATGCAAATCAGTATTCGTACGCATAGATGCAGTCCGGAAGCCATTGCAGCGCCCATATGAAGGTCCGTATTTGGTCATCGAGAAGCATGAAAAGTACTACAAGCTACAACTACCAGGACGTACTGCCAATGTATCGATCGACCGACTGAAGCCGGCTTACACCATAAACACGGACCATCATAACAGCAGCTACACGAATGACTCGACGCCTCCTACCGCTGAGGACCGCTCCATCCATCTACCGAGAACCAGATCTGGCAGACTCATCAAGATGCCCGTACGCTTCGCTAGGGGGGGAGCACTGTAGCTGCATACCTACATCACATGTTCGGCGCGTGCGGCCATCACCGCGCTCGCCGCTACACTGAATCATGCGCGGCCGGCACCCATATTTATAACCTCTGAGCATTAGGCTCGGCTGCGCCGCTCCTAACCATATTCCAACTACATAATGTTCTTAGTAATAAGCACTGTGATTGGTCAATTTGATTTATCCTTACATGGCTGTCTACATACTACTTGTGACTACTAAGAATGTTACTTAAATAGAGCAAATAAAGGAATGCTTATGCTACATCAAGCTAGTGTTATCATTTCCCCTAACCAAACACTACAAGTTAAAATTAAAATCCAATGAAAACATTACATTACAATAATCAACGGAAGTAAAATAACACAATCAATTATACACCACTTTAAATCCCTGTGATTTAAACTTCAGATTTCTTCTAAAAAAAAAAAAACAATAAGATGAAATAGAGATATTCTATTTCATCTTATTGTTTTTTTTTCTTTTCATTCATTCACTGACAGACAACGCACAGCCTAAACCGTAAAAAACAAAAATGACTAGAAACATGAAATTTTGCGCAAGAGTTTCGTATATAAGGAAAATTCATTCCCTGAAAGGGTTGATAGGTTCTAAATAGGGGTTAAAACTTTGTATGGAAGTTCGTATTTTTTGCTGATGGGAAATCTAATCATGCGCACGACCAGTTGCACAGGCGATCACTATACCGACAAGACAGTCATTGTAGATTTAAGAAACAGTTTTTTTTCAGAGGAACCAGCGTTATGGCTTTACCTCGAATAGTGTCACAGCATGTTGCTGAGAGGCAGGCGGTGGCCGTTTCGCGTGGATGTGACACATAATTATTTCCCCCAACTTGTTCTTGTTGTGTTTATGTGCTTTTTTATTCTTTATGCGGCACGTTTAGTGGAACTATATATATTTTGTTTCTTTCTTCTCTTTCTTTCAACTTACCAATATAATTGTAGAAACACCAAGGAAGAACAGCAATTTGGCTGTGCACTCCACTGGACAGACATGTTCTGAAAATATATTTATAACATAAGTAGCTTTGCCAGAGCCACACCCTCGTGGAGGCCGGGAACTATCCTATGGGAAAGTACTTCCGAGATAAAAAGAATCCTATATTTATTCGTGTGCTGAATTTCATCTCAATCCGTTCAGCTATTAAGGCGTGAAAGGTAACAGACAGAGTTACTTTCGCATTTATAACATCAGTATGGATTTGCGTGTTCCAAATCTCACTACCACTTGACTACCGTAGTACTGTTGCACCTATCTTCACTAAAATATTATGAGGTTGGATCTAGAAAGAATAGTATTTTCTTTTTGAGGACCAAAATAGTTACGATTGACCGTTTAAAGTTACCAGGTACAGCAATGAGCTATCCTTATAAACACTAGCTAGTATGTCGTGGCGATTTTGCTCGAGGAATCGCGCGGAAAGTTTGTATTGGAGCTGTACATAAAACGTATGTCGTTGGAATCGTTACGTTATGCCAATCTTGTCTTATTCCTCACACTTTGTGCATGTTAAAAAATACTCGGAAAAAAGTGCTTTTCGTTTATTGTAGCCTCACTCATGTACACTGTTAGCCTTTATCATAACTTCAGTTTGAAATCACCCACTGCTGGTTATAGGCCTCCTGTCATTTCATAGTTTCCGATTCCACGCGTTCTCGTCCAGATGTTTCCCGCAACTTGGACGAAGTCACACATTTTTTTATCCAACGCTCTTTTGGAAGTCCCAGATTTCTTTGGCCTAACCTTTGCCATCGTTCAGTTACCTTGAAAATAAAATAAAAAATTATTTTACCTCCAAACCACACTGAATTTCGTATCGTGCCCGGAAATGGGCACGAAGGAGAATCTACATTCATCGCCTCCAACCAAGAGTTAGCTTTCATAGGTTATTTTTGGCATGTTTGTTTTCATCCACACCTTTTTTCATCCACCATAATAATTCGATCCAAATTAATTATGAAAGGCAAACGCTGCGAACATTACATTTTTTAGGTCGACATAATGTCAGTTCCGTCAATTCTGTCAGGATTGTCACGTTGATTTCGTTTTTTAATTTATTTAAACTCATTGTGCTAGCAAGGAGTTTACGCAGTAAACATTGGAAAAATAACACGACTTACTGTAAAAAATAAAGCGTTGTTCAGACCATGCGTTCACTTTAGGGTCAGACAGAGGCGGTGGCGTTGGCGATCGCGGAGGCGGTCAGCTCATCTTTTCTGTAAAAATCTCACCGTGAAAATTTAGGTGACACTAAATGAGCTTAAAGTGACTTATCACTAGTGTAATCTCTAGCATCAGAGAGGCAATTCTCGTAGTTTTAAAAACGTTTACTGAATCAGCCTCTATCTGTCAAAAATACCCAATTTCCTTACATTATTGACAAGTTTTTGACATTTGTTTGTCGCAGAGATGAAACTGCGATCCGCATGTATTTAAGTAGTTTCATATCAGATTGGTCATTACAATACAATTGCCCGCCACTGCAGCTCGCCTCTGTCTAAGCAACGCATTATTTTGTGTTATCCTACTGGATATTCATTGCTTTTCTTTGGATGGTCTAATATGACACTATAATACATTTGCAATGGAGTTTTTCCTTTGTTCAGAGTTAATACTATTCATCGTTATTTTACCTCTGACTTTGCATCAATGTCCAAATCCCAGTGATCTTTATTCATATTTGAATAAGGTTGCTACTGAGTTGCTGACACTTACAAGTCTATCGAAATCACTGTGATCTTTATTCTCCGTACAACAAGGTTGCTACTGTCAGAGGTACGAACGGACTGTAGCGGTTACGTTGTTGGAGCTTTCTATACGGTACTTGCGATGTCACTCCAAGCGGAGCCGATACAAGCTTGGCCAATTATACTGCTACGAAAACAGTTGCTCTGTTTTGCCTGCAATTCTGGTGCCGTATTATGACGTTGCAATGCCATCATGATTCCAGTGCATGAGAGAGACGGAGCTGTGCATGACCGATGGCATCATCCCTTTTTCCGACTAGAATAATGGCATTAATACTTCATAATAAGGTTCTACTCTCTCGCAGAAGGGGTTGATAAATGAATGATAAATGATTTTATTTCGGTAAGTAGGTTTTCACAAACACGTCAATCATATTTTTTTAAACTAGATGGGGTAGATCTTTGACAGTCGTTACGGGTAGTCAGAAGCCCGAAAATCTGATAACCAGTCTTACCTATGGGTATCGTATTACCCAGTAACTGGGTTGTGGAGGTCAGATAGGCAGTCGCTCCATGTAAAATACTGGTATTCAGCTGCATCCGGTTAGACTGGAAGTCGACCCCTACATAGTTGGGAAAAGGCTGGGCAGGTGATGATGATGGGGTTGTTTA
Organism: Eremobia ochroleuca; assembly: GCA_949629135.1. Classification (NCBI taxonomy): domain Eukaryota; kingdom Metazoa; phylum Arthropoda; class Insecta; order Lepidoptera; family Noctuidae; genus Eremobia; species Eremobia ochroleuca. The sequence goes on along the minus strand of OX451395.1, from coordinate 1,791,470 downwards.
TTATTTGTCCAGTTCGATAAAGAAGATCTCACCCATTATGCCGTGTTAAAGGTGCAATATTATGATTTTTTTCTTAATGTTTGTAAGTATTTCAGTACTAATTCAGTAGGTAGATCATAGACGTTAAAAAACACACTAAGCCAGTGAAATATTTTATTGTTTATTATCTTGCCTCCGTTTCCTTTCAGCGTTCGGACACCCTCTAATACAAGTTTTACCTTGTTCAACACATTTTGAACAATTTCTTTTTGCGTCCAATGTTTCTTCCACGTCAGGAACGACTGCTTGAGATTTCGCGCTGGTACTGCTACAGGGTGATAACTTAGACCTTAGCCTAACCGGGGTCATCAGCACATCTGGCTCTATCTTAGATAAATCGAGGGCCATTTCAGTTAACGTTCCAAGTAAATCGTAACCGTATTGCGTGACACTGGGGACAGCTTGGGTCACGCTTGCACTTTGCGTCATGCTTACACTTTGCGTCACGCTTGCAGTTTTATTCACTGAAGTACTTGCACAAATAGTAGCTTTTTTTTTCGGAATTGGTTTCTCCGCAACGCCAACGTCCGAATCGGGAACTAGTGTAAACTCTTCAATGGATTCGCTATAAATTGAAGGTCTTTCACAGACGGCAAGCTGTAATGAAAGTTACTTGTAATATTTGATGCTGATTGTGGTTATCAAAAGTACCATAAATATAATATGACTATCATTAAGGATATAGGTAATCCCTTTAATCAATTTCAATGCCTCTCCCGTTATTTGATTCTTGAGCTTCATACATTATTTTGGACAGTAATCATAGAACAAGGCCTCACCGGCATGCGGGGTAATTGCGTAACATACTAACAATAGAAATGGCTTTCAATTTAACAGTTCTACAATATTCGTTGCGTTATTTACGTTGTTGAGCATACAATTTTTTCGAACATATGAAGCAATGGATTAGCAATATCCTAAAAAGTTGTTCAGATTGTGATTGATACTGTGCTACGCAATTAAGCAGCAATGCCATTCAAGAATGTCAAATAAAATTGTGCTAGGTACAGTCGTTTTACTTTCCTGACTTTGACAGTTTCAAAAGACAAGATGGCGGCGTTAGTTCCGATTTTGACCACATGCGCTATTATATAGCTGTGTGTGTGTGTGTGTGTGTGTGGCTGTAACAGATAGTAAAAGAACTAAGCGTCTCATGAAAAAGTGAAAACTAGGTCCTCATAGTCTAGGTTCACATGATCTAACCAAGATAATCAGACAATAGAAACAAACAAATACGTACCTGTGCATGTCTTCGCCCGCAGGAGCCACTCTCTGCAAGCCAGTCGTGAAACTGCAGCAATGAATGTGAAGTTAATAATACACATACAATACACACACACACAGAGGTGTATATATATACACCTCTGTCCAACCGCAAGCCATTTCACAGCGCTGAATACTTGAATAATTATACAAAAGCACGTTAAGCCGGCGGTCCCGGCTGTCGTTCGTAGATCTTTGACAGTCGATAATGGTAGTCAGAAGTCCAAAAATCTGACAACCATGGGTACTAAGGGGTATCGTGTTACCCAGTAACTGGATGGTGGAGGACAGATAGGCCGTCGCTCAATGTAAAATATTGGTATTCAGCGGAACTGACCCCAACATACATAGTTGGTAAAAGGCTAGGCAGACTGAGTAGCACAAGGCATTTTGTGCTTTTTGCCGATCTTTAAGGAAAACCGGCTTTTGCCCGAGCTAAAACAAACAATGAAACAGAAGATAAGCAATCGTAGAAAACACAAATATCTAGAGAACGCTAAATATCTTTGGTTTAGTTTCTCAAACGCTTTAGTTGGATCTATTCCAAAAAAACGTTAATTTTCTAGTGCACTGTTAAATAAAACGAAGAACAGTGGTGACGCAGTAGTACTCGTAACGGCCCTGACTTACGAGTTGTAGGTCGTGGTTTCGAACCCAGGTAGGCACTTTGTGTTATTTTTTTATTTTATTTTTTTTTCACGTTAACTGCTTCCAAATCGGTAAAGAAAAACATCGTGAGGAAACCGGCATGTCCTAGAACCGAAACTCCGAAGACACGAGACATCCATCAAGCCGCACCGGGCCCGCGTGGCTTATTACCGCCCACTCCCTCTCACAGAAAGGAGGCTTATATCCCAGCAGTGGTAATTTTAAAGGCTAATTACACTTTGTAAAATGCATGTAGCAATTACTTACCCTATCTGTGTAGTAGGAGAGGTGCTGGGATATTGAATCTGCTGTACTAATGCATACTCGCGCAGCTGGTCTGCGAAAAACAAAAAATTTTTGGTATCTCATTGTTATCATTATTTTTTCGTCCAGCTAATGACTTTCTTCACATCATTCGCTTAAGTAATCTAGTATAGTAAAAGATACGGATAAAGATACGTCTTCTACGGTGTCCTTCTCACTGTTCTGGCTTCATTTATTTTTTCTTTATTTGTACAGGCGGTTTTTCTTTGGAATGCGCTCCCTCTGAACATGAGGACGGCAACCAGTCGGTTATCTTTTAAAGTAAAGGCACGTGAACATATCCGTCTGAAGTTGGTGTATGTGTGTTATGTTATATGGTGTTATGTGTGTATCTATGTATGTATTAGTACCTATTTATTCTTATATTTTATAGTCATTTTATTTTACATTATATTTTATAACCATGAGTTTAGCACATGCTCAACAACGTAAATAACGCAATGAATGTTGTTAAACTGTCGAAATGGAAGCCATCGCTACTGATAGTGTGTTACGCAATTACCCCGCTGTAACCATGAGTTTAGCACGTGATTTTAGACCACCTGGTGACCACAAGTTTTTCGCAGAAGACTAAAAAAAATTTGCTGTTCCATAAATTTTGACGACCTATTCAAACATAAAATGTAGGGAACAGCTGATTTTTTTTAATTTCACTATTTTAGGTTTGGTCCCCCAGTAAAAGTTGTTCATAATAATGAGTTCAATGACCCTTTAAGATGTTGTGCGTTAATTCTGGGCCATGTTGTATATTTTTCAATTGATTCACTATACTGCAAGAGCAAGACTCCCAGACGTATCGCTTACCGCCTGCCTTGTCAAGACTGAAGTAATTAATATGATGAATTTTTGACATCACATACATGCCGTATCTCTGGATCGGTGCGCAGAAGCAGGCGTCGCAGGCACAATTATTTATCGCGCTGCGCCCGCTGTGTCCACTGGTTAGGCAGCCTAGCCCACAGTCGCCGAGCCATACCTGACGGATAGCCAATGGCGGAGTTGCAAATCTCAGAATCCTCAAGTGTCTGAAAGGACTCAATATGTTTATTGCATTAATATAATGCGAACTTAGCTGGTAGCCGGTAGGATTACAAATGCATGATCATCGTCTGCCAAGCCTTTTCCTAACTATGTTGAGGCCGGTTTCCAGTCAAACGGATGCAGATGAACACCGTTTAGATGGAGTGACCGCCTATCTGACCTTCACAGCCCAGTTACTGGGTACTAAGATACCCCTTGGTAAAACTGGTTGGCTAACAACCCGTAACGACTGTCAAAGATCCACGAATGACAGCCGGGACCAACTTGCTTTCCGAGGCACTGAGGGTCTTGGACTCATCAATAGACCGAAATTCATAAGCTATTATGTACTTACTAAGTTGTATGATAACACTATTATTATTGCCAAGATAACGTAGCCGTAAAGCATTTGTGCTTCAGCTTCCACCTGAAACAAAATGTCACAAACAAGGAAGTTCATGCTTTTTAAATAGTTCGATAATTTGTATTACAGAATCCTATATATCCGAGTTGTAGGTCGTAGGTTCGAACCCAGACAGGCGCTTTACTTTGTGTTAATTATTTCATCACCGCTGCTCTCAAAACGGTGAAGGAAACATTGTGAGGAAACCGCCATGCTCTAGAACCAAAAATTCGAAGGCATTTGACATCTACCAACCAGCACTGGGCCCGCATGGTGTATTACGGCCCACTCCCTCTCACAGAGAGGCCTGTGTCCCATTATAGGCTGAATTTCTAATAAAATCCGATGTTACAAATAAAAGCAACTGGATTCAACTGATACGGATTTCTACTAATTACCATACTTTTGCATAGTGACCATTATTTAACAGAATTCTATAAAAAACTTTTGATAAACTCAAAAAAGACATACATAGTTTGCTTGACTATAAAATCCCATCCCTCTGGTCACATAAAGAAGTGACCAACCACTTGGAAAACCAAGTGGGCATTCGGACCCCATGGCCCTAATGTTATGTTTCAACCCCAAACGGCTCGAACATTGAACTCCCAATAAGATTGGAATAATTTCGCCGTTTGTGGTTTGCCGCACCTGCGGCGGCCGCCCCAGCAAAGCCCGCCGTACTAGGAAGATAGGATGGCGCAAGGGTGTCGACACGTTGCATCCTACACCAAAAGCCTGCCTAACTTTCATTTAAAATAAGTAACATCAAACTAGCAACTTACATGGTCTTGCTTTTTAAACCTTATTTTTTATTTTTTTTATTGTGGCATAATTTAATTGTTTTGAGTACACAATATTGATTTGCGACAACGCGTTTGCGTCAAGTTTGCGTGACAATTTCGATGAGGATGAGGAAGAATATTTTTACGTGTCATTGTGTTTGAGAAAAAAGTTCTTTCATATTACCATACATAAAGTTAACAAGACGTTTTAACACTAGAACCTCATAGACATAGAGGATGGACTGTGCAGTCCCTATCCTAGCAGTAACTAAAATATGGTCAGAAAACGTGTGAGAGAGACGGCTATCGGATACTCCCCTGTTGTTATCTCTTTCTAAAATTCTGATTGGTCCACGTCACAACTCTGCAGGTATTTTCATAACTACAAACCTACAGTTTCCTCACAAAGTTTTCTTTTATCGTTTCGAGAGCAGTGGTGATGAAATAATTTACACAGAAAAGCGCATGTCAGGGTTCGAACTCGTAGGTAAGTCGCGGCCGTTACCACTGGTCCACCACCGCACCTAGTCTACACTTAAAACTAACGCATAAGAGTTTAACAATAAAGATGACTCATCTATTCCAGAAACAGAGGGCCTTAGCAGCGGGTGCGAGGCGAGTGGTGTTCGCGAAGAGATAGCGCGGGACTACGCTGCGCTGCAGTCGCGGTTAAGGAGAGAGTTCTCCGATAGACGAGGGAAGCTGTATGCAGGTGAGCTACTGGTAACTGCAATGCAGGACAAAAGCGATCAGAATAAAGAAACGACTCTAATTTCTTCATCGTTCTACAGTTCTCGTTAGGTATCTTTATTGACGTTAGTACAAGATTCATCGTAGACCTCATCCATCGCTTTCCATCTGGCGAAATAGAAGCCAGGAGCAGGAAAATTTGAAAAAAAAAAAACCATAACTGGTAAAATTGTTAAAGAAAGATTTCAATTAGATATTTCACAGCTATTTTGTACAACAATAGAAAGATAAAGTAACGTTTGTAAACTTAATCATTTCAGCGGCTCGCCCAGTGGCAACAGAGGAGCAGTTATCGGCAGATTTCCGCAAGAAACTTGCAGAGTGGCAACTCAAGAAAGGCGTCAAGCAACCGCTGCCAGTGCCTGCCAGGCAGGACCTCAGCGAAGACTTCCTTAGGAGATGGGGTGAGATATACAAATACCTAATACCAGCACATCATAGTCCTATCCTAGACTCAAGTCTACTCAGCGTGCTGGTAAATCCGCCACTGTGTCCTAGGCTCAAACCTACTCAGCATACTGGTAAATCCGCCACTGTGTCCTAGGCTCAAACCTACTCAGCGTGCTGGTAAATCCGCCACTGTGTCCTAGGCTCAAACCTACTCAGCATACTGGTAAATCCGCCACTGTGTCCTAGGCTCAAACCTACTCAGCGTACTGGTAAATCCGCCACTGTGTCCTAGGCTCAAACCTACTCAGCGTGCTGGTAAATCCGCCACTGTGTCCTAGGCTCAAACCTACTCAGCGTACTGGTAAATCCGCCACTGTGTCCTAGGCTCAAACCTACTCAGCGTACTGGTAAATCCGCCACTGTGTCCTAGGCTCAAACCTACTCAGCGTACTGGTGAATCCGCCACTGTGTCCTAGGCTCAAACCTACTCAGCGTACTGGTAAATCCGCCACTGTGTCCTAGGCTCAAACCTACTCAGCGTACTGGTAAATCCGCCACTGTGTCCTAGGCTCAAACCTACTCAGCGTACTGGTAAATCCGCCACTGTGTCCTAGGCTCAAACCTACTCAGCGTACTGGTAAATCCGCCACTGTGTCCTAGGCTCAAACCTACTCAGCGTGCTGGTAAATCCGCCACTATACATGAGTAGGACAGTCCTACTCATACAGAAAGTAATAAGCATTGATCACCACGGTTGTTCAAGTCAGATTGGCGATTTCAGACTTATATTAATTATAAGTCCATGTTTCTTCACAATGTTTTCCTTCACCGATGTCAGTGTCGTTTATAATAAACATAGAAAGTACACTCGAATTGAAAAATTCACATTGGTTTTTGGTCGACAACCTCGTGCATGAGGGGCGATGCCTTAACCACCGGGCCATCACAACAAAAATGCCCTAATAACCCTAAAACTGGCCAGTAAAATTAAAACAAGGATATATTTCGTAGAACACCCTAAATAATATTTACTATACATGTAATCTTTATTTCACTACAGACGAATGGAAACGCATGAAAGAGACGAATTCAGTACCAGCTTGGGAAGAGGAGGCGAAACCTGATGAAGTTCTAGTTCAAACTTCAACTGGACTCTTCAAATTCCAAGGTACCTATGTGCTCGAAGATAATGGTTTCATATAGAGTACAGCCGTGCGATTCTGTAACCAACTCACCGTGAAAAGTTGGGTGAGCGTGGAGTGAGTCGTCAATCCCTAGCATCAGTATGACTCACAGCTCACTCTAAGCTCACTTCACCTGTGTTATCACGGTGACCAGAATCGACCGGCTGTAATTAAAAAAAAAGTTACCAAGTGCGAGTCGGACTCGCACACACACGATTCCGCACTATCGTTCAATATTGACAACAAAACTCAAAATGTTTACAACGAATAACGTTTCATTTTAAACTTTATTTTTTTATTTTTAATAGTTGTTGTGACGAACGGATGGACGGTGGAGCTTTAGTAATATGGTCCCATTAGAACCCTTTGGGTACGAAGCCCTAAAAATATTCGTTTTTACGCAAAAAAGATAATACCCCCGAACATGATCCTTATTAAATATCCCACTACTACAACTGCATTTATGTAGTCCTCTCCAAAGTACATAATTTGTTCCATTCTAGGCAGTAGCAGTATCCATTGTATCAATCTCCGTTATTATATTCTAGGAATATCCCGATCCTTCACCCGCAAGCTCCACGAATGGGAGAAGTCCCGTGGCATCGCCCCTGAGTGTTCCACATCGGCTCTCCTCCGCGCAGCAAGAGCTCGGAACAGCAAGGTTCCACAAGCTCCTCTCACCAGGACCCAGTCTGATGGCAGTGTGGCACCTTCAGCCGCAGGATCTAGCAGTAGACTCCATGCTTCCAGTCTCAGTGTCAATGATGTTGATGATTTTGATTCGGAATACGACAGAGAGGAACATTCTGTGAGTATGACTCGGCACTAATACTTAACAGATGTTACCATACAGATGTATGGTTTCAAAAATATTCTTGACGTGGATGTCGGAAAACAATCATGTGTGTCTTTTCCTAAAACAAAAATAAGCCTCAGTTACATAAAAATTAACTTAGGCTGACATCAGCTATCTGTCAGTGAAAATCCCGTCAAAATTGGTCCAGTCGTTTCGGAGATTAGCCGGAACAGACACACAGACAGATTTTTTTTTCTTTAATGGTTATTTACGCCACAACCCGTGTACGGTACTTGTACAAAGGGTGTGGCGTAAATAGTGGTCCTCCGTTAAAGGTTTATATGTACAAGATAATTTACTATAACATATTACAATTTTAACCATGTCGAAGAACTTCATGTCGAAGGGTCACTAAGACCATTCAACATTGATTTATACTAAGCTAATAACCCGCCTTTGCATCAGACGGCTGCAATCTACTAATGTGGCAATGGTGACATGTAAATAAACCTTCCAGAATGAACTCTTAAAATGTTGGTGAAAACCGCATCAAAATCCGTTGCGTAGATTAGACGAAGAACGCGGCACAGATATCTTTGTGTGTGTGTCTATGTAGACGAAAAACAACTTTAATTTGAAATATGTGTTTATAAAATTAATTGATAAAACTTTGTACTAGACTAATTTAACCTTGCTACCAATAGCACTTCACACAACAACCATAATTAACATCTTCACATGCACAGCTTGACGGCATAGATGACTGTGATGGTCCTCAGTCCCGCGGGGCTGTTCTCGTAGAGGTTGAGGCTGAAGAGGTCTGCACAGCAGCTCCTCTGATGGCTATGTCCCCTCGCCACACCCCTCAGAAGCCAGTGTACACATATGGACAAGCTGAAGCCAGGCTGCTATGTGAAACTAGGTCGGCAGTCACAGGGACAGCTGTGTTGCAGCCTAATGGGGCTGGTAAGCTGAATATTTTATGTTTTCGTTAAACATGAAAAGGTGCTCTAAAAACTATAACACTAAATTAAACAATTTCCACAGTTGTTCTTTCCGATGCTCGCAGCGTGAAATCAAAGGAATCATCTGGAGCGCGGCCGAAGATTCGTGAACAGGTAACACACATATACTTCACACTCTAAGAAATTCAGTCTAAATCCTTCACAAGTAAATAACATTACAGAACAAACACACAGAGAAGAGCAGAAGAAAGATCATGAGGCAACCGAGCATAGAAGAAGACGCCATGTTCATCAGAAAAACAATAGAAGAAATAGAAAGAGGAAGTTCTAGTCGTTTTAGAGATAGGGACGCTACTGATAACGAGACTCGACATAAGAGTCCACAAAGAGAGCTCCCAACCATACCACAAAGAGAAGAAAGACCCTACAGCCCAAAGATTAATAAACAGAGTGATAAAGAAAGAACCGTTGATAAAGATAGGGACAGTTTTGAAGAATCAAAAGATGATGCCAAAAAGAAAGATGTAGAGAAAACAAATGGTAAGAAGAAATCTAAGTCTAGGGCCAGGTTAGAAAGAGAGCAGTCGAAGCCTTCTGAAAGTGATACGGAGCTTGAAGTAGATACAGTCACTGTGGAAATACCAAGGAGACGAAAGAGACCGCGACGAGCGTCTGAAAAGCCGAGAACTCCGCCGACGTCACTGCATTCAGATTCAGAAGGGGAAGTAAGTAAAAAAACAATTATTTTACAATATTGACCAATTTACTTTGTTGTTGTAAATGTCATGAAAGTTTACAAGTTTAATTGTACTGTATTAAAAAACATGAATTTTGACCGCAGGAGGTAATAGGCCATTAAGTATAGATTTAATAACAAAGTTGAACAAAAATAAAATAATCACAATAAAACTAATAACAGAACGTATGGACGTTCCGTTATTGTTTCTTAAACTACTTAACATTCAATTCTGATACGTAATTTCCAGATCTTCGTCCTCAAGCTAAAGGCACCAGAGCAACGCGACCACTCTCCAGAAGTTATAGTCAAAACTACCCGCAAAATATTCTCTCCAGTAGTACGTAGTGGTGAATCAGTACCCAGAGCCGTCATACCAGTCAACGTTGAAGATCTTGCTGAAGTCAGACCCTCAGACCACAGCCACCGAAACGAAGGGAAAAAGAAAGAGGCTAAATTTGAAAAAGGAAATCAGGAGAAGAGTACTCGGTCTAAAAGTTCTGGTGATCTTCAAGAGGCTGAGGAGTTGAAGAAGAGGACTAGGCCTCCGCTGCCGTCTTCGCCTTCGTCACAGAGAAAGCCACAGCCACCTAAGGAAACTGCACCGTCTATCCGGATTATGATTCAGCGTTATAATAAGAAGATTAATGAAGAAGGTAAGACTATGCTGACCATCTCTAAAATATAACCTAAAATATAGCTTCTGCACGCGGCTTCGCCCATGTCCTTCCTCAGGATGACATCTATCTCCTTGCCAAATTTTATAGAAATCCGTTCGGTGGTTTTTAGGCGTGAAAGGGTAACATTCAAACAGAGTTGCTTTCGAATTTATAATAATTAGTATGGATTTTAACATAATCTGTTCTGAAATAGGGCCAGCTGGAGACATTTATTGACCTTCTTCTTTTAAGGCTTGTGTACCCAAAGGTGCACAAGCCTTAAAAGAACATAAAAATAAAAGAAACGTATTTTTTTTATTATTGACTACTACTATAATGTTGCAAATGTCTTTAAATTATTGTATTTGTATGTAATTTTTATTTAATAAAGATTTTTTTTTACATACATGTAGCTAGTGTTAAATATTATACGGTGGTACGGGAGCATTCGTCTGCGAGTCTTACTACTACTTAGCTTCTTTTTTTATAATTATATATTATAATATATATTAATATAATTATATATTAAAATAATTATATATTATAATATTATTTAATATTATAATATATATTGACAACCAAGAAAATATTTGTGCCAGGAGCAAGGTCTACGTGTTATTAAAAACTAGTTTTTAAAATAAACAGGGAAACACGTTTGTTGCAAAATCATAACTGGCATCGCGATCATGGTAATTATTACAATCATAGACAGACAGCCTCTAACATCGACCGCTACACTGTTGTGAGACGCAAAGATGGACAAAAGTAAATATCTAATTCATTATAATTATCACTTCATCATCATCTTTAGCTTACAGCAGTCTACTGCTGGACATGGCTTTCTCCAATCACTTGGTCAACCGTAAACAATCAACGTACGAACGATTTCCATTGAAATAATTGTAATAAAATGATTGCAGGTCAAACGTCTGGTGCCAGCAGTGGAGCATCTTCACCAGCCTGGCGATCACCGGCCTCTGAACGACGAAGACCTCCTGATATGCCTGTTGGTGTTAATATCAGGTAAATACCGCTCCTTACCCACTGCGTCCTTCTATGTAATAGTGAAGACTTGGCAAACGCAAGAACCTTTGCAAGAAACATTCTCACCAAGAAACATCAATGAAGGTGACTGTACCAATTTCTTGCGTCAATTTATAAACGTAGTCTAAACTTTAAGTGCAACATCCATCGTTCATCTCCCTTTTTTAGAAACAACCCATTCCTCGAAAGGGAAGTTCAAAAATCAGCAAGCGCCTGCCAACTGTCAAGACGTGATGCTTCATCAGCAGAGAAGCGCCTTACACCGGCGCCCGCAACCGGACTTGATGGTGTCTTGAAGTCCCACAGCGCAAACGCGTTACACCCAGAGAAGTCAACAGCTGAAGTTCCTATACAGAAGAAGATAGAGGACAGTCAAGAGACTATAATGCCGACAGTCAGCACAGACACTATAGTGCCAGATATGACTAAGAACCTTCCACAATCTTCTTCGAAAACTGAATCGCTTCCAGCTCTAAGACATGTGTCAGATGTCACAGTGCCTACGTTCAGTAGCTTCATGTCTGGACAACCTGGGTTATTCGGGAGGTCGATATCAACCGTGGAGACGCCAACAACTTATGTGGACTATGAGGCCGCGGCAGCCACGTTGTCAGAGAGGGCTGCGAAGCTTCGAGCTGCAAGGGAAAAGTTCCTGTCTTCGACCGTGCCTATGAGGAGGGAGGGTACCAGTTCTGCCAGTGATTTGAGGCCTGGAGACAGGTGGGTTATTATTTTACAATAATTATACGATATAGAGTCATCAGTTCCATATGTGTTTACTAAAATATGTTTGATAACATATTCCATTTACATACCTGTATTGTATTTTGTAACTTGGAATAAAAAGCCTAAGCAATACAATTAATTCCAGGGAATATACTACGTGTAAGCATGCTACTATTCTGATTTGATAATCAAAACTATCTTCATCTTCTAGATTACCTCCCTAAAATATCTCTCAGTTTGACTTGATTCAAATCTGGATTTTATAATGATTCCAGGTCAAGTAGAATCAGTTGCGAGAGTGACGTAACAGAATCTCAGGGGTCCAGCTCGCAGGAGGCCGCAGCGTTGGGCAGGAGTGCGTCCACGGGCATGGTCAACGTGGACAGAGAGGCTTGGCAAAGGGTGGCTGAAGGTAAGCATATGAGTATTGTGTTCGTTGTTCGGCTATAGACTAAACAAGAAGTTTTTTTTAAAACTGAGGGGTGCTACACATTTGATGGATTCGGCATGATTCGGAACAATCGGGCGTCGAAATCGAATAATTTATGAAGATTTATGATCGGGAAAAAACCGTTCAGCTTCTTAAGTGTGTCGACCCGATCGAAGTTTGCCGATTCTGGTAGGTAGGCTTTGTGGTTGAATGTGTGTACCGCCCCTGATACTTTTACATATCCCTTGTTACAGTATTTTATATTTCATGGTAGTCCAAGTTTGTTTGTTATTGTAAGTTAAGTTGTAATTGATAACTTAAGTGTAAAGTCTTGCGTTAATGACTGACCAATAAAACAGTGTCACCATTCAGTTCTGTATGAAAACTCCAGAATAGAAATTCTATGCTATTCATAATATTATACAAGTATGTTTTTACTACCAGGTTCTCGTCGTGAGGGTCGAACCCGGTCTCGCTTCAGCCTAGCTCGACTGGCGGCCAAGCTGCGTCGACGCGACGAGGGCGGTGCGGTATCCCGCCTCTGTCGCCAGAGCCTGCTCGTTCAACTAATCAATAAACACTAAATTTAATTATACTGTACGCATTGTATAAGGTGTTTTATTTTTTTGGAACTTGTGGAAGACCTTTGGAGACTTACGGCCTATCTTACCACTCAACTAAGTAATATTTATTTGAGTATCACTGGTCTGTTTCCCACACTCGTCAGTTTTATTTATTTGACAGTTTATACTGATAAAGTAACTAGTAAAGTAGTAAACAGAAAACTATGAACGAACTAATGAACTATGGGTGTATCAAGAAGTATACCACTGCGTAAAAACATCCGTGATGTCATGTTACGTAATACATCATTAACCCTTAACTGCATCGTGGTGGAAATTTCCATCAACCAATCCAATGCCATATTTTCGTTTCCACAGAGCACGGGGATTCCCCAATTGTTAGAGATATTAAACTCATTTTGTTCCCAGTAGATTCGATCTGATTACATAAAGATCTAAATTTCCACCAGGCCATTAAAAAAAAAAAAAAATGAATACATTTTTTTTATATTTTTTCCTTTTTTTTTAGCTAATGTTACGTCCAAATATATTTAATTTGCTTGAAAAGTAAAAATCATGCAATTAAGGGTTAAATTAGCAGACGTGTGTCCAGTTGTTCACCGGCTGTAGGTACTTCGACTGACAAATTGAACAAAACTGACCAATCAACGAAACTGGCAAATTAAATAACTGATGAGTAAGGAAAACTGACCAGTGATACGCAGACTCGAAGGCTCCTTCGAGTCGAATTCCCTGTTTTTTCGGTCCTTATAGTCGGATTTCGTATGATCAAACTCAAACAGCATTTATTTCAATCAAACCATAACTTAGAATAGTCAAGAAGTCGGTAAGATTAGGTACCTACACTGGTGTACATGATAATTGTTGTTAGGAAAACTAATGTAAAATTCTATAGCGAGGGGGGTGGCAGTCACACAAGTGAAATTAAATCAATTAGTTTATTCTGTAAAATGGATATCGGAATCATTTTTATGAGTCATATTATAATAAAATAAACTAGATGGATTCGACATCTGACTACCCATGAGAAGAAGAAATGGCGAAATAAACTCAAGGGTCAGTCTCTTTTAAAGTCCAGACATAATCTTGGTCAGATCATGTGAGGACAATGTAGAATGAAATGGTCTTTTGAAGAAAGAACCACACAGTTTTGAGTGGATCAGTGCAGGCAGTGCAAACATTGTCAGTAATCGTGTAGCTCAGCTCTTATCTGGAGGAACGCAACGACAACAAAGCATACCAAAGAATACAATACCTACATTACGATATGTATGACTTAAGTAGATAATCCATTATTGCGCGCCGTGTTCTTAAGTTACACGTATCGTACACTATTTTATAGTTCGTGTGACCTAAACCTGCAGTTAAGTCGCGCTATTCTGTGTAAAAATAGACTACTTAAGTCGCAGCAAAGCATGACCTAAATACGGGTTTAGGTCACGCAGTGCTATAAAAGACATTTGGGTAGTGGATTTACTGTCGGAAGTATAAAAAATGAAACAATGAAAACCATACTTTATTTTCAAATTTAATATCGTTTCGTACAATACCGTGTTAACAGTCCGACGTCCGCATTCAATAGTTCGGTAACAATAATTACCATATCAAAAGGTGGCTGCTCGAACTAATAGCATTTATTATAAAAAACACTACATTTCAGTTATTTATTAGTAATAATAAGACTCAAAAGAACACTTATAAACAATATTAATGGGTAATTTGGTTGAGGTAGATTCAGTTATATTTTATAAATAACTAACTTTTTTTTTTTGTTTTGTGGGTCCATGATTTAGGCAACAATCGCGAGTGCATTTTTTTCGTTTTTTATTTAACTTTAGTCTTTTGAAAATACTTTTTTTCTAAGGCGTGTGTGCTGTTTTTATGGCCCAAAATATATATTTTTTTTTGTTTACTTTCGTATGCAGGTAGAGGATTCTATAATTATTATTAATATTAAAACAAAAAAATTACAATAATTTTATCATGTCCCCACAGTAATTATAATTTGAATAATTCCTTATTTTACAGATTTTCCAAACGAAAATTTGGGATATTTTAATACACGCACAAAGAATTTAGAATTACTGTAAACTAGATTTATCATACAAGCGAAAAAAAGGAAAATTATAATTTTTCACTAACCCAAAATTATTCTAAGTTAAAAATAAAGGACATTAAACTATCCCAATTTCTCGGCTTATACAAAATATTTGACTTAAAAGCACGGATTGTGGCTATTATCAATAGGTACTTATATCGAAATTGAGCCACCACAATGGTCTTTAAATCTTTAAACTTGTATAATATTAATATACAACAACACCTTAAATTATCTCCTGTAGAAATGCTATTGGTGCTTTGCAACGAATTTTGTAAAATGTTGTCAATATGAAGACAAATCTGCCCTGCCTTGCGAACGGAATACACTATTGTTTCATTTCTGACGGCAAACTATATTTAAATAGTTAAAAAAAAAACGAATTGAATACTCAGTTTAAAAAAAATGGAAAAACATGTACCTAAGGTAAAAGTAAAAAAAAAACAACCTATAAAAACCAAAGTCTTGGTTTAATGCAACAAAGCTCTTAGACTTTTTTTATTTGTAATTTAAACTAAACATACCAGATTTTATTGCTTCGTGTCTTCTGACTCGAAGCAATAAAATCTAGTGTTTTCCGATGGCAAGACAATATAGCATTCACCAGTTCTTCTCGCACGAAAAACGCTCCAAAAGCAAGAAGCGAGAAGTTGGTGAGACATGTATCGAGGCAGACAGTCATCATAAAGAGCGGGCATTATAATCAATTAGTCTAGGCCAATATTATATGAAAAACTTTAGGAAAAATCCTGAGAAAAATACTAAAGACAATTACTACAGAGGTTGGTCCCCTGGTTCTTAACATCAAAATAGTAGAAAAATTAAAAAAAAGAGGAAAATACTAGTAAATCTGCCCCAAATGTTTTTTTTTTTTTGTCGTCGCAAAGGTAACCAATAACATGCAATCTGTCAGAAAGGGAACAAAATAAAATGAAGCGAAACTCACAATAAAACTTAAACCAACTCGTGTTAGATCTCGAACTATGTTAAAAAGTTATATAATTTTATATATTTTGGACGCGTTTCACTAAGTACATACTACTAAATCAACGTCACACTATACTGAGTCTTAGTACTGTTACTTCATGTTTTTATTTCGTCGTTTTATAATCAAAACACTTCATTATATTATAGTATATATTAAAAAGAAAACAAGTTTTGTGATCATATTTTATCCCAATAAATATGTGTGTGTGTGTGTGTATTTTTGTCTATAATGCATTATATTACTATCGTCTTTGATTTACCAATTTTTAATTTCCCTAATTTGCATGACATCCATGTTTATAGACACAATTTATCACGTTTTGATCAAAAACCTACGAAACGTATGAAGTTTTTTTTTTTTTATAACCAACATATTTATATATACGTATATACAACAAATATAACTATTCTATTGCTTTACAGTTTCAGGTGTATCACGATATTATTTGTGAATCTGTAACATTTGCTTCCAGTGTAACTTGTATAGCCCTCTGTACAAAACGCCCTATTTCAGCAACATTTTAAGAAAGATGTTTTTCAATGTCCATAGTAATCCGAATCGTTATCATAATCATTATTATAAACATTATCATAATCATCATCGTAATCAATTGATGAACGTCGAATATTGCTGAAAGATCATTACGTACAGACGTCTCGTTCCACAGAGTAATAACTATAGAAGCGAAAAGATCTTAGTGTGTTTTAACAGCATGGCTAATTAATAACCTATGATTGCTTATTAGTGAGTTCTATTATTAATTTTTGTAACAAATTGGTCAGCTATATAACTGTAGTTCACAGTCACTTAATAAATGTAACATTACGTTTGTGTATAGTTAAATAAAATAATTACTATTATAAAAAAAAAACAAGAAAAACTGTACAACGTAAAATCTGTTTGGTAAGTTTGAAACTATTGCAGTCAATATGGAATGTGCGTTAGTATAAATAATGTATCTATTGTAATAAATATAGTGGAATGGTATACCCGCTTAGATATTGAAAAAAAAACTCGTGAAAAATAATTTGTGAGTATGGGGAAAAGATGAAAATGGGAATCAAATTCAGACTGGGGATGGCCAGTAACCTTTTTTATACTGAATATTTTGTTTTAACACTGGAACAGCCGGATTAAACAGACAAAAATATTTAAACAAAAAATATGACGATGAAAAACTGGAAACACTTAAAACCATCCCCATTTTACAGTTTACAATTAATATATTGCGAAATGAGATTCAAAATTATCATCAGAGGCACAACATCAGGCTTTTACATTTATTTTCTTTTTTTTTTCACTCCAAGGACGGACAAGCCAATTTAAAAAACGTTAAAAAACTGTATAGAAACAACGTTAAAATCAATATCAGCACATGGAAACAACTATTGTAGTAAACCTTAATTATATTTAATTTATTTGCTTGGTCCATTTTTTGGTAAATAATATTTTATAATATTTAATTATATGAAAATAAAATTAAGAATTTTATAACGTCTTTGCAGAATGTACCCTCAAAGTGTAACTTTTTAATAAAAATGATAATACATATGTGAAAAGTTTTAAGCAAGGTGGACTGCGTACAGCGTTAACCACGCATTTATTATTATATTACAAATTGTTTTTTTTTACCAAAATAATAGACCAAACAAACGAAATATACAAAGTATTTATAAATGCATGCACTAGAGTTTTATAAATAAGTTACAAAAAAACATTGTACATCATTCAGGTATCTGTTATTGCGTCGACGTTGAAATTGTTTTGGTTTCACAATACAATAATGATTAATAATAGAAAAATAATAATAAATCCAACCGTTTTCAGTAATACAGATAAAGTGGTAAAATTATTTCTTAACACAACCACGAGTGAACTTGAAGCTTCGTAATAATTGAACAAAAAATAATAATAAAAATAAGTTACATTAAAATTGTTAACTAGACGGTAATCCTATGGTAGAAATCATTCTTATTTTACAACTACGGTACTTTTTGAACATTCAAAGTTAAACCTATTTTCTTTTAAGTTGTATAAAATCAAATGCGTTAGTTATATTATTTTCATTTAAGAGTAGCAAATACTATTTGTCATAATCTATAATTCATAAAAATGCAACGATTATTTCTTTTCAAAAATTGTTATCCTTCATAAAATTTATTTCATTGCGAAACAGTATCTATTCCTCTTTTCAAATTATCTCAATTTTTAAGAAAAATATGTTTGGTGTTATAGTTATAGAAGTCATTAATTTATTATTACTTTATCTTATAGAAAACATTGCAATCGTTATTTTTATTTTTGTTAAATAGTTACCGAAGCCTTTGTATTTTAAAGGTAATAATATTCTCGAAGTTTTTATATAACTTACATTTAAAACTGAAACATGCAATTAATTTAATCGTGTATTTATACATTTTTGGCTGTAAATGGTCCTTGAGACTTTGCTGTACTTTTAAACAGAAATAAGTCATCAATGGTGATACGCAAAAAGACAACAGCGAAATTCTGACACGTGTTGCAGCAATACTGGGATGAAATAAAAATAATAAACATAGATGTGTAATGTATTATTATAAAAATAAAAAATAAAAACGAAGAAAAAAGCGCACTACGAGCCATAGAGAAGACACTGAAAAAATATAAAGTAATGCACGAACGTTTTGCTAAATCTAAGGAAAAAACAGCGCTTTTTTTTTGCATATAATCAGAATCGAAGCGTAGACCCTGTGACAAAACCTAGCGTCAAAGATAAAATTCTAGATTTTTAAAGATCTAACACTACACCTAAGTCTAGCTAACTTAGTGTAATTGAATTTTTTCAGGTACATAGTCGGCGTTTTTTCCTTTTCAATTTAATTTTAAACTGAGTTTATATTTTATATTATTTACAATGGCGGCCGGGTGCTACGAGAAGTCAAAAAATAAATCAAGTCAATTACATGCAGAAATGTCGTAACTTTAATAAAATATTATTAAAAGAGAAAATTTTATACAGTAAAAACTTTTAATGATTATTTTTTTTTTTTTTACTTTACTCCACGGCCGCCAAACCTTAAAATATAATAAATTGTACCTAGGTGCTTTTAACTCAAGATATAAATAGGTACATGTATAATGTATATACTCGAAAATAGGCGCCTGATTTTAGTGCGATAAACCATAATAAAATCAGTCATGATTTTTTTGTACAAATAGAAACCAAAAATGCGATACTAAAGGCCTGTCGTAACAAGTTTCTATTAACTTCTGGTGTTCGTCGATACTATTATTATTATTATAAATCAAAACACTGAAGAGGACCACAAACTAAATGCTGTTATTATAATAGCATTAGCGGAAACATAAATATTTTAAAACTTCAACTCTATGTTGCTATAATTAAAACAAAATATAAAAATAATGTATTTTTATCGTCGTCAAATAAACAGTAACGCAGAGATATTAAAAAAAGCAATACTAATATCGACAAAACACCAGTCACTATCACTAACCTTAAAAAAAACTGGGAAAAAAATAATAAAAAACATTACGAATTATCAGTGAAATACTAACTTACTGTCCTAATAATAAATAAAAATAAAAATAAAAAAACACCCCTAAAACTATCCAGTAAGTGCCATGTAACCACTTCGATGGGTTAATGTAGAAAACTTAATCAATCGATTCAACATTTAAAATTTTCCGATAACATCTAAAATAAGCTTAAAACGAATAAAATGAGGTAGATATAAATTGTGATATGGAATAATGGTCAGCACACATTATTTTTGCAATGTTGGCTGCGCTAAACTATGCTTAGCTTACGTCACGACAGATTTGGCCATGTCAGTCATATACACTTACCGACATAAATATGTCATACTCGTATTTTGGGAACACATTTGACACCGTTTTTAATAATTTTGTGGGGTTGGATGGGAATTACTGACAAAGATTCACGGAGCATTTATCTTCAGTGCTAAAACTACTAAGGTATGTGAGAATATATACATTATTTATGTATTTAATTATTTATACTGTATTATTAAAACTACTGTGTAAGGAATGTGACAACTGGGTGGGTTAGAGTTATCGATTATCAAGTAATATCATCCAATTATATTGAAGAGGATAGTCAGTGTGCCTAAAATAAAAATATAATTATCATGCTAAGGTTGCCGCTCCTAGAGCTACGTATGCGAGTATGGCCAGAGGGGAGCAAACTCTCGAGCGTACCTATTGTCTGGGATGCCCCCCCGCCTCCTCCCCTCACTACATTTACCTTTGCATGAAAGCATAGGAAATATAGGAAAATCATCAGGCACGAAAATCATAGGTGTGGTTGGTGTGTGATTGTCTTTTCGTGGTAAGAAGATTTTTGCAAGTTTTATTTTTCATATTAAATCGGGTTGGTATATCTTAAATGGCCAAATTTTTTTTTAGCGTAGGTAGACGTAAGCTGAACATGTCCTAGCTTTTAAAAAGGAGGGAAAATGTGCAATAACTTTTAGTAACTTTTATAACGATAACGCGTGATTTTATAAACTATTTTCATTTTATAATAGTCATAGTTCGTTGTAATAAATTATTACTTTTATATATATTTTACAATTACGTTTTAACCTATCTACTTGATTTCTTAGGTTTTAAGTATCTAGAAATTTGTGGATTAAAATATGTAAAACTGCATTAAATAAATTATAACAGTAATATATAAAAAACATGTGCGTTTGTATTAATTATTATTGTGATGTGTGTAAAATATATATATTAAAAAAACTGGAATGTAAATTGTGAAGATTACTAGCATCTGAGGCTTTGTCTATGATCTGTGGGAAAAAATAATCAGGAAAAAATAAATATAGTTATTTACTTCTTTTCAACATCGATAAAATACTTTTTTTATGTTATGTACACGCGAATTTCAATGGGTGTTTGGAATTATTTTGGTCTATATTTTGTACGATTATGTTGCACTAACGGTGAAAACTATTTTGTATGACTTATGAATCAGTGTGTACTTCACAGAGGCACTGTTTATATATTACATAACACAAGTACACCGCGCGGCGGGAGGTAGGCGCCGGCGCAATATATTTGCGGTTACGTGCGTACGCGCCATTCCTACTTTATTGTCGGGCGCATATAATCTCAGGCCGTAAACGAACAACGCTATATACAAGTGCATGTTGCCATAAAAACGGCAATAAAAACGTTATATATACATAATAACAATTACAGGGGGTGATCCTTCACTGCGGCGAAGTTATGAACAGATTAGGCGAGAATAACTTCACGTGGATAGAACAACAGTTACTTTCGACCTGAATCCATTTTTAACACTTAAATTATTTACCCGTACTATTGATTACCAAAAAAATATCAGCCTTACAATCATTAAAAATAAATTCTAACGTTAGGAACGAGACACGATAAGCTATCCTCGCGCGTAACCCGTATCGATTGGACTATTTTAAGCCTCATTATTATCTATTAAAAAACTTTAAGTAGTACCCTTCCTTATTTATAGTCGTATATCCATTTTACTGTGTCTAACGAGCAACTAGTAAAAAAAAGATGTCTGTACACAATCTCAATCCTTGACTTAAAAATAGCAACACCATTCGAATTGACGCAAGAGAGTGGCACCGAGCGGAGCCAGTCTCAGGGGCCGCCTACCCCAGTGTAGTTCTTGGATACCGGAAGGGAAGGGCTCCTCAACCGTTAGGTTGGAGCGTGGGGAGAATTTTGCTGTTGTCTAATTGGAAGTCGGTGCTTCGGGTGAGTTCTGAGTTCATGTTATCGTCAGGGAGTTTGTTGAAGGAGTTGTTAGCACTTAGGTCCCTTGAGGATCTGGACACGTCATACTCTGGTCTCCTGGAGGTGTCCAGGAGGTTGAAGGTGGTGGATGCAGACGTGTCAGGGTCCAGGACAGTCTCCAGCGTGCTGTCAGGATCTTCGTAGCGCGCCACGTCGAATGCGGCCTCGTAGCGGCGGCCTTTGCGCATGCGGCCGTTTGGTGTCTTTGATTGCTGGTGGTTAAAATGGTGTGTTTCATTAAGTAATCTTAACATTGTTAGATGATAATATTAATTATTCTATAGATAAAGATAAAGATAAAGATAATTTATTTGTCCAAAACACGCGTTTACATACAAATTAAGCATGCAAGTTCTTATGAAGTAGTTCTGTCCGTACATGTTTTACCTGGTGAGGTGTACAAATTTGTTTTTTTTTTTTTTTTTTACAATTTACTATATTCAATTATATATTACAGTCATCTCTAGCCTATTGTTATACGTGGCATATTCATAAAAAGTAATATCTATTTTCTGTGAATTTTATAATAAGAATCAAAGACAAAAATTGTGCAATAGTAATCGTCACAAAATGGAATCCAAAATAATAATGTCAAAAGGTAAAATAATGTCAAAAGTCTAAAATATGTCAAGGATAAAATTATGTCAAATGGTATCCATTAAGAAATCATTCACATTATAGTAACATTTGTCTATTAGTAAATTCCGAATCTTGTTTTTAAATAAATTTATAGTCAGCGCTTTGTAAGACTGAGGTATTTTGTTATAAATTTTAGGTGCCATACAGAAAAAGCTTTTTGACATTAGAGCAGTTTTTGTTGAGTGTAAGCAAAGTTGGGTATTGTCGCGTCTGTTGCGTGGAAACGTATCAGATAGTCGTGGAAACAAATGGGGGTTACTTTTTACAAAAGATGCTACTTCAAAAATGTACAAAGACGGTAAAGTTAATAATTTGTATTTTTTAAATATTGGTTTGCAGCTTTCTGTCGAGTTTATGTTAAACATAGCACGTAAACATCTTTTTTGGGCTTTGAAAGCAATTTCTTTGTCCGTCGAGTTACCCCAGAAAATTATACCATATCGCAACACTGATGCAACCAACCCATGATAAGCAGTCACCAGAGCGTCCGGGTTAAGTTCTGAGGCCAGTTTGAAGAGAGCATACGCGGATGAGCTCAGCTTTTTACTCACGAGTTCAATGTGGGCTTTCCAATTCAGATTCGCATCAATAATTACCCCGAGAAATTTGGCATTGTCAACTTTCTTTAGAACTGAGCCATTGTGCCGGGCTTCAACTGCGTTATCAATCTGCATCCGTTGAGTGAAATGCATAATGGTAGTTTTATCTAAGTTAATTTTAAGATTATTCCGATTTAACCATGCTATTATAGATGTCAAAGATTCATTAATGTCAAATTCATACATGTCTTTATTATTACCTGTTATAGTCACTGTACTGTCATCTGCAAATAAGGTCATGGGGTGTTTAGTCGCACTAGGCAAGTCATTAATGTATAATATAAAAAATAGAGATCCCAGTACGCTTCCTTGTGGGACTCCATAGACTGGCGTTCGTTGGTCAGATATAAAGATTTCCTCTTTCTTTGTCTTTATATTAATTTTTGATATTTCCGTGTACTGTTTTCTGTCAGTTAGGTACGACTGTATAAGACTGAGAACATTTCCCCTAATGCCACATGTCTCTAGCTTCTTTAAAAGAACTTTATGGTCTACGTAGTCAAAAGCTTGCGTCATATCGCAGTAAATAGCGCAAACTGGAATTCTCTTGTCCATACTAATGATTACTTTGTGCAAGAAATCATAGATGGCCATATTTGTTGTCCGATTTCTTCTGAATCCTTTCTGCTCATCTGCTAATATGTCTTTCTTTTCAAAAAACGAATACAGTTCTTTATAAATATATTTTTCAAAAATTTTGGAAATGATCGGAATGAGAGCAATTGGTCTGTAGTTAGACAGCTGTTCATTATCGTTCTTTTTAAATAATGGTTTTACTATAGATACTTTAAGTGCATTTGGATATACACCTGCACAGATACTTAGATTTATAAGATAGCTTAGGTGCGTGCAGATACAGTCAGAGACGTATTTGATTACTTTTGTAGAAATTCCGTCATATCCTGTACTATTTGTGGGTTTTAGTGACATTATAATATTTTTTATGTCTCCTGGTAAGCAGGGGGAAACATAAATAGAATCTTGACACGGTATAATCTTTGATGTCATATTAATTCCCGAGTCTCCAATGGGTTCAATTTTGTCTATAAAATAATTATTAAATGCGTTAGCTATTTCTTGGGGGTCTTTTATTATTTTACTATCTACGTTAATCTGAGTAACAGTCTGTTTAGGGAAACACGATTTTGATTTATTTATAATATTCCATGTGGTTTTTGATTTGTTTGATGACGTTTTTATAGAGTAGTTGTTTTGAGCTCGTCGCGTTAAATTTATAATTTTTTTAAATCTTTTATTGTATTTTATGAAAGTTGTCTTGTTTGTCATGTTTGGTTGAAGTCTGTAGCGCCATAGTAATTTCCGTTTATTTTTGCTGCATAATTGTATACCGCGAGATATCCATTTAGGTTTTTTTATCATGTTTATTTTTATCCATGTCTGAGGAAAACAGAGGTCATAAAATAGTTTAAAAATGTCAATGAATATGTCAAACGCGTCATTGGGATTACTCGTTTCATACATTTCTGAGAAAGTCAATTGTCCTAAACATTCTTTAAATTTGAAAAGGTTCTCTGCACTGTAATCACGCCTTTTCATACACCAGTATTTTAAGATATTGGTTTTTTTTATCGGGCACTTAATTATTTGCGCTGTGTGATCTGAAAGCGCAAATTCAATTACCTCAGTCCCACATTTGGCTTTGAAGTTATGTGCGATATTGTCAATGCACGTTTGGCTGTGCAATCTGGTTGGCTGTTTTAAGGCTAATGTGAGATTGAAATTTAGTAACAGACATTCAAATTCTAATACAGTATTACTTTTTTTCATAATATCGATGTTAAAGTCTCCTGCCATTATAATATGTTCATATTTCTTTTTACATAGGTTTTGTAACATTTTTCCTATTACTTCAAAAAATGTATTTAAATTGTTTAGTTTCGGCACCCTGTATACACATAAAATAATAGTTTTATACTGTATGAGTTCTACACCACAACACTCGACTACACCTGTTATTGATGCCTTGGCTATTTGTGGCAGATCTCGCCACTGATGCCCGTTTCTAATTAGGATACAAGTTCCACCACGTTTGCTATCTTTTCTACAGAAAAATGATGCTAAGCTGAAATTTGGGATTTGAAGGTGATTCTCGTAACCTGACATCATAAAAAGATAGAATAATTAAATTGTAAATACCTTATTGGTCGAAGATTTCTGTTTATCATTAAATTAATAATGGAGAGAGTTTTTGAAGGTACAGACGCCAGCACATCAAGCTACCCAAAACTGTCAGATTTTCCCAATCAACTTTGAACCTTATGCTTTAGAGATAAAGTTGAAAATCGATTAAAGAAATCTGACAGATTGTAGTAGCTTGATGTGCTGGCGTCTGTACTTTAAAATGTACTCATTCTCAACCTTAACCTTAAGAATTAGTTGCCTAAGTAAATAATTCTCTAAACTAATAATAAGTCTGTACTCACGTTAGGGTTCTCAGTGATGTGAACATGACCGTTGAGGAGCGGCTCGCCCGCGTCCTTCGCCCCGCCGCCGTTAGCCAGACGGTTGCCGATGTTCTGCAAACACGACTTAAGCATTATAGCCTCTATCTGCTTAGAGTTAGAACACATTATAGCAATTTAAAGAACCGCCACATACCTCGGTACATACCTTCATCTCTGCTCCTTCTTCTTCATTACCCTCGTTAGAAGATAGGTTTCGTCGACGTGATCTGAACAACATGAGGTTTTCGTTACTGAATTAAAGGCAAACTGGCCACACAAGACTATGTAGTACAATTATTGAGACAGCGTATTATTGACTAAAATGCCAAAACAGAGAAATGATTAATTCATTCTTAGTAACGAATAGACTGTTGTATACCAAGTTTATATTTTTATTCTGGACTATCAAAGAATCTACATCTGGTACAAAACATCAAACGCTCAGTTTTTGAGCTGATCGAAAGGTAAAATTAAACTATTCAGGAATGGAGATGGGAAACTATTATTAATAGGTACCTGACAGGTGACTGAGACCTCTTCCTCCTGCGCCATATGCATACGGCAGCAGCCACCAGGATAATTAGTATCAGCGCTCCAACGCCAAGGCCGATACCTGTAGAATTAATACGAATCATAGCATTACGTCTATATTCTCCGAAAGGGTAGGCATAGGTGAACAGGGGGCCAGCCTATGCCAATAACCTAGGCACTAAACCAGACTGTAGAATTTTCTAAACGAAAAACTAGTAATACTTCTCGAACCAGGGATCGCAACCAGGTACCACATGTGTAGCAGTCGTACTTCATCATCAAGATCATTTAGTCGAAAGACGTACACTGCTCGACATACGTCTCTCAGGCAACGCCTGAAAGACGACGTCACGCTTAGCATAGTAAAAATAACAACATAGCATAATCAGCCTATAATGTCCCCACTGTTGGGACAAAGGCCTCCTCTCGGTTAGGAGTGGGCCGTAATCCACCACGCGGGCCCAGTGCGAGTTGGTAGGTGTCGATTTCCTTCCCCATTTTGAAAGAGTAAAGCGCCTGACTAGGTTCGAACCCACGATTAGTAAGTAGCGGCCGTTACCAGTGGGCCACCACTCCTCTTCACGTCGCGCTTGCGACACTAAACCTACAAGGCAGTAAGTAACCACATCTTGAATACAGTGGTGTACTGGTGACCAATAATCAACTCCAAATAATAACAGAGGTACGAACCACTGAATAATGGTAAACAAAGAAAAGAAAATGTAATTTATTGGGACTCACCCAGAAAGATACAAACTAAATATGGAATGGATTATTTGGAGGATTTACTTACTCAGATAGAAAGAGGAGTGGTCAGGTGGTCTCGGTGGAACTGTCAGCACTTGGCTGCGAGGGCTGGGGCCCGGGGCCGCCACCATCACGTAGGTGGATTGCTCAGCATCCAAGCCAGATATCTGGAACAATAAAAGGAGTGTTGTTAAGAAGTCGTCTTTTGTCAGGACATGATTAACCAAGCTGGCTAGAGACCATTTGATTTTGATACAGAACCTCTAAAAAAAAGTTTGCCCTCGGTTTCTGAAACATCTGCTAATTGAAATTAGGTATAGTATTTTTATCTCACGAAGCGATGCGCGCTTTACTTGTGGTAATCAAGTATATGTGATTGCAATAGGCTGAGATAATTTATTGATCGATTATGAATAGAATCATAATGGTCATCAGTCAGTGGCCCTGACTGCTATACACAAGGTCGTGGGTTCGATTCCCACCCAGGACAAATGTTTGTGTGATGAGC
The DNA here is from genome assembly GCA_949629135.1 of Eremobia ochroleuca. NCBI lineage: Eukaryota > Metazoa > Arthropoda > Insecta > Lepidoptera > Noctuidae > Eremobia > Eremobia ochroleuca. The sequence continues at coordinate 1,764,347 of OX451395.1, read as the reverse complement.
ACGATCATATTTTGTTCTGTGTCTGGGTGTAATTTATCTATAATATGTATGTATTTAGAAATATATATGTATGTTTATCAGTTGTCTAGTACCCATAGCACAAGCTCTGCTTAGTTTGGGACTAGATGGCGTTGTGTGTAAGTTGTGGAATATTATATATTATATAATCATCTTCAGCCTACAGCGGTCCACTGCTGGACATAGGCCTCTCCAATTCACGCCATTTAGGTCGATTCTTGGCAACTCAGATGATGATGATTTCGCACATGGTCCTATTGTATAAACTTACAAGCACAGTGTTGGTGGTGACGTTGATGGTAGGCCACATGTCGAGCGACTGCGTGAGGTTCTGCGAGTAGCGCACGGTGCGCGCGCCGTCGCCGCGCCACGTCACCTGCACGCCCGACCGCGTGAAATAGTACTGCAGCTCTTTGGCTTCTGGAACAAGGAATTAACAGTTGTATTTATAGAAGTTGTGGGGTCTTGAAGAAGCTTCCACAAGCTATGCTTGTATGTATTTCGTCTTCTAGACAAGTCTACCCATCCAGCACCTAAACTAAAGGTTCTTTTCACCACGGTTTAAGGAGTTCTGATACGAAAGCAGATAATGTAATTGATAAAGTAATATTCAAAAGCCTCCTGCAGTGCGATTCTGTAACCATCTCACCGTGAAAACTTACGTGAAGTGAGCGTGGAGTGAGCTGTCAGTGTCATCCCACCTGATGCTAGGGACTGAACAAGCATGCATTTACTAGAGGGAGTAAAATTGTTTTCCCAGCACCACCCCAAGAAGTTATGCAATAGGTAAGGATTCTGACCGGTCGGAAACTGGCAGTTACATGGACATATTTTGGAAAAGTTTACTTCAAGATAGAAGAGGGGCAGGTGCTGTTGCTTACAGAGGAAGAGGCCGAGTTGGCCGAGCTTATTGTGACTAAACTTAGCCGCTAGTTTAGTAAATTACAATTTGCTTGTTATATTTCACTTTGGTTATCTTTGTTTTATGTATTCATTATTTTTACTTTTTTATCTAAATTAACATTTAAATGTGGGTTCACACACAATAGAAATAATATTTTTGGAAATACAGACCCTCACACTTACTTATGTACAGTCCTCAACTAACACACAACTTTCACCACTTACGCAGTATAAATCACAGCGAACCTTATTTTGGTATACTCGTTTGTACGATATCAGGAAACTGACCCCATTATATTTTACATATAGATCTGAGTTTAAACTTTAATTATTTCCGTATTTATAAGTCACGCACGTGGCGTGACATTCGAATTGCATTTTATTGTTGAACAATACAAAGTATTGAGACTTTTCACTCAGATCTTGATTCACTTAACATACGTCAATCTCTTGCGACATATACGATGTTAAAAAAAGACTTTCTCAGGGTTAAAACGTTTGTAAAAGACCTTGCCCACGCCCCTATTCGATTTGATCCATACTTCCAGGGACACCCTGTATAAACCTATATATATCAGGCTCCAGTCTCTCACAAAGCTCCTTGTTCACTACTGTCAAAGTCTAGCATTAAGTTCATAACTTGTGTAGAGAAAATAAACGTTTTATGTATTTTATATAAATAATTAAACCACAATTTATATCATATTTATTTATTAGCCTTGTTATTTAAAGGATAAAGCCTTTTAAAGCCTTATTACCGGTTTATCGTAATAGTGTGGACTATTGCAGACCGAAACATAGCTAACTTCACGCGTAACAAGATAATCGCGAGGCAATCCCAATTTCATTTCAATGTTGACAATGTTGTTTTGAAGAGTACCGAATCACGTGACTGCAAAATTAACATTGGAATCGTATTGACTTTAGATTGAAATTCAAACTAGTTTGAAGAGTAAGGACCCTGTTAGTGTTAGTAGCTCTGGAACTGGAATAATAATTACTTAGAAGATTGATATGGACACTCACCAGGCACTTGCACAGGTATGGTCAGTATGGGGCTGTGGCCGATGGGTTCGTAACCCGTCACGATCACGTACAACTCCTTCGTCAGGTCTAGTCCGATTAACTGGAATAAAATAACATGATTACCGAACACGTTTTTAGCTAAGCTTCATTTCTTCAAATTTATTTCTTTTATGACGGCTTGTTTAGTCGGATAAAACAACCATAAAAACTTCTAAGTATACCATACTTTAAAATTTTTGGAACTTCTGTTTTGTTGTAGGAAAGTTTGGAGCACTTGGGAAGTATGTTATTTTATAATGTTCACAGTTTATATGGGTACGTCTGAGCTCTTAAAGAGAGTAACCCTGTAGACAATATTAGGAAGTCTCCTATTTATAGAAGTAACTGGGTGAGACAAGTACTTTATTGAATTTTATTGTAGTAGTTCAATAACTACAGCCGGTCGATTCTGGAAAAATCTCACCGTAATAACTAAGATGAAGTGAGCTAGAGTGAGCTGTGAGTCACGCTGATGCTAGGGATTGACACTATTGACGACTCACTCCAAGTTTTCACGGTGAGATGGTTACAGAATCGCACGGCTGTACTTCGAATATTCAACATGGAAACAGAAATGCAGCACATTGTCAGTTTTCTAATTATGAACTTTAGAACAGTATACATAATATTGATTTTAGAACGAAAACACGCCTATTGAATAGGTCTTAATCAATTACAGCATCATTATCATTACGTTTTTTATTTAATTTCAGCAAAACTAAACCAAATGCTATCGCAATAAGGTTCAAATCCCAAAGCCGCTCATTCACTTACCAGCACAGTATTACCCACGGTGTCAACACAAGGCCACTGGTTGATGGGCAGCTTTAATTCGTTGCTGTAGTGGATGGTATACTTGTCAGGAACACTGTTCCAGGATACGCGGAGACTGGTCGCGTTTACCAACTTGTATCTCAAGTCTTTGAAGCGCTGCGGACCTGGGGAGGGAAGAATGACAGAAATGTAAGTTTAATTGCGAACGGTAAATAAAAAATACTGTACGTAATAGGTCTTTTTCGGCCACGGACCAACCGCGGCAATCGTAGCTTAACCTGATCGACCGACCCGTGCGGCTGTTATTACTTAGCCATGAGCCCCCAAATAAATACCATATATCATTTGTTTTATTGCGTTTTGTTTCAATTTTGTTAATCCTTTTATTAACACTAACCTTATTTATTAGTTTATACTATTTTTTTTAATACATTTTATTTAATTAGGTATGTCAAGTCAGAGAAATAAATTGCTAAGCAAATTGACACCCTACGTCAATTCGCCGTGTTATAGCCATTTCATACAAGTGTCAAAGAATGAAAGTTAACGAATGACAGTCAAAGAATGAAAATTAACGAATGACATTGAAAGAACGACAGTGAAAGAATGACAGTTGTGATTTGAATATACGGTAAATTTTAGTTGGTAATCGATTTATTCTCCGGCTTGTAAAGTCATAAATTAAGTTGAGAAAACTACTTACCCTCAGACGGCGTACTAATATGAATGGGCGCGGAGAACTCTCCGACCGCCATCCTGGCTGGTATTCGGGCCTGTACCCGCACCTCGTACTCTGTGCTCGGTGACAGCTTCTCTATGCGAACTGACTTGCTGTGGCTGTGGGGAGGAGAAAAAGCATGAGCTTAACGATCAACAGCCGGATCAGACAATTAGGAAAAAGAAGCTGGACTTAATCAAGCGGATATTTATTTGAGGTCGTATTATGAAGTATTTATGCCATCATTATTCCATTGCAAAAAAGAGATGGTGCTATCGGCCTTATATAGCTCCGTCTCTCTCTCACACTAGAAAAATGCGTCATAATACGGACCCTGGAATGTTTCTGTAACTTTTAATAAGGTACCACAACAACGTGGAAGCTAATAACCTAATCTAAGTTCCGAAGGTTTGACAATATTTTCTTTTTATTGTTTGATTTGTATGTCTATTCGTATGTCCTCCTCCTCAACTCCTAGAAATGATGGTTGGTTGATGGTTCTACATTCGACAGTTCTAGTGGATTGCCCATTGTTCTCCATAGAGATCTACGTTTTGGAAAGAGCAAATAGCTTCAACTTTCTCACTATCTGAGTTCGAAACTTGGACAATTCAAAAGTGCCTGTAAATGATTTTATTGAAATAAATAAGTACTGTGACTTTGAGTTGTCATTAGTAACTTGCAAACATGGATTATTGACATAAAAATTAGTTAACATTCAAATAAGTAAACCCGAAACTAATCATCCTTGAAAAATCCAAACACTGTTTAACATACCTTTCAAGACACTCCTCATTTCCGTCCACCTTCCTGGTGCACACCATGTAGGAGTAGGCCTCGAGCGCCACGTCGGCCTCCTCGCACCGCCAGCGCACGGTGAACTCCCGGGGCGCCACGTCTGTCACCTCCACGTCTTCGGGCACAGCTGTCACCTCGCTGAGGAACGAACGATGAGCGATATGTATTTATACGGTCTTGATTTGGGTAACGACCTCAAATAGCCTACCTGGATTTTTAACACGGCTTGAGCTACTAGGATAGATCATATTACTTGAGTAGGTAGAATTCGCGACCGTTTATCGACTCGTTAATACCCGTGAGTTGGACAAGCAAGTCACAGCAGACTATAATTTGATGCCATTTTAGGGATAAGGATGAAATGGATCTTTCAGCCTTATCTACCCTTTACAGCGAAACACAGCAATGCTACTTGCCGCCAGACATAGATATAGGTAGGTAAGGTATGGACAAGCTCCTTCAAAGACAAACAACTAATAGAGATATGAGGAAGAAGGTGTAAAGTTCACTCATCCTCCATGGAAAAGGAAGGATCCTCCGCCCAGTCGGGTGTCGTGTCTGGTGGACTACTGCCCGACGATTGATGTCGGGACGTTGTATATAAGGTCCCATTAAAATTGATGGACAAACTTTTAGAATTCATTCAGTCCACCAAAATAAGGACAATGGTAAAAAAATAAGAAAAACGCATTAGATACTTACAAGAAAAATAATCAGCTAACGAAAATACACTAATGTGCGGGCGATTTATTATTTTAGGACAAAATAAAATCACTTCGTACTGAGTGCTGTGTTAAAATTTTTCCATTTATTTTAATGGAACCCTGTATATGGTTGCGCGGTAAACTGCTTGCGCGATGCAGGATTTTGCGTGACGTCTGTGTGATGCGTAGTTCGCAAGTGGCGATGTAGATGCCGCCGATGCTCTCTGCTAAATTATTTTTAAGCCTCTCAGAAAGGCTTAACCTTGACTGAGGGTTCACGAAGACACTTATAGATTAAATTTATAACTATAAAATAGAAGATCATCTGTTTGGGGACAACAGAACCTCACCCGCCGTCGGGCGCGTGGATGGCGATGCTGGTGGATGTCCAGGGTACCAGCGTCAGATTCTGTTGCAGCCAGGGGAGCAGCTTCGAGCCCAGGACACGTACTTGCAACGGTTCTTGTGATGACACTGGGAAAGAATACAGAACTTTAATTATTTGTGTTTTATATAGCATGTTATATGAAGAAAAAATAATAATCATCAAATGGCAATGACAATTTATGGCATAAAACGATGCATGTTACTAATAGCGGTGATATTCAAGGTCTATTTGTAGGTAAACATAAGACAGCTTACCTTTAACAGTATGGTTGGTGACTTTCCCGTCAAGCGTGACGTTGTGTTCATCAGTGCTGTTCTCGGCCTTGAACTGCAAGATCCACTGCTGCACGCCAGGGTTTTGGTCTGCGAACTGTCTCCAGGATACTAGGATGTCATCGCCTTGGCGAGCCAGTTTTATTGGCACTGGAGAGAATATGAAAATTAGCAAAATGAACCCTCCAGAAGCAAAATTTAAGAGCTACTTACGGCAAAAATATCCCTTACAATGTTTGGGATATAATCATGGTTACCAGGATATGAAATGAACGATGAAACAATCACGGTAAAATAATCTATTACGGTTGGGAACCAACTTCGTCCTTTATACTTAAGACTTTACGTCATGGAAGTCTTGGAAGAGACGCTTTCATAAAGTTAAGACACAGAAGTACATACTTACTTCTGTGTATTGGTGAAATGTGAAGTGAAATAATTATAGGCTGAATAGTGACATTTCTGCTTACCTCCCTGTCCTTGACACGTGACGCTCTCCGACATGTCACTGGCAACATTTCTGTTCGTCGTTGAAGATTTGATGTAAGCTCGAACCTGGAAACAAGACGTGAATGAAGTTACGTTCTATTTTAAAATTAATAGTGTTGGAGAATTTAAGGCCCAACATCTAGCCAGGGTGAAATGAACAACATTTGAATTGAAGTGACAATCATAATAATAAATTGTACAAACCTGGAACCCGTATGGTGTAAGTGACAATCATAATAATAAATTGTACAAACCTGGAACCCGTATGGTGTAAGTGACAATCATAATAATAAATTGTACAAACCTGGAACCCGTATGGTGTAAGTGACAATCATAATAATAAATTGTACAAACCTGGAACCCGTATGGTGTAAGTGACAATCATAATAATAAATTGTACAAACCTGGAACCCGTATGGTGTAAGTGACAATCATAATAATAAATTGTACAAACCTGGAACCCGTATGGTGTAAGTGACAATCATAATAATAAATT